>CM056610.1:14411396-14804501 GCA_029721355.1 Tegillarca granosa | reverse complement strand
GTCTAGCTGTGATTAAATATTTGGACAAACTATCAGTTGAAGTTGTTAAAGACGAGTTTACAGGTGCAAGTTTACCTCATTTGGTGCCAGTCAGATTGAATACTGCAAATATCAATGTTTGCGACATTTTACAAATACAAAAAGTTTGTGTGATTATGAAATCAGCATCATGTGATTTTGTATCGGCTATGCCAAATGCGTTTGAAAAAGAGTAATTTCAGAACAAGTGGCGATTATTTGTTTACAAACCAAAGAATCAAATTCAGAAATATTGTAATTGTTACAAATAAATTGATATTTTTATGCCTTTGTATCAGTAGATCGGATGCCAATATACTGCTTTTGTCTTGTCTGTGTGTATGCCTTTCTGTGTAGAAACTTTAAAATTGGACACAACTTTGGAATGCATGGACTGATTTTGATATAACTTGTTACAAGGGTTCAATATGTAAAAAGGAGTTCATGTTTGCCATTTTCAACTATACTAGATCAAGGTCACAAATTTAGGTCAAATTTACTAACATATGCTGTCAGGGGCACTGTGTTTCACAAACACATCTTGTTAAATCGAGTTGTTATTCTATAGAAAAGGGACATTTAATTTCCTCTTTTATTTCTATTTGTTTGCTTTTACATTGATATTCTGAAACCATCAGTGTAGTGTAGGTGATTTGATGTGGTGTGTGTATTTTGTGGTCTGCTTTGTACTACCATACACTCGGGGCAACTTTAAGGTGCTAGTTCACCGGAACAGTAGTTGCAGACTAACATACTATTCCACCCGGTCCATTATACTGACAACGGGTAAGCCAGTTGTTTTCTCTATCCCCTTAATGCTGAGCGCCAGGCAAGGAAGAAGAAAACTGCCAATTTTAATGCCTATCGTTTGGTGCGACTGGGACACTGACCCGAGACCTCCCGCATCACTAGACCACCTGGGTGGTCTGCGTAATCAATAAAATATCAATTGCAATTACAAAGTTGTAATTTCAAAAATGTTTCTAAGTCAGGAATTGGTATTTTCCCAGCACTTAAATTATGTGAATAAATATTATCCCACTGTTAAGTTCAAATTTAGTATAAATCCAGTATAGCTGATATAAGCTTCAATGTATAAGTCAAATACCAGTACAAAAATGATATACTTGTTTTTTTCTAAGTTTTATTTTTCTTGGTTTAATAAAGAAGATTAAAGTTAAGTCCAAATTCAGCATATAATTGATGCATAAAAATCATTCAGAGTTCAAATTCAGTACATTTCTGATACCAACTGGTATAAAATCAGTATATTAAATCTTGATACCAGTATATTTCAGTACACTGTATTGATATAGTCTGGAAAATTGGTATGTTTTTGATATATCATTTATGAGCAGAAATATTTTGGATATCGGTAACAGCACAAAAAAAATATATCAAAAACGTATACGGTTACATTTCAGTACATTTTTGATACTTGATCAGTATAAATCTGATATATTTTTTTAGACTAGAATTTGGTAAGGGAAGGCAAATGGGAGAGCAGGGAGAGGGGAAAGGGGATTGGGGGATAGGGGGATGGGGAGAATGAGTTCTACATTCTATATACCAAATTGATCGACAAATAAATATGTTATTGTCATTTTCCTGTTTTTTCTATTTATAGTAACAGCAGCCATCTTGGATTTAGGATTGGGCTGAAAATCACAAACTTTAATCTAATTCACCTAGGGATTTCACACCAAATTTGGTTTCATTTGGTCATGTGGTTTTACAGAAGAAGATTTTCAAAGAATCATCTATATTCAGCTTTTAATTTGCATATTGCTCCAATAGCATGCCAATGACAAATGATACAGAAAACTCATTAAATATATTAAATGGCCAGAGTTCTACATTCCATATACCAAATTTGAACCAAATTGATAAACAAATAAATATGTTATGGCCAGTGTCCTATTTTTCTATTTATAGTAACAGTGGTCATCTTGGATTTAGGATCGGGCAGAAAGTCACAAACTTTAATCTACTCCACCTTCCACACTGAATTTGGATTCATTTCGTCACTTGGTTTTAGAGAAAAAGATTGAAGTTTACATGCATGCATGCATGGATGCTTTGCCGTGCCATAAGCTCATCTGGCTATAGCCAGCTGAGCTAAAAATCATACCTGTATATAATTGCTTTAATTCTGTATGAAGTGAAAGTTGAATAAAATTAATGTTTATTGACAAAGCCATGCATGACAACTCCTCTCTGTACACCATTTCAACATCAAACACATTGATTCTTCAATAAATTTTTTTGATTTTGTTTTCATAGAGATTTTCTATATATATTCATTGACAAAGTCATTGTTGTTTGTTTAACTCTTCATGCATGTTTTTAATTTAGTTGATATGCAAGGGTCAATTTTCCAACACAGAAATAAGTAAACTCTTTGTGTGTGTAGGGGAAGCAGTTTTGTTTATTCATTCATTATTTATTTTATTTTTTGTCCGAGTTGCTTTATTTTCTTATTAGAAATGTGGGATTCTAAATTAAAATAAATAAACCAGACACAAAGATTGTGCCGTGCTGAACAGGTTTACTTCTTTGGAACACAAGTATAACAGTAGTGCTAAAGAAAACTGACAGATTTGTTTACATCCATTAGATGTTGTATACCAACCAAGACATAAGTAGAAATCTTCGACTTGCCTACATAAATAAAGGGTAATATAAGAAACATATAGGAAAATATAGGAAAGAGTCAAAATTATAGAAAATATAGGAATGGTAGGAAAAGGGTGGTAAGAGGAGATGGGGAGATATGAATAAGAAAAGGGAATAAGGGGATAAGTAGAGGTGAATACGGGAAGATTGCGAGAGGGAGCTAAGAAGATGGAGAGAGGAAGATAAGGAGATGGGGAGAGTGGGATAAGGAGATGGGGAAAGAAGATAAGAGGATGGGGAGAGGTGGGTAGGGAGATGGGAAGAGGGGTGGATAGACAGAAATAAGGGGGTGGAGAGAAAAAGATAAGAGGAGATTGGAAGAGGAGGATAAGGAGAGATGGAGAGAGGGGGTAAGAGACTGAGGAAAAGGGGATAAGGTGATGGGGGATAAAGAGAAAGAAATGGGATAGGGGAATGTGGACAAGAAAAGGAGATGTGGAAAAGAGACAAGAGGATGGCAATAAGGGGATTAGGGAATGAGAATATCAGGATTAGGATAAGGGATGGGGAGAAGGGGATAATGGGATGGGGAGAAGGGAAAAGGGGATTGGAAAAAAAAGATAGGGAAAAGGGAATAAGAAGGAGGGATAAGGGGATGAGGATAAGGAATGGGTATTTAGAGGATGGTAGATAAGGGGATTGAGAAGAAAGAAAGGAAAGGGGATAAGAAAGGAAAATGGAAGGAGATGGGGGATATGGGTGATAGGTAAAGGGGAGGAGACAGAAAAGAAATGGGGAAGGGAGAAGAGAAAGTAATAGGGGAGGGATAGGGAGAAGAGGGGATAGGGGATGGGAGAAAGGAAGGGGAAGGAAAACGTAAGGGGACAGAGGGATGAAAAAGTGGGTGGGTAAGGGAAAAGGAGATAGGATGGTGGAAAAGGGGATGGAGAAAAGGAGAGGAGATGAGAAGAAAGGGAAAGGAAAGGAGATATGGGATAAGGAGAAGGGAGGGGGAGGGGAAGGGGACTGAGAAGGAAAAGGAATAAGGGAAGAGAAAAGGGAAAGCAATAAAGGAGGGTATTGGGAGAAGACAATGGAATGGAGATAGAGAGAAGAAAAGATAAACTGGTAGGGATAAAAGGGATTGAGAAAAGGTGGATAAAGGAAGGGATAGGTATATTTTTGAGGGATAAGGGAATAAATACTGTAAACCGCTTTATATTAGCGCATAGAAATTTTAGCGATTTCAAAATGCCAGTTGCATTAGCGCAGTTTTATTTTAGTGCCATTCATAACCCTGTTTCGGACCCCAAAATTTACACCTGTACCCCGCTATATAATAAAACTTAATTAAACTACCTGTATGTAACTAGTTTATATACATGCATAATCCCCTGTGAATAGGTGATGAGTAATGATGTTTATTAAACCACACAACACTCTTTGTTTTTCTACACATGTAGACATATTTATAACAAAGAGGCCCAAAAGGGCCTGTATTGCTCAACTGGCACTTTATTAGAATGTGAATTTCAGACAGCCATGTCGCTATCTATTGCCAGTTGAGCTAAAATATTTCAGAAAAAAATGATACGTATGTGAAATGGCTATACATCTACTGTCTATATACCAAATTTGAACCAAATTGTATGATATATAAATGTGCATTGGCCATTCATTTCTTTTTTCTATTTATAATAACGGCGACCATTTTGGATGCCACAGTTTGTGCAACTTTAATCTGCATCACCTAGGGACCTTACACACCAAATTAGGTTCAGATAGGTCCAGTAGTTTCTGAGGAGAAGATTTTCAAAGAATTGGCTAAATATAGCACCTTATTTGAATATTCTGCTAATAGTGACCCAATAAAAATGTTTCTGAAAAACCCGTTATATATGTTAAATGGCTATGCATCTACTTTCTATATACCAAATTTGAACTAAATCGGTTGATAAATAAATGTGTATCAGCCATTTATCACTTTTTGCTATTTATAGTAATGGTGGATGCCGCAGGCAGTTGATTTGTGCAAACTTTAATCTGCATTACCTAGGGACCTTCCACGACAAATTTGGTTAAAATTGGTTCAGTAGTTTCAGAGGAGAAGATTAAAGTTTACGCATGAACGCACGCACGCACACTTAGCCATGCCATAAGCTCAGCTGGCTATTGCCAGTTGAGCTAAAAATGTGGCGGTTTGTTGTCGAAAGTCCCCATTTTTTCCACTCCAAAATGCCGATTTTTTAAATCTTGTTGATTTTTAGTGCTTTTTCAAACCATTTATTGTTGATTAACTGATTTTTAGGATTTAACGAGAAAAATTTGGATTTTATTTCATTGAAATTTGATGTACGGGTGCATATCATTCTCTTTCAGCTGAAACAGAAATAGACTTTTTGGACTGATTGATAAGACTTCTTGTTGATTTTTATGTATGTGTAGATTGATACAGCTTCTCACTGATTAAAAGTGATTTAAAAAAAATTATTATTAATATGATTATATGACAGGGGGAGGTATACTATTCAACAATAATAACAGTTAAACATCCTCCTAGACTGTTTCAGGGGACCATTAGTATTTGTCCGTTAGTGTTGTAAAATATTAGCGGCAGTTTTATTTTAGCGGTTGAATTCTTCTGCCAATTGTGCTTAAATAAAACTGCCAATAATTTTCACGGTTTACAGTATCTAAAACGATAAAGGATAAGGGTCAGGTAAAGGAAGAAATAAGGTGATAAGGGAAAGTATAGGGATGAGAGGAGGGATAAGGAAAACTACAGGGATAAGAGAAGATATAAGGATTAGGGGATGGTTAAGTAAAGAGAAGGAATAAGGTAAAGCATTGTAGAAGTGAGAAGGGATAAAGGAAGGATGGGAAAAGGAGTATTAAAGGAGGGTTTGGGTTAGGAAAAGGGAAAAGTGTGTTGCCTAAAAGCCTGGTAAGCTAAGAATATTAATAATTAAATAAAATTTAAAACAAGAGATGTTTGTGAAACACTTATGCCCCTCCCCCCCTTCTTGGACAGACATTATAGGGTGCACAAGCTTTTATTATGGGCAGTGTACATGGAAATGAAATTGACCTTTTGAACTTAAAACCAATTGGGGTCATCTACCAGTACTATCTGAGATGCATAAATCTATCAATTATGATGTGTCTAAGCTAAAAAAAATTGAATTATAGGTTGCACAAACATATAGACCTTCAGACAGGTTTGACTGTACTTCTAAATTATAAATTATCAATATAACCATATTCAACCAACCTGAATATATATGTTATATCAGTAATTAATTTGATCAACCTTTGTAGAGATAATGAATGTAAATCAAATAATTGATCAACCTTTGTAGACATAATGAACGTAAAGCAAATAATTGGAATTTTTCTAAGTCCAAGGGGGGTAACTGTGTCAAAAATTGCTCGTTCGTACCCAAAAGAGAACTTGACCTAGATATTCTTATGATAAATCTGTATACCAAAATTCATCTCAGTATGTGGAACCTCTGCAAAGAAAATGAACGGAAACTGCAAATACCATAATCATTCGATTTTTCGGACCCTCTATGTTTTCTGACACCCTAATTTTAAAATTTTAATAATTTTTAAATTTCCTCTAATTCCGGACAGCAATTTTTTTACCTCTAAATCCGGACTTGTTTTTTGCTGAAACACAGTTGCAGCATGTGATACAGAGTGCGTGAAATAAAGATTTAATAAAATCAAGAAGAAACTTTGTTGTTTTCAATTATTTTAACTATAAATTGTTGTTTTCACATGTTTATTTCATTGTGTATTGGCGCCATTGCATGGTAACATGAAACAGGTGAGGTATTTGCAATGTATTAACGTTTTTTATGTAAACTCAATAAAATTATACCTTTAATAAGTGCTTTAATTTTCTATGAAAGTGAAAGTTGATTAAAATTAATGTTCACTGCTGACGAGAAAATTGTGTAAGACAGAATTCAACATCAAAGACATTTTTTCTGATGAAAACAGGAAGTGAGGTTTTTCACTTACTCTCATTTAGTGTTTGTTATGGGAATTCCCGAAACAACCATGTGATTGTTCCAGCCGGCAGAAGCGATTAAAAAACTGTTTTCCAAGATGAGAATTACATTAAAATATGTTTGAAATATGATTTAAAGTAATTCGATTTTTAACCTTTTATTTGCGGGAGTCGGGACTTGTTCCATCATTGCATTTCTTAAAATGTACACACATACATGTATGCATGGTAAAATATTGAATATTTGATTGAAACAAAATTCTCTAAATAATGCAACACATGATGAATAATAATAATTTGACTGCAGACAATTACAAATAGGAAGCGGCATGTTGGTGCACCTCAAACGTTGGGAGTTAATGAAAAAAGTCAGGTTTTTTACTTGTAAACAAAATGGCGACCTCGATGTGTATTACTTACAGAATCATGATAATTGATCAACAAACACTTCAAAAAATAATAATTAATGAAATAAACAACACAAAAGGTAACTTTTACTTGTATTTTATTCAAAATTTTAATTTATCATTGATATATGCATGGATATCACTGTTTGTAATGTCTTAAAATACCGAGAGGGAACCGGACCCAAAATCAGCTCCAAAATGTCTTTAATTTTTCAGACACTCCAAATATTCAGACACCCACAATTTTCAAGATATTTAATTTTCAAATTTCCTCTAAATTCCCAGACTCTTGAAAATGAAATTATTAAAATCTGTCCGAATACATAGGATTACCGTATTTGGAATTTTTCCAAGTCTAAGGGGGATTACTCTGTCAAAAATTTCTGGATTGTACCCAAAACAGAACTTTACCTAGATATTTTTATGAAAATATCTAGGTAAAATATATCTAGGTAAATACCAAATTTCATTTTAGTATGTGCAACCTCTGCAAAAGAAAAATGAACGGAAATTGCAAATAATTGGAATTTTTCTAAGTCCAAGGGGGATTACTCTGTCAAAAATTGTTCAATCGTACCCAAAACAAAACTTGAAGTAGATATTCTTATGATTAATCTGTATACCAAATTTCATTTCAGTATGTGCAACCTCTGCAAAGAAAATGAATGGAAACTTGGTCGACTGACTGACTAACTGACTGACAGACCAACCAACAAACAGCAGCAAAGCAAAATGCCCTCCCTTCTTTAAAGGGGGCACAATAAAGCAATAAATTATTATTTTTCATTTTTATTTTAGAAAAAAACAATGTATTGATCAAAAGTCTGAGTATTCACACATTAAGTATAACAATCTACGTGGCACTGTCTCGCTTATTTATGTAGAATATATGATAACCTTGTGATCAAAGAGGAGTTCAGGCTGAGTTGAGTAATATTATAATATTAATCAGGTATTTTCATATTGGCCGAGTTATTTGGCCGAGGTGTGTCATATTGGCCCGAGGCCAAAGGCCAAGGGACAATATGACATACCAAGGCCAAATAACTCGGCCAATATGAAAATACCTGATTAATGATAATTTTATTAATTAACATTTCAAACATTAAATTATAATGATAATAATTTTGTCAGTATCGTCGATTTTTACATCAACAAATCTGTTTTTTTGTGGGAAGTGTTGATTGATATCGGTGTCAATATCCAAGAGAATATTTTTAAGTCAGAATCTTCAATTTCTGTTATCATTTCATACCGACTTAGGTCATGTGAAAAAACCTCGAGCATGCTTTCTCCAAAACAAACGTTTTATTTTTTACATCTATTCCAAGTTGTTTACGTCCGTTTGTTTGTAAACATACTGCATCACAAGAAATGTTAACACTTACAAGACATGAGAGAGGAGTGACTTAAAATATGTAGCTTTTTTGTCCATTTTGTGTGAAATTTTATTGATAATAATTTTTTTAAACAAAAGCAACTTTTCCACATAAATAAGCATATTTTGTAATAAAAAAATGTTCAATTGGCACTTACCCCTTTTAGATTATGTGAAACGCCATGTGATCTGCCATTTTGTTTTGTTTTTATAATGAAATGAAGTCATAATAGTTGCACGCGCCCATATTGGCTCAGTTTTTTCATATTGGCCCAGTTTTTTCATATTGGCCCAGTTTTGTGAATTTATTGGTTAGGCAGATTTTTACCTATTGTATCAATAACACATGTTGTTAATTAATAATGGTGTTTAACATCCCAGTCAAGAATATTTCACTTATATCGAGACATCGCAAGTTATATAGGTGAAAGTGTAGAAATTTTGCCTGTGCGTTGTGCTGATGGCATTATACAGCAGTGTGACTTTTATTTCGTAATGCCAAGTGCTTGGCAAAAAGAACAGTCACTACCCACTTTCAAGTCCTAGGTCAGACCCAGTCAGGGTTTGAACCCATGACCTTCCATTTACTCTACCAACTGAGTTAACACAGTGGTGAGAAAAGTAATCAAAAGAGGTATGCATAGACAATTTCAGATGGACTAAGCAACACATATTACACATTTTCACCATGATCATTTGTACATAACTGTCAAAATCATTCAATATAACAATAACTGTCATATAAGGAAACAACTGAGCTTCACCAAGACCCTGCAACCTGAGTTTGTTTGAAAATAAGTTCAAAAATAAATTTCCATCAGTCTGTGTTAATATAAATTGAATTATTTTAATTATTCTAAGTTGTGATCCGACATATACAGCTCTTGCATTCAGATACTTTTCCCAAAATTGAAGATATAACTGCAGAGTATTGATGTGTTCCGAACAGCCAATTGTCTATTTCTGCACTGCAACCATTATTTATATATATATATATTATATATATTTTGTTGGGTCTACACTTTCTACATAATGAGATGAAGTGTTCAAATTTTCAGGAATAATTCGTGTTACATTGAAGTTATAAACCATGAACATGTGTATTTACTTCTGGTAGAGCAAAATGTATACAACACTACAGCATGATTAAAGAATAATATTATTAAAGAAAGAGTTACCTGGATAAAACAAAACACATTGCTTCTAATGAAAAAAAAAACAATGTTTCATGGACAAAGTTCCATGAACATAAAGTTTAAAAAAATTACTGCAAATATTCTCAAATGTCACCAGAATAGGAGGTGCTCATCACTGATATGTGTCAAATAACTGGGTAAAATTTCATTTAATTTGGGAAATGTTCATAAGAGTTACAGATTACACAAACTATGCACTTTTCACATATTTTCTTTAAAAAATGGCAAAGTTCTAAAAGCATTAATTTCAAGAAAAACTTTCTCAAATGTCACTAAAATAGGAGGTGCACATCACTGATATGTGCCAAACAACTGGGTAAAATTTCATTTAATTTGGGAAATGTTCATAAGAGTTACAGATTACACAAACTATGCACCATGTATGGTCGGACAGACGGATGTACGGACTTACAGACATACGGACACATGGACAGACGTTCCTTTCACTATATCCCCTGCTCTGCCGAGGCCAGGGGATAAAAAGACTATATCATGAACAATGCGGCATTAAATGACCATTTCAAAAATCATGTGTCACTTAATGACCACTGGGTATTAATTGACCATATCATAAACCACGTGACACTAAATTACCATTTTATAAACCATGTTCACTAAGTGACCATATCATATACCATGTGACACCTCACGGCCATATTATAATAATCATATTAACCATGTGACTCAAACCCCCTATATCATTATCAATGTAACTCAAATTAATTATATCAAAAACCACGTGGCAATAATTAACCATTGAACAGCATAGCTATGTCAGTTATTAGATTATAAACAACATAGCTTTGCCAGGCAAACTGAATAAGCGAGTTAGCGCGTTATGATTGGTTTGCCTGGCAAAGCTATGTCGTTTATAATCCAATAACTGACATAGCTATGCTGTTCAATGGTTATATTTACATTATATTAATTAATTTTTTTGAATTTTTGTCGCATCAATTTGAATTTTCCCACCCTCAACGAGAAGCGGGGTCAATTTTGGAACAGCGTAACAATGTAAACAAAATTTAGTACAGCATGAAAAAACACGGAACTCGCAAAAATTATGAAATATTTTATTAACCATCACAATGTTTTGCACATTTTATATAAAACATCAATTTAGTCACTTTCATAGCAATTTTACAAAATTATTTTAAAAAAAACGAATTTCCTAAGGCAGATGACGAACAAGTGAACAGTCTTGAAGTTGACTCGAAAATGATGTCTCACTCTCGCTGTCATTTTTGGAAATTTAAAAGTGCAGTTCCAGAAATTAATTGGATGACGGAAATGTAATCTGCTTTGGAAAGTCATAGTTTCTGTCATTATTATTAGTAGAACTTGTGTAACTGACCACATGATGTGACCCCGATTGTGACCCATTCAGGCGCGGTACAACAGCTGATTCAGTGTTTAAATTTTTTGCAGGGTGAGTTAATTCTTACAATGAGTAACTATGACGTTTTTTCTGTTGTGTTGAGACAGTTCTGTTGTAAGATTGGGAGAAGCTTCTCATTTATGGTTCAACATAAACATCATGTGCCGAGCTTCGTACCCCAAGTCATTAAGATGCTGAATGGCCGTCACCGGCAAACAGCGAGAAGTGTATTTAGTTTCAACTTTTGCAGCATGGCATATGTCGGATAAAAACGGGCAAATGTGCGTTTTAAAAGTGGTTTGAACATTAACCATATATCAGACTCTTCAGGACCAGTCATGGCTTTTTATTATATTGATTGAACAAACTTTGGGATTTTTGTCAGTTTTATCGAAGCACTGGAAACAGTGGTTTAACATTTTTACAGGACAGTCGACCATCTCAGTTGTATATATATTCGAGCGTTATTCAGTTTGCCTGGCAAAGCTATGTCATTTATAATCCAATAACTACCATAGCTATGCTGTTCAATGGTAAAGTATATTTTAAAATTAATAAATATTTTTTTCTCAGGCTGTGTTGTTGTTTTGTTATGAAACTTCTTAAAAAATAGTCCAGAGAGTGAAATATTCATACGCATAGTGTAATGATCATGTGATCAATGTTAGTTATTGTACCGTATTTGCCACATGTCTCAAACATGTTTATATAGTAAAGTTGCAAAGCAAATGTAAATATATGGCCATATCATAAACCATCTGACTGTAACTGACCATATCACACAACATGTGGTGCGAAATGGCCATATCATAAACCATGTGACTTAAAATGGTCATATCATAAACCATGTGACTTAACATGATCATATCATAAACCATGTGACTTAAAATGACCATTTCATAAACCAAGTACACTAAATGACCATATCATAAACCATGTTACACCTCATGGCCATATTATAATAATCATATAAACCATGCGACTCAATACCACTATATCTTTATCAATGTAACTCAAATTAATTATATCAAAAATCCACATTGCAATAAATGGCCATATTATAAACCATCTGACTGTTACTGGCCATATCACACACCATGTGGCACAAAAAAGGCCATATCATAAAACATGTGACTTAAAATGGTCATATCATAAACCATGTGACTAAAAATGGCCATATCATAAACCATGTGACTTAAAATGGTCATATCATAAACAATGTGTCTAAAAATGGCCATATCATAAACCATGTGACTTACAATGGTCATATCATAAACCATGTGACTAAAAATGGCCATATCATAAACCATGTGACTTAAAATGGTCATATCATAAACCATGTGACTTAAAATGGTCATATCATAAACCATGTGACTTAAAATGGTCATATCATAAACCATGTACACTAAATGACCATATCATAAACCATGTGACACCTCATGGCCATATTATAATAATCATATAAACCATGCGACTTAAAACCACTATATCATTATCAATGTAACTCAAATTAATCATATCAAACCCATATGGCAATAAATGGTCATATCATAAACCATCTGACTGTAACTGACCAAATCATACACCATGTGGCACAAAATGGCCATATCATAAACCATGTGACTTAAAATGGCCATATCATAAAACATGTGAGAAAATGATTATATCATATATGTTATGGCACTATTTGACCATACCATAATTCATGTACTCAAAATGACTATATTACTCATGTGACTCATAGTTTTAACAATGTGAATCAAAATGATAATTAAAAACCATGTGATATACCATGGCCATATAATTCACCATGTGACTCAAAATTACTAAATCATAAGCTATATGACCAAAAATAATCATATTAAAACAATGCGTCAAAAATTAACAGATAAAAACCATGTGTGGCAAAAAAGGCCATATCATAAAACATGACTAAACCTGACCATATCATAAACTGTGTCTCCAAATGGCCATAAAATAAACCATGTGACTCAAAATAACCATATAATAAACCATGTGAATGAAAATGACCACATCATAAACTTGGTGACTCAAAATGGCAATGAAACATGTCACACAAAATGATCATATTATAAACCATGTGACTAAAATGGATATATCATCAACCATGTGGTCTAAATGACCATATCATAAAGCATGTCACACAAAATGATCACATTATAAACCATGTGACTCAAATGGATATATCATCAACCATGTGGTCTAAATGACCATATCATAAAGCATGTCACACAAAATGATCACATTATAAACCATGTGACTCAAATGGATATATCATCAACCATGTGGTCTAAATGACCATATCATAAAGCATGTCACACAAAATGATCACATTATAAACCATGTGACTCAAATGGATGTATCATCAACCATGTGGTCTAAATGACCATATCATAAAGCATGTCACACAAAATGATCATATTATAAATGATGTGACTCAAAATGTCATATCAACCATGTTTCACTGAATGACCATACCATTAACCATGCTGCTTTAAATGACCATATTATAAACCATGTGGCACTAAATGACCATATTGTAAACCACATGACTCAACTAGAAATATGTCAGGATGACATGATGGTGCCCCCACCTGTTTTTGTCACTGTTGCAACTTACTTCAAGTAGGGTACACTAGACATAAAAGGCTGTGCATTGTTGTTATGATTTGTGGGCAAGGGATGTATTGTTGGATTACAGGTTATATACAACCATACCAGTTCTAGTGATGGAGAAAAATCCTAGAATATGTGGATAGAACCACTAACTTTCTGAAGTTACTGGCAATTGTCTTAAATTAGGATGTAGAAGTCTCATAGCAATAATCTAATTCGTTTGAGTTGGATTTGAACTTGTAATCTAAGAGATGAGAAGTTATTTTGATCACTTAAGATGCAGTGATCTAGACTGCTTGACTAATGAGGTTCCTGTAAGGTTTGTCAGGATGAGAACTTAATGGTAAACCACAATTCATGTTCCTGATGGGTATACAGATTCCAGTTTGTATTACATGCATTGGTAAGCTGTATGGGTTATAAAACTGGTTAAACCTCAATTATTTGTACATTGCTTGAATGCAGATTGTTACATTTTTCATCATGCATGCTGTATTGAAACTTTGTACTTATGATATGTTTATTTATGTGATGTAACAAGTTTTAAGCACATATTTCTTTGCAATGTCAGATATACAGGGCAAAGGTCATGGTAAAGAAAAAAACTGTTCAATATATTGATCAGTTTTGATGTCAAATTGATGGAAATGGAATATAAAAGTAATTCACACTCATTTTTATAGTGCTTGATATTAAACATTGATGGAATATTTGAAAAGGACAACATGTATGACAGTGGCACATATATAATTTGTAAAAAAAAAAAATTACAAATCAACTGATTTTTCATTTAATTGAAGAGAGAGGAGTCTATTTAATTTACTGAAATGACAATGAATATTTTTAAATATCTTCATAATATGACATTAATGATTTCATTAATAAAAATGAAAAGAAATACCCAGTTGGATATTGAAAGGTGCTGAATGTTGTGATCAGAATAGTAGGTTCCAAACTGTCTCACTTCATGGTGTGAAGGTATGTTAGAAAATATTAAATCTAGTTGTGTTCCATACAGTGTTGTGGAATTCTCAACGATTTGGACAAAATTCTTGGATTTGAAGAAAGTTTTAAGTGTTGCATATGCAGTTGGAAAGTTTGTTTTATCAATGTTGAAGTCACCAAGAATAAGGCAATTTTGCAGTGGATATAAGCTTAGATATTGAATTAAGTTTTTGATGAAGGATGTTAACTTCCCTGATGGTGATCTATACAGTAGAATGATTTGTAATGGCCTGGTGCAGTCAAGTGAAAAATGCAAACAAGAGCACCGCCGAGCGTAGCATTATACGCCCGTGTTATATTGATCGAGTAGTACTATTTACTAGTGTGGCAACACCTTTAGGGGTTTCGCGGGAAAGAATGGAACAATCAAGAGGATTTCTATCAGTAGAGCACATCCACAGAACTTGCCACTCAAAAGTTTGACACAGACCTAACGGATAAGTGCCAAACCTACCAATAATTTGGTAAAGAATTGGTTACTTTAATATGGGTACAGATTCAAAACGGTACGTTAAATTGTTTTTGGATGATAGCGCCGACTTTAAACAGTTATTGTGGATTTTATGTAAAAGATAGAAAAAATATAAAAATACCGTCTTTTCCGTCAGATCTTAAACATTTTTCGGTCAATGGACGACTTTTTCGTACAATGAACTGTTATTGAACAGGAGTGCGTTAAACGTAATTGTTTTTTGGAAAAATTCATTTTTCGCATGTTTGACCCCAAAATTAAGTATGATACCGATTTTTCCCAAAAATTTCACCAAGTTAGATAGCTAGATCGCATTAGACTCCATAACCTCAGAAATTTTTAGCAAAATCTATCGAGGAGTTTTCAAGGTCCCCAAGATGCAAATATATGCTGCTAAAAAGGAGAAAGTTGTCGCCTTTATCATTTCACATCCAGAGGATGTTCCGAATGAATTCGTCACTAATCCTCTAGATTGTTCCATTCCTTACTGAGAAGTATAAGTACAACTAGGATATATGTATGTAAAAATATATTGCTAAATGGATAGTGGTAGACTGCTATATAATTCATATTCATTTCCAGGAAGGAAGAAGTTTAAAATATAATGTTAGGTCATGGCAGTGTTTTCATGTGTTAAGCATTGCATGCAGGAAGATTTTAGGAAACAAATACATTTTTTGTCTGAAATGTTTTGAGAACCTTTTTTTTTAACCAACCTGAAATAATTTATATCTATAAAGCTTAATTATAATTTGAACTGTTGTCGTGATCTGTGCAGTATGATAAAAAGGTGTTTTAAGTTAAAAAAGGGGCATAACTCCTCCAAAAATAATCTGAAAAAGTTGTAATTCGAACTTGCACCAGATAATAACATCGTAAATGTGTATACCAAATTTCATTTGAATCCATAAATAGTTGTAGGCTCTGATGATCGGAAACCACATGGTCATACATACAAAAATTTCTAAGTTAAAAAAGGGGCATAACTCCTCCAAAAATAATCCGAAAAAGTTGTAATTCGAACTTGCACAAGGTATTACCATGGTAAAGCTGTATACCAAATTTCATTTGAATCCATAAATGTTTGTGGTCTCTTTTGAACGGAATACAAATTGTTAACAGACGCCCGCCCGCCCGGACGGACAGCACCGTAACATAATACGTCCCGTCATATGACGGGCGTATAAAAAACTACAACATGTTTGTGTTCTTTTTTCAAGTACTTGTAATGGTTGTTTAAAATAGATTGCCAGTCCATGACAGTTTGTTGAGCGATCTGTTGGCAGGAGCACAGAATCATAGCCTGGGATATTCTACACATTCTGTTCAGCTAGCGAGAGATGAGTTTCTGATAAGCAAATGATATTTGCACTCAACAGTACAGGATCATGCAAAATGTCTTGAAAATGCAGTTTGACTAAATGTGCATTTAAATGAGTTATTTGAAAATTCATGTCAGTTTGAATATTTGCAAATGGATTTTGAATAGCCATAGTAGTTTGCATACGTTGCATTTCCGCTTCCACAAGTTTACTACTCTTAATTTTGGTGCTGTCAAATTTGAGTATGTGAAGGCCTTCCAAAGTTTTAACTCTACTAAGAGCTACATATGCTTGTCCATCACGCAGTGTATCTTCAAATGAAACAACAATTGCATTCACAGTTTGTCCCTGTACTTTGTGTATAGTGCTTGCCCAGCATAATCTGAGTGGAAACTGTGATCTGTGTATTTGCAAGTTTTGCGTGGATTTTGATGTTGAAATTTGGCATCAATGGGAGTTATTGGAGTCACTGAAGAATCATATGCAGATAAGTCAAATTTTGTTTGCTGTCGAGCCTGTATTCCAACTGTTTTAATATCAAATTGAATCAGGATGGCAAGAGGTTTGTTTTCTTCTGAAAAAATGAAGTCAATTATTGTTCCTTGAGCACCATTACACATCCAAGCCAAGTTAATCTACATGTTGACCTTTGACCTTGAGGTGACATACCCAATTATGGCACGTGACACGCAGTTCCATGCTGTTTCACATCCTTACAAAGTCTGAACTCAATACATGCAACAGCTCAGAAAATATGTCCCGGACAAGCATTTTTCGGAGACATGACCTACATTTTGACCTTTGACCTTGAGGTGACAAACCTCATTTTTGCACGCGACATGCCGCCCAATGCTGTTACACATTCATACCTAGTTTGAACTCAATACATTCAACGGTTCAGGAAATATGTCCCGGACAAGCAATTTGTGAGGTACGGACGGACGGACGGAAGGACGGACATACGGACAGGATAACTCTTAATGCCAACCACAGCTTCGTTGCAGGGGCATAAAAATATCATATCATAAACCATGGGTATAAATGACTAAATTATAAACCACATTACACTAAATGACAATTATATAAACCATGTTGCACTAAATGACCATATCAAAATCATGTGACTCAGAATGACCATATAGCACAAACTATGTTTTAGTGAATGGCCATATCATAAACCATGTGGCACTTAATGAACATATCATAAACCATGTGACACTATATAAACATATCATAACCATTTGTACTAAATAACCATATCATAAACCAAACAACACTAAATGACAATAATATAAACCATATTGCACTTAATGACAATATCATAAACAGTACTTCAGATTGTTTTGAAAAACCAGGGGGCCCCTTGGGCCCATTCTGTGCAGGAATGAGGGGCCCTTTTTGAAAGTTATGGGCCAATAATTTTTTCGTTACCAAAAGATACAGAATTTAATTTTGATGCCATCTCATGTTTTTCCTTTAGTCTATAAATAGACTTTAAATTATAGCATTGCCATGTATGGGTAAATATCCCAGTATTCATCCGACTATGATGAATCACACCTTTCAAGTTTCAGTTATGTCCACATTTTGATATATTTTGATTAAACAAAGAATTAAAAACATAAACTTTATTTAACATTAATACAGAAAGCAATTTGACTAATATGATTAATAATAATAATTAAACATTGTCACAAACATTGTCTTACGTTACATTCCCTAGCAGAAGGCTTGAAGATGTCTGAAGCTGAGCGACCATGTGACAGCTCTAACAAATATTTACAATAAACAGTGGCTTAAGTGGGTGTTTGAATTCTTTTTACTATGTCTAGATTTAAATGTTGTTAAATATTTACCGCTATCTTCATCTACTCAGACCTTATTCAGTAAAAATTAGAGGATGCTACTTCGCTTCCTTTTTGACATTTCGTTTTCATTTTACGACAACTGTAAAATCAGGTATTCTGAGTTACAATAATTTTTACAGACACTGCTGTTTCCACCGTTAGGATGATCGGAAAAACGTTTGCTTTAGATCTTATATTGTTCATATTTTAGTGCACCCAGAGGGGTGCACTGGTAGAATTTTCATGCATCATTTTAAAAAATAATGCGTGATTAACGCGGGCGCACCGACAATCTGAAGCACTGCATAAACTATGTGACACTACATGACCATTTCGTAAACCACATGACACTAAATGACAATAATATAAACCAAAAATGGTTTATCATAAACCACATGACACTAAATGACAATAATGTAAATAATGTTACATGAAATGACAACAACCTAAACTATGTTGCATTAAATGACCACATCATTACCCATGCGACACTCAATGGCCATATCACAAACTGTGTGACTCAAAACAGCCATATTGTAATCATGCGACTCAAAATAACAAACTGAGCACAAACCATGTTTTACTTATACCATGTGGCAATAAATGACAATATCATAACCCCCTTCACATTAATGACAATAATATAAACCATGTGGCCTTAAATGACCATAGCATAAACCATGTGGCACTAAATAACCATATCTAAATGGCTATACCATTAAATATCCAACTCCAAATAAACAAATCATAAATCTTATGCAACATTAAATAAATGAATGCCACTTTTTACCCATCTAGAGTAAAAGTATTTATATCAGACGATATCTCACTACATGTAAACAAATATGACAACCAGCAAATTGATGGCGTTAGAACGTAAAGTCATTTAATTTTATCGTATTTACTTCATTTGAAAACAAGTTACAATATTGACACCTGATCTTACCTCCCTGCTAATCATAATTAAACAAGTGACAATGTTTTTATTTGACTGAAAACGCGTGAAATTTTTTCAGTAGTCGATGAACAGAATATTACCATGTGACGTCATCAAAATAAAGTCCGTCTTTTGTCGTTTTCTTTTGATTCTCCAATTCATTTCTGACTAAATCAATTTCAATCAATGGACAGTCGCAATTTATCATGAAAATTTCATCACCGAATCAACAGATGCAAAAGCTGCCTAAATTTGGGTTATCTGTCCTTATTCAACTTATATCACCGTACGAGAGAGCTGAACTTTGTAATGAACTCAAAAACCGGTTTAGAGTCAAGACTCAAGAGTTCACTTATGTGATAGCTATATTCGAGAAAGCTTTGCTTTCACGAATAAAAACTGAGCCAATATGGGCGCGTGCAACTATTATGACGTCATTTCATTATAAAAACAAAATGGCTGACCGCATAGCCCTTCACATAATCTAAAAGCGGTAAGTGCAAATTTAACATTTTTTTATTACAAAATATGCTTATTTTATGTGGACAAATTGCTTTTGTTTTAAAAAATCATTATCAATAAAAGTATCACACAAAATATAAAAAAAAGTATGTTTACAAACAAACGGATGTAAACAGTTTGGATAAGATGCAACGAATATCAGACAAACATGTTTTTTTTAGAGAAGGCATGATCGAGGTTTTGTCAAATGACCTAAGCCGGTATGAAATGATGAAGGAAATTGAAGATTCTGACTTAAAAGCATTCTCTTGGATATTGACACCGATATCAATCAACACTTACCACAATAAACAGCTGCGCCTGGAGTGCATGATACGCCCGTCAGATATTTAAACTTCTTTTTTAATGTCTTAAACAACTTGACATTTAGCTGAAACATATTTTTTTAAACAAAAGTAGCAAATTTATTTCTCAATGTTTATTCACAAACCTTTTTGATTATAGGACAAATATAACACAAAAGTTTCATATAAAAAGTTCAAATGATTTTTGAGTTACAACATGGAAAAAAATGCCTAAAATTTGACAATTAAAGGCCAATAACTCAACAACAAGAAAACATACGAATCTCAAAAATAAAAGAGGCTTTCTGCCATGGATACCAATATAACACAAAAGTTTCATTCAAATTGTTCAAAGCGTTTTTGAGTTATTGTACAACATGCAAAAAAATGCCTAAAATTTGACAATTAAAGTCCCATAACTCCCCAGTGACAAAAAAAAGGAATCTCAAAAATAAAAGGGAGCTCTCTGCCATGGATACCAATATAACACAAAAGTTTCATTCAAATTGTTCAAAGCATTTTTGAGTTATTGACATTCAAATAAATGCCTTAAATTTGACAATTAAAGGCCAATAACTCCGCAACGAGAAAACATACAAATCTCAAAAACGAAAGGGAGCTTTCTGCCTTAGATACAAACATTTCACAAAAGTTTCATTAAAATTGCTCAAAGCATTCTTGAGTTAGCGTACGACGTGTGGACATACGGACGGAAGGACAGACGGATGAACGGACGGACGGACTGCGCCATACCATAATACGTCCCGTCATAGACGTAACAATGTAACAATGGACGATACTAACAAATTATTATTATTATTTTTTAATGTTTAAGATGTTAATAATAATATTATTAATCAGGTATTTTCATATTGGCCTAGTTATTTGGCCTCGGTATGTCATATTGGCCCTTGGCCAAATAACTTGGCCAATATGAAAATACCTGATTAATAATATAATAATATATATATTATATACATTGTTTTGTTGAAAAATACAATTTTTTTAGTTTTGTTTTCAGAGATTCTCCATAAACTAGTATATTTTTGATCATTTCTGTATCCATGCACGTTTTAAATACAGCCAAGAAAACTCTTTATGTGTGTGTGTGTGTGTGTGTGTGTGTGTGTGTGTGAGGGGGGGGGGGAGAAAATTGGTTTTATTTTTTTATTTATTTATTTTTTGTCCTTTTTGTTTTCTATTTTTATCTGAAATATTAGGTTCGACATTATACTGAATTAAATAAAACCAGACATGTATTTGAAACACCAAGATTGTGCTGTGCTCTAAAGGTCTACTTCCCCGGAGTGCAAGTACAGTATGTGGCCATAAATGAGTCATCAAAATGGCGACCGTGTAACGTCATTTGACGTTTAGCCTCAACTTTAAATGTTTATTGTAGGCATAAATAAAAGTATACTTACCCTTAATGCTTAGTATTTTGTTGCATGTCCTCTGGCCCTAATAACCTGCCATAGACGTTTTGGAATTGATGAATATAAACTCTGAATGTAGTGAGTCGGAAGTGAAGCCCAAATTTCTTTAACTTTGCAAACTAAGTCTTGTCTGTTTTTAATGTCATTTATTTCTTTTTGCAGTTTAATTTTAATTGTCCTCCACACATTTTCTATTACATTAATATCCGGTGATTGTGAGGGCCAAGTTAAACATTTAATTCCATTTTCAGTTTTCCAACGTTTTGTTTCATTTGATGTATGTACGGGTGCATTGTCCTCCTGGAACAAATAATCATTTGTCGAAAAGTGACGAACCAGAACCGGCCATAAATTTGAATCTAAAATTTCTATGTACTTACGAGAATTAATTATACCATCAACTTCAGTAAATGTCCCTATTCCTTCATGGGTAATACAGCCCCAAAACATGGCTGAAAATTTACTACTGCCGCGAAGCCCAAGACATTCGGGTCGCCAAATTTCGTCTGCTCGTCTCCACACATACACTCGTCTGTTCTGATCAACTACGACCTGGGTTTCATCACTAAATATTACCTTTTTCCATTCCGAATTAACACTCCAATGTAACTTTGCCCTACACCAGTTAACCCGGCGAGTCCGATTTGTAGCAGAAATAGTAAGAGTCTTTCTTACTTTACGCCTCGTAAATCCATAAAAACGTAAACGTCTACGAATTGTCCTGCTAGAGATAGGATTCGGTAATACATTATTTATATTGTTAGTGATTTCTGCCAACGTTTGTCTTCTGTCCGCTTTCACAGATCTTAAAAGTTTCCTATCACCACGAATGTCCGTTTTTCTCTTCCGCCCACTGCGATGCAGATTTTCAGTACCCCCTCTTTGATTTAAATGCTTAAGAAATTTTGAAACACCAGACTGACTAATACCTAAAATCTCTGCTATTTTTCTTTGTGAAAATCCATCTTGATAAAACGCTACAACCGTATCTTTCTGACTTGGTGTCATTTCTTTCCGTTTTCCAGCCATGTTTACAACAGACGACAATACTGCTGGATGAGCATTACGTCATCAATAACGTCATGCAGATGTACACGTATCGACTCTAGTAAACACCTGTTTGATGACAATGTTTATATGCAAGTACTAAATATTTTATTCTGTAAAAACATATCGGGTCACGGCAAATTTGGATTTACGGTCGCCATTTTGATGACTCATTTATGGCCACATACTGTATAACAGTAGTGCTCAAGGAAATGGAACAATTTGTTTACATTGATACAACGATGATTACCAAACCATGATATAATTAGAAAAGTTTTCCACTTTTCTAGGTAAGAAACACAAACAGTGAATCATCCTTGCATAAAGATTACTATGTTGAACTGGATATTCTAATTTTCTTTGAAAAATTGAAGGTTTTTTGCTAAATTCACCATTTAATTTTAATTTAATTAAACATAATTCACTGTCACAAACACAGTGACTCCAACAGTAAGCACATAAATTTTAATTTGGATATTTTTTTTTAATAATCATTATTATTTTTATCATAATTACTATGTACTTACAGGTATAAATTAAACATTCATCATTTAAAACAACATATCTGTCTTCCAAAACAGCTGAATTACTTAGATTGATCTCTGGTGCAAACATGCCTTTACATTTAATATGGTGACATTGACTGATATCATGGCTACAACCAGTTTGAAAATTCAAATGAATCAATCTTAAGTTGTCAGTCAAATTTTTTTTCTTTAAGTAATCCTTTACCATGACTAAAACATGGAGCCTTTCAAATAAGTAAATGTAGATAGCCTTTCAACTAGCCTTGCAACACCATCAGCACAATATCTGATGATGTCATTCAACATGCTTATGACATCATTACAATTTTGATGACATCATAATACAATGTTCAGGTGCTCAGTTGCTCAGTGTCACAAGTAAGTTCAGCTATTTTACAGGACCTAACTTTGTAATTAAAGACTTGATTGCAAACCATGTTAATCACAAAATACAATTATTACAACATAATCTGCATAAAATAAAATATTATGAACTTATAACTCAACATTTACATAACCAGATTTTTTAAAGTGGTTATACAAGTGCCAGACTTAATAGTATGAAAGAAAAATCGTGTAAAATGTTACAATTCTACAAATGGATGTAAACTTGGTACCATATGAAACTAGAGAAATTTGTCTACAAATGGTATTCTTCCAGTTTTTTTTTTTTTTTTAAATTTAAAACATATTTCAATTCTATTTTTGAAGTTGAAAATTTGAAAGTGGTCCCATTCTTGACATAGTATAAAATTAAGAGTACCAAAAATTACAGAAAACATTATTCCTTCCAACTCTAAAATTACTAAATAAACAAACACATACTTATACAAAGCAGAAAACAGTTGTTTGTTTTATGTAAAGAAACAATAATTGAACATAAATGATTACAAATTTCTTAGTTTGAACAAATTCCACTTTTGATTTTTATCTTTTTTCATTTTAATGTTTTTACCCTCAATAGGAAAACATAACATTTTATTCTTCTTTTTCATGGTGACACTGTTTAATGCATCCTTATAAGTTGATTATCAATTTATGATTCACAAATTTGTGCTTTTGGAAAAGGTTCTTTTTCTAGTTTTTACATACATAAAATACTTATATTTCAGAAATAATTTGATTCAACAATTTGAAATCTTAAGCAAATGAATATGAGGTAAATCTTACATGGCATTTTTTCAAGTCAACATTACAACTTCGTGTTTAGATTGATGCAAATTTATCCATCATCAATTTATCAAATTTTTTTCACAATCACATATTGAACATTTTAATTAATGCTTTTTGAAAATTAATATTTTATTTTACCAGGTTAATTAAAATGAATTTTATTATATATTTTAGACAGCAATTTGAACATCTGTGTGAAAATTGGTTATTGTTGATTATTTAAAAATCTACACCATGTTTGTGTCGGCTCTCCACAAGTAAATAAAAAATAAAAACACTCAAAGAAACTACAAATAGCATTCACATAATATGGTGGTGCCAATGTCCATTAAATTTTGCCATATATGTCTCAAAATAACAGACAAATATAATATATGTATTTTAAGGAAATACAGCAGCAAGCCAGGACTAAATAAACTCAGTAAACCAGTATATATAATCCATATGTAGAGCTAGTTAAAATACTCTGTGATTTACTTACGGTAGTTTTAGTTAATCTTTTATTTACTCATGTTTGATTTTAAAATTTTTTGATTGCTTAACACTAAAGGTTTAATGATCCCTATCTATGTTCATCAAAGATTGTCATATGTATCCTTTCTAATAAAAATAAATGAAGTGGTCAAAGCAAGCAAGCAAGAAGAATAGCATCATCAGCAGAGAAGATGAAACACAAGTGAAAGGTGACAAAAGTGTTAATGATACTGCGGCATAACAAATTCCATAACGTTAATACAAGTTTATCAATTCATGGGATTACATGCTAAAATATGCTTTTCTACATGATTTAAAAATCAACATAGTTGTTAAAAAGGATTTTTTTATGTTTTTAAGAAGTTTTCAGAGTTGCAACTGTTTTTTTTCTGGCATCAATTTAACAAGAGGCCCATGGGCCTTAACGCTCACCTGAAGATATGTCCAATATTGTTTACAAAGTGCAATAGACAATACATTAAGTACAGAAACTTTACAAGTTTTCTCAAGTTAAGAACTCCCACAAAACTTAATCAGAAATATATCCACTAAATTTTTATTTATAAGTAGCTTATATAATATGCATGAAGTAACTGTAGTGCAACGAATAATTTCCAAATCTTAATGAATTTCAGTAAAGTTATGCACCTATGTCCTTGACCTTTGAACATATATGACCTCGAACCATATATGATTGTCATGTCAATACCTACAATATTCTAATATACATGCCTATGCATGACATTAATAGCTTTCAAGTTAATTAATAATTTTAGTATTCCTATGTTGATATGTCCTTGACCTTTGAACTTATAACCTTGAACCATATATCAAAATGGTCATCATGTCAATACCTACAATATTCTACTATACATGCCTATACAAAAAATTAATAGTTTTCAAGATAATAAGCAATTTAAGTCTTCTTCTAAAGCTGTGACCTTAACCTTTCAACATATAACCTTGAACCATATATCAAAATGACCGTCATGTCAATACCTACAATATTCATATATACATGCTTATACAAAAAGTTGATAGTTTTCAAGATATAGTGACAAATATATAATTTTTAACAATTTCCCCACTCAGTGGCTTACAATTTCCCCATTTTGAGCCCAATGGCTACCATTTGTGCAAATCTGAAAATAGATGACCTAAGGATGTCATAAATGAAATAACTAAGGTATATCTCTTGTAGATTCAGAGGAGAAGATTTTTAAAGTTTTTCACTATTTCCACCCTTATGGGGCCCCAAGGGGACATAACTCCTTCATTTGTGCAAATCTGAAAGGCCTTCACCAAGGCATCATAATCACCAAGTTTCATCAAATTTGGTTTGGTAGTTTTAGAGGAGAAGGTTAAAATGTTAAAAGTTAACGCACGACGGACGACGCACGACAGACGACGGACAGTGAACCATCGAAATAGCTCATGTGAGCTTTCAGCTCAGGTGAGCTAAAAATGTATATAATATATTTATATAATAAATCAAGTATTAATTGTAATGGGATGCTATTATGAAGTCCCCAAATGAAGCAATAAGATTATTGACTTGCAATATCCTTATTCCAAACTGGATATTGTTTTTAGATTAACAATTATAGTTTTTAATTTTATTAATTAATGTATTCATCAATGAATAAAAATAACTTTTAATAAAAATGTTTTTCGAGCAGGCATTAAACTCTGATAAATATAGCCCTTGTTTATTTAAAACACTATATCATTTGAAAATGACTTTTGTATTATGTACCTATACCAAGTTTCAAAATTATCTTTCAAGTAATGGGAGAAATAACTGTTTAATAAAAAACACATGTTTTTGGAAGGGGCATGAAAAACTAACAAACACAGTTCTTGTTTATTCAAAACACTATATCATTTGAAAAGACTTATGTATTATGTACCTACCAAGTTTCAACATTAACTGTCAAGGATTAAGGGTGAAATAACTAGGTTTGGGTCTAGACAGGGGCACAAACAGTGTGTACCCCCCCCCCCACCCCCCTCAATTTTAGATTTAAAGTTGCTTGTATTCTTAATAAGAAAATCGTAAACATCCTTAAATTGCATTTTTGTCTTTAAGAATGTAAAATCTAAATATAAATTAGCACCGATTATAGGAGAATTGATCTTGTTTCATCTTGTTGCTAACTCACTGGCACATGAATAAATAATGCCATCTGGTGGCCAGTGCTTGACTTCACTGAAGCGGTACAAAACGATGAAGTGGTAAAAGAACATGTAGTGATTTCTTGACTCGGTATCTGACTGCACTTTAGTAAGTCACGTAGTTCTTGTCATTTACTATTATTCAGAGTATTCAGATTATACAGTTAAGCATTACCAAGAGCAGTAGTGACTAAATACTGCACCTACCGAGTTGTTGGTTATCCTGTGTATATTACTAGTATTTAACAAAATACTAAAAACAAATAAGTACGACTTCATTCATTTTGATCACTTTACCAAGAAATATAATTAGCTTTTATCAGCAAATTCAAAAGGCTGGCAAACATTGAAATTTGCAGATAATTTCCAACAAAACACTATCATCTGAAAAGGGATGTTTGTATTACTGTAAAACACTTAAATTTCATGGCACTTTTATTCACGAATCCATACCAAAACTATTTCGCGATATAAAATTTTCGCAATTTCCCCGAAGGTAACTCCTCATAAAATATGTTATACATGTATTTGTATACTGTAAATCAGGAAATTAATGTGTCATGTAATTAATGCAAATTGCCGATTTTGAAGTAAAATGTGTATGAGAATTAATGCAATTTTTTAAATTTCAATTTTTAAAATTTTTGCCTATCTTTTATTTTAAAATTATAAACATTAAATTATGGACTCAGAAATTATTATATTATGTCTTTCTTAATTTATAAACATGTTATAAACCAACTTTTGGTAGACATTATTAAAATAAACAGTAAGGTGTGCTGAGGGTAAATTTTTATGCACCGATGACCCATTCTTTTAAATTAACGAGGGTGGTAAAGGGTTATCAGAACAAAGAAATGTGTGGTCTTTTTTTAAAAAAAACAAACATACTCAAATATAACACTTGGAGTTTTTATTAAAATAAAGCATTCAAAATTAGGACGTCTATGTTGGCATGTGTACAAATGATCTTCGTCTTCAACTCACGAGGTAAGAATGTTATATTACTTATAATCACAGTAGGTTACTTTCAATTTGATGTCCCAGTCAAGGTTCAAAACTATGTATCAGTCACTATTCCACTCATAGCAAAATTCCAAGTAGGAAAGAAACAGCAAACAAGAGGGCCATGAAGGCCCTGGATGCTCACCTGAAAATGATGTACACTCAGCTTGATTTTGGCAAACTGGAGCCTCTATTTTTAAAAGAGATTTTTCCTTTATTTCGAACTAGTGACCTAACATGACCCATATATAAACCTGAGCTAGCTTTTGTAAGAAGGATCAATCTTGGCAAGTTTTATGAAGATTGGACCAAAATTTGGGCTTCAGATGTGTTAACAGGGTTTTTATATAATTTGACCTAGTGACCAACTTATTGACCCAACATGGCCCATATACGAACTTGGGCTAGCTTTTGTCAAGAGAATCATTCTGACTAAGTTAAGATGAAGATTGCACTCAAATTGGGGCCTCAGATGTGTGAACAAGGTTTTTCTGGAATCTAACATAGTGACCTACTTATTGACCCAACATGGCCTATATATGAACTTGAGCTAGCTTCTGTAAAGAGGATCATTCTGACTAAGTTAGATGAAGATTGCATTTAAATTGGTGCCTCAGGAGTGTTAACAAGGTTTTTCTATTATTTGACCTAGTGACCTACTTATTGACCCAACATGGCCCATAAACAAACTTAAGCTAGCTTTGGTCAAGAGGATCAATCTGACTAAGTTAGATGAAGATTGCGCTTAAATTGGGGCCTCAGGAGTGTTAACAAGGTTTTCCATTATTTGACCTAGTGACCTACTTATTGACCCAACATGGCCCATATACGAACTTAGGCTAGCTTGGGCAAGAGAATCAATCTGAAAATGTTTGATGAAGATTGCACTTAAATTGGGGCCTCAGGGTTGATAACAAGGTTTTTTATTATTTGACCTAGGGACCTACTTATTGACCCAACATGGACCATATAAGAACTTGAGTTAGCTTTTGTCAAGAGGATCATTCTGACTAAGTTAGATGAAGATTGCACTGAAATTGGGGCCTCAGGAGTGTTAACAAGGTTTTTCCATTATTTGATCTAGTGACCTACTTATTGAACCAACATGGCCCATATACGAACTTCAGCTAGCTTTGGTCAAGAGGATCAATCTGACAATGTTTGATGAAGATTGCACTCAAATTGGGGCCTCAGGAGTGTTAAGAAGGTTTTTCTATTATTTGACCTAGTGACCTACTTATTGACCCAACATGGCTCATATAAAAACTTGAGCTAGCTTTTGCAAAGAGGATCAATCTGACAATGTTTGATGAAGATTGCACTTAAATTGGGGCCTCGTGAGTGTAAACAAGGTTTTTCAATTATTTGACCTAATGACCTACTTAATGATCCAACATGACCCATATTCGAACTTGACTTAGCTTTCATCAAGGTTTTCATTCTGAGCAAGTTTAAAGAAGATTAATCAATAACTGTGCCTTCTAGAGTGTTAACAAGGTTTTTCTTTGATTTGACCTAGTGACCTATTTATTGACCCAACATTACACTTGTTCGAACTTGACTTGGCTTTGGTCAAGAGAATCCATGTGGCCAAGTTTGATGTAAATTGGATTAAAACTGTGGCCCCTAGAGTGTTAACAAGCAAAAGTTGATGCACGACGCACGTCGCATGACAGACGACTGGACAACGAAAGAAGACTGATCACAATCAGCACTATGTGCTCCGGTGAGCTAAAAATTACTGCTAAATCAGAATGTGTTCTAATTAGTAAGTTACAATAACAACTTCTGGTTAAGGGGGGTAACTCAATTTACAATAAATATACAGAATACAACAAGAGGCCCAAAAGGGCCTGTATCGCTCAACTGGCACTTTATTTGAATGTGACTTTCAGACTGCCATGCCGCTAGCTATTGCCAGTTGAGCTAAAATGTTTCAGAAAAAATTATATGTTTGTGAAATGGCTATAAATCTACCAAATTTGAACCAAATTATATGATATATTAATGTGTATTGGCCATTCATTACTTTTTGCTATTTATAATAACGGCTGCCATTTTGGATGCCACAGTTTGGGCAACTTTAATCTGCTAGGGACCTTGCACACCAAATTAGGTTCAAATAGGTCTAGTAGCAACCCAATAAAAATTGTTTCTGAAAAACCCGTTATATATGTTAAATGGCTAGGCATCTACTTTCTATATACCAAATTTGAACTAAATTGGTTGATAAATAAACAGGTATCAGCCATTTATCACTTTTTGCTATTTATAGTAATGGCGGCCATCTTGGATGCTGCAGGAAGTTGATTTCTGCAAATTTTAATCTGCATCACCTAGGGACCTTACATACCAAATTAGGTTCAAACAGGTCTAGTAATTTTTGAGAAGATTTTCAAAGAATTAGCTAAATATAGCACCTTATTTGAATATTCTGCTAATAGCGACCCAATAAAAATGTTTCTGAAAAACCCGTTATATATGTTAAAATGCTAGGCATCTACTTTCTATATACAAAATTTGAACCAAATCGGTTGAAAAATAAACGTGTATCAGCCATTTATCACTTTTTGCTATTTAAAGTAACGGCGGCCATCTTGGATGCCACAGGAAGTTGATTTCTGCAAACTTTAATGTGCATCACCTTGGGACCTTACACACCAAATTAGGTTCAAATAGGTCCAGTAGTTTCTGAGAAGATTTTCAAAGAATTGGCTCAATATAGCATCTTATTTGAATATTCTGCTAAGAGCGACCCAATAAAAAATGCTTCTGAAAAACCCGTTATATATGTTAAATGGCTAGGCATCTTCTTTCCATATACCAAATTTGAACTAAATAGGTTGATAAATAAACGTGTATCAGCCATTTATCACTTTTTGTTATTTATTATTACGGCGGCCATTTTGGATGCCGCAGGAACTTGTTTTCTGCAAACTTTAATCTGCATCACCTAGGGACCTTACACACCAAATTAGGTTCAAATAGGTCCAGTAATTTTTGAGGGGAAGATTTTCAAAGAATTAGCTAAATATAGCACCTTATTTGAATATTCTGCTAAGAGCAACCCAAAAAAAAAATGCTTCTGAAAAACCCATTATATATGATAAATGGCTAGGCATCTACTTTCTATATACCAAATTTGAACTAAATAGGTTGATAAATAAACGTGTATCAGCCATTTATCACTTTTTGCTATTTATAGTACAGCGGCCGTCTTGGATGCCACAGGAAGTTGATTTCTGCAAATTTTAATCTGCATCACCTAGGGACCTTACACACCAAATAAGGTTCAGATAGGTCCAGTAGTTTCTGAGGAGAAGATTTTCAAAAAATTGGCTAAATATAGCACCTTATTTGAATATTCTGCTTATAGCGACCCAATTAAAAATGTTTCTGAAAAACCCGTTATATATGTTAAATGGCTAGGCATCTACTTTCTATATACCAAATTTGAACTAAATCGGTTGATAAATAAACATGTATCAGCCATTTATCACTTTTTGCTATTTATAGTAATTACGGCCATCTTGGATGCCGCAGGAAGTTGATTTGTGCAAACTTTAATCTGCATCACCTAGGGACCTTCCACACCAAATTTGGTTGAAATTGTTTCAGTAGTTTCAGAGGAGAGGATTAAAGTTTACGCACGGACTTAGCCTCGCCATGCCATAAGCTCAGCTGGCTATTGCCAGATGAGCTTAAACTCGGAAAATGCGAAAAGAAATTAATGCGATGACACAGACCTCGCATTTTTGGCATTAATTTCTTGCTCGCATTAATTTCCTGATTTACAGTATATTATATCACAATTGGCTTATTTTTAAACTCACTTTAATTTCACAACTCTTAATTTTCACGAATTGTAACCAAGTTGCAAATATCGCGAAAATAAAGTGCTTGCAAAAATTAATTGATTTACAGTATGTACCTACCAAATTCCAACATTATCTGTCAAGTATAACGGAAGAAATAATAAATAAATTATGTTTTTGAAGGGGGCATTAAACTACAAAAATATAGCTCTTGTTGCCATTTTGAAAACATGAATAACTAAAGGCACCATGGCACCCACTCCTTATCAATCCCATGGTTTAAAAAAAAAATCGAACAAGCTATCTTTGAGAAACACTCCAGACAAAAGTTGAAGCGGAAGAACAAACACAACAAAACCAATATGTTTGGATGACATGTAATAAATAAGGATATCAGAAAATAGTCTTTTAACATAGAAGGCAGGAATTTCTAAACTTCGCAATATTTTGCAAAAATATTTTAGGTAGTTCAATAACACTTAAAATCAAATGGCAAGAGGTAGCAAAAATGAATAAAGGTACCCATAGCATATGAGGGATTGATGTTCGAATGATCTTATGTTTCCATTACACTGTACTAGACTTTGATGTGTACTTGTTATATGTGTAATTTATCTAATTAGGGAGATGGAGAAAAAGTATTTATTGTTCAAGGAAAGAGAGGGGAGGGAAAAACATTAAAGGTATCTTACCTTTAACAATTAGTAGACTCAACTCTGATATAAAATCTAAAATATATGGCCGTTTATACAGATTTTTTTTCAATGTAAAGTTACTTAGATTACATGCAAAACTTCCATGTTTTATCAATACATCTACTGTTCAATATATTATGTTTTTGAAAATAATACTTGTAAGAATTAACTTTTGAACCAATGCTGATACAAACATTCAAAATACATGTACCTGGCATTCAATTAATTAAAAATTCATTTTTGTTAGCAGTTAAAGTCCATTTGATTTATTGGATATTTACACAAAAATAACAAAGAGGACAATAAGAATTACACATAAAACAGATTTCTTTACCTAAGATGAGAAACAATTACTGTTCACTCTATAACCAGCCTTAACTTTCAACCATTTTTATTTTAAAAGAAAATAATAGGCAAAAAATCAAAACATTCTGAGAAACTTTAAATACATGATTTGGCACTAAAATAATTTGTTATTTTGACTATGATAGAGTATCATTTATCTATGACTTCACTTAATAAAGGCCAGCAGTTTTCTCTTGTTTCCTCCACTATCAAAGGACTGCCTTGATATAAGTGTAACAATCTTGACTGCAGCATTAAGCACTATTACTCAACTCTATTTCACTCTACTAGAAACCAAAAATCTTCCCAATATGCCTGGAAACAAGAACTTTATTATATACCAAAGTATATACTCAAATCTCTACACAACATTATCAATTATTGGTCAACCCATTTAAGCTCGGATATTAACACACAAATAGCAATAATACTGATAAATAAACAGGAAGAGTGATGTAATATTTACTTACTGCTCTCTATATTTTCATCTGTACTTTCATTTTCCTTCACATTGAATACTATAAATGTAAATCAAACTTTGAAATTAAATATTTACAATCTTAATGTTACCCACTATACACAGTATGTGATTTTATTTGTACATAAAATCTTGAATAAAAGTTATTTTCCTTTTGGAAAAATAACTAGAATTTAAAAAAAATTACCATTAAAACCCATAAAATAATAGTTTTACAAGAGCAAAATGTTCACAAAATACAAACAGGAATCCAACCCTGTCCTGACCCTCAAAAACATTTTAATGTTAATAGTTCTGCATTGGTGTATACACATATATGCTTACACTGATGCTGTTATTTGATTATTGACTACATTAATAGGCATAAACTTTGAAACCATTTACTATTTTATAAATCTGTGGTTTGTTTCAGTTCTTGATGAGAAAACAAAAAAGAAAAAGTTTTTTATATGAATAAATACTAACATAATTGCAAATTACTGAAGGATTGACATTTGTATTTTAATCAATTATCAAGATATTAACTGTTGCCCAAATGCCAACTTCAACAGTTAATAACTTTATGACCATTCAAAAAAACAACATGAAACATAACCCAAGAGTTCTCACAGGCAGGATTTTGAGCAGCAAGTTTTACCCTGTTAGTGCAAGAGCATGCAGGAAGGTCTGGAGGGGTACCACCCTATTTAGACCTAAAATACATGGCTACGAACGGCTTTTTTTTATAATACTGATGTTGCCGTTCAGAAACGGCAACATCAGTATTATAAAAAAGGTGTTTGGAGCCATGTATTTCAGGTCTACACCCTCTTTTACTTCAGACTAAAAATATTAGTGAACTATAAAGGAATTACTAAACACAATTGATAGGTGAATGACATCTTCCAAAATATTGAAATTCGAGAGTTTGCAAGATCATGTCTTGTTTTGAAAATGGAAGAACAGGTCGACAAACATCAACAGCAAAAAAATTAATCCAAATTCTTAAAACAGTGGTGACAATGTCTTATAATATATGAATATTTTGACACACATTCATTCACCTTTCGATCCAGGTTTGTAATTTTTAACACACACCACCACCACCATCACCATACAAAACATTGGCGTTGAACACCAGTAACAGTCAGAATCAATACATAAAATTGCTGCTGCTAGCAACTATGAATAACTAAAAAGTAAAAAAAAAAAAAAAAAAGTCGATCAACACATGTCAGCTTGTACGGGAGCGTCTTTTTACTCAAATACACTCAAATATACTCAAATACACTCAATATACTCAAATCTGAATAGATATCGACTAATATGTAGACACACAGCTTGAAACTATTAAAATATAGCTGAATTATTTATTCAAGTGTTGATTAATTTGTTGAAGAATTGTTTAAAATGAAATATGCCTATAACGAAGTCCATTAAGCTGTCCCCCTGGACTGTTCAGTATAGCCGAAATCTACTGTATTATTTTCCATTCTCAAAATTATCTTGCCTTTTTTATATTTTATTATCTTTTTAATAAATCTGTGAAAACTCTGCTTAACTTGGGTTTTATGAGATTTAGGAGGAGAAAAAAAAAAAACTTTTTGAAAACCAAGGGCACAAGATAATATTTAGTTTGTAGTTCAAATCTTTTCAGACCAAAGAATACCTCTTTCACTCACACTGAACATATATACTGAAAATACAATGTATATCAATATATAACTGTTTAAAGAAGAAATATGTGTATGTTAATTTTGAGTAAGGAAGTTTTCCCAAATTTTAAAAAAATTCTTGAAACTGGTGATTTTTGTCACAGAAAAATTCCTCCATTTTCCTATAATATACAATTTCTTTTCCAACTTGCCTTAAAATATGGCAGACAATTTTGCAATTTTTCTCTATACTGGTATTTGTGAAATGGAAGATATACACTGTATTTGTTTAAACTAAACCATAAAAAAGTTATAAATCACAGAATCCTACATAAAGGTTGTGGTAAAGCTTACCAAACAGCACAAAAACAAATGTTTCAATTTATTTATCAAAAACATAATGTCAAGAGACTGTTGTAAAATATGCATTGCAGATAAAGCACAATGTTGTGTTATATTATCCAAATACACCAAAAGGTGCTTATGGCCTAAAATTTTAATTAACTTTAATAAATTGAGCATTTAAAAAAACAAAAAAAAAAAGAGTACCCATATTTATCTTGATATTTAAGTGGGAGCGAGATTGAAAGAGCTATTTCCCTTGTCTTGGCATAGTAAGCCTATCGCTTCACTTTCTTTTCCCTTTGCTAATGCTTCAATGTACAATCCATTTATTAAGACTTAGAAAAAGATTTACAATCAATGCTTTTCGACTAGTGTTTCAGTTTTGCTTCTCAGTGAGGTAACATCGACCGTCGTATGCACTGCATGTCTGGATGTCGGTCATTCTACGGTCGTCTGAATGCATGGTAAATGCTGAATGTCCAATTCGGACTGTTCGGACTGGAAACGGGAAAATTCTAGATATTACATCAACGATACGTTTCTGAAGAGTTTTTCTAACATAAATCATCCATTGTTGACTGTACATTTGAATGCATTTGAGTTTATTTGAGTAAAAAGACGCTCCGAGCTTGTACAGTTACTACACAAGTATACCGAGAGAATAAAGATTATGACTCTTGTAATTTTACATTACATCACATGTGTGTGCGTAAATGGAAGTTTATCTTCCTTGTTTCTTTAAAATCAGGGACACTTAGTAAATGTCGTTTTGTAGACTTTCACCTTCCTATAAGAAGCCTATCGCTTTCTGTCAACTCCTCTGTGTCACATGCAGAACTGCATCTTCTAGTTCCTGATCCTAAATCATGTATGCGACGATTTGAAACTATTTTTATCGTAGGGGCGTCCGGTTCTGCCATAATTTTGGCTACAACTTCATTTTCCTCGTATTGGCAATTCCAGAGGCATTCCGATTAAATTGACGTACACAGGATTTTGCGATAACTCGATAACTCGCCTCTGTTCATTACATGGAATTGTTAACAGTGATTAACAGTCTATGACGGTTTATCTTCTGAAATTTATCCCATAACTACTAGTATTCTTTTTTAATAACAAGTACTAGTCCACATTAATACTTTCCATGTTGGGGAAAAAAAATCTTCGGAATACATTTTCAACTTGAATACTGTTTGGTAGCGACACAGGCGCTTGTTTCGATATTTAAAAAAAAATCCCTTGACCCTAACATAAGACTTATGTTAGGGTCAAGGAGTTTTTTTTTTAATATCGAAACAAGCACCTGTGGGTAGCGACTAGGGACCTTTAGTTACTTGCTTTGTATTAGTGTATTGGAGTTTCATATTGAAAAACTCCTTCAAGAAAAACGGAAAATGGAAAAATTATTTCAATTTGCTTATTTAAAAGTAAGTCGAACTGCAAGATTAGCTAGCATACGATTGTGATATCGTCTACGCCTGGACAAGGTGTTATATTGCGCTCTTCAGACATTATTAAACTTCGTCTGTATGTAACTTTATAACTTACTAAAGTAGTATGCTTCGGTAGTTCAGTGGTATAGCACCCGCTTCGATATAAAGTGTGAGGTCGTGGTCTTAAACACCGACCAGCTAGGTCATATATAGACCTTAAACTTTGAGATAACCTCAAAAACTGTAAGTATCCATAAGCTTCATAAGCAATAATGTAAAAAAAAAAAAACAAATCATATTATTGTAAACTATAATCATGTGAAAAGAATTCATATTATTATAGGATTTAAGTGACGTCATGTTAAATGGACAGTGGGCATTTTTTTTTACCGGAGAGTAAAAACAGGTGAAAAAGTAGTATAATGCAAGTGATACAGTCCAAAATTGTATAATTTGTGTGATCCAACGTCCATTGTCAGCAAGGAATTCATATTATTATAGGATTTAAGTGACGTCATGTTAAATGAACAGGGGGCATTTTTTGCCGGAGAGTAAAAACAGGTGAAAAGTAGTCATAATGCACGTGATACAGTTCAAAATTGTATAATTTGTGTGATCCAACGTCCATTGTCTGCAAATGAATCAATGGAGACAGCAAACAACAAATAGGGAATCGAGGAGGATATGAATATCCCCCAATAAATACACGTACACTGAACATTAAAGTTTCTATCTTGGAACATTAATGGGGGGGGGGGGGGTTACAAGACAAACTAAAAGATGTTGCATCTCTAAACTATTTGTGCACATATGATGTAGTTTTTCTCTCTGAATGCTGGGTAGATAATAATTTTGATATAGATATACCAGGCTTCCTGTGTCACGTGTTTCCATTAATGCGATCTAAAAATATTCAAGGAGGTGGAATGTTATGATCAAAAACAATTTCACAAACATTATCAAAATTTGTGAAAACGTGCTGGATACACTTTTGGTTTTACGTATTGACAATTCTGTTACATTTATCAATCAATATATTTACTTAATTTGTGCTTATTTACCCCCAATTAAATCTTCTTTTATAGGTATTATGACTGTGACATATGAACTCCAAAATTTGTTAGGAAAATATAGTGAAAAGGGTAAAATTATTATAACTGGTGACTTGAATAGTCGCACATCTAGTTTTGATGATTTTAATTCAGCTGATGTTATGCATAGTTAATCGACAAACACGAGTCATGTTTATTTACTTATGCAAAGTGACATTCCATTGCCTGGTCGCACCTGCCTGAATCCGGACAAAATTTCTAATACGTATGGTTCGAGGCATTTAAATCTACGTAAATCTACAGGCATTCGAATTTTGAACGGAAGACATCACTAATGGATACTGACTTCACTTACAACGGCTCGCGTGGATGCAGTGTGATAAATTATATTCTAACAACGCCGGACATGTTTGAATGGTATACACGACTTTAATATCGTAAATACAGTCACCACGCCCCCTACACGCAACAATTTCACCCGATTGGCTAACCAATACAGGCGACTAGTGAAAATAGTATTGACCGACATTATAAACCACGTGTTTCCAGATAGTGTACTCGATTCCGTTTTAAACCAATGGACAAGCTTAATGGCTTTATCAATACAGCTGATTTTTCAAGAAAACACAGACAAGTCTGTCAAAAACTTTAATGAAATCTTAAAAAGTGCTTTTTTCCATATTGTAATGTAAATTAACCGAATTCATAAGAACTGGGAAATAAAACCGATATAAATACACATGCATATGACAAACTATGGTTCACTGAACATTGTAAAAATGTTTATTTCAAATCTCTACGTTCACTCTCGGACAAATTAACTCATGAACAATTGCATTGAGACAAGACACAATATAAATCATTAGAAAATAAACTTAAACGAACTTACTTGAGACAAGAAGGTAACATACTTTCCAATCTACGTGTACATTATCCAAAAAAAGTTTTTCTCAATATTTTCACGACGAAAAATGCGGACTAACCAGATTTCATTGGATGAATTCAAAAAACATTTTAACGGTTTGTTCAATAGTAATACTTCCACAGACTTTAAACATAAGGGAATGATAAAGGAGTGGAGTGGAGTTATAGTGTTTTACGCCCCAGTCAAGAATCTTGAAACTTATTTCGAGGCGGTCAGTTCTGGGATGGTGGAGGAAACCGGAGTGCCCGGAGAAAACCACCGGCCTTCGGCAAGCGAACTGAATAATGATAAAGGGGCAGATAATTTTCCTAATGTTGAGGAACTGAACAGTTCTATAACATCTGAGGAAATCGAAAAATGTATTGAGTCATTAAAAACGGTAAAAAAGTTGTGAAGATAGGAATCTTAAGCGATTTTTTCATTGAATCTAAATCTGTTCTTTTGCCTTATTTTAATTTTATTTTTAATAAGATATTTGACTCTGGTATATTCTCATCAGCATGGTCTTCTGTTGTAATCGCGCCTATATTTAAAATGGCTCACAATTTTGATCCAAATACTAGTAAATATCGGGGTATTAGTTGAATTAGTCATTTTTACAAGCTGTTTACTAGTATACTTAACAATCGTCTGCTGGCATGGGCAGATAACTGTGATATATTGACAGATGCACACATTTGGTTTTCGCCCAGGTTTGGGTACACGTGATGCAATTTTTGCGCTCCGCTCTATTATCACAAATTCACTGTTAAAAAAAAAAAAAAAAAAAAAAAAAAAAAACAAGGGGGGGGGGGTATATTGTTGCTTTACAGATTTTTGTCGTGCCTTTGATTCTATCAATAGACCATATTTATTTGTAAAATATCTAAACTTGGCATACAATGGAAACTTTTGAACCTTATAAAATCTATGTATAACAATGTTAAATCTTGTGTCACTGTAGACGGTTTTTATTCGCAACATTTTAGAAATTATATTAGGGGAAGTAATCTCACCTATACTATTTTCATTGTATATGAACGATTTAGAAGTGATTTTTTAAAAACTGATTGTTGTTACGAATTGCAGGAATTATCATTATTTTTGTTAATGTATGCAGGTGATTTAGTCTTATTTTCACAAGAAGGTCTTCAAAATATGTTAAATAATTGATATGGATATTCTCAAGATCTGAAGGTTAATTTAAGTAATACTAAAATTGTATTCGTAATGGTGGTTATGTTATGCGAGTCCGGGAAATGGTTTTATTGTAGAAATCAAATAGAAATTGTTAATCAGTTTAATTATCTAGGTTTGATGCTAAATTTCATGTAACACAAAAACAATTTGCACTCCAAGGTAGAAAAGCAATATATTCTCTTAAAAGCAAAACTAAAGAGTTATTTTTAAATACAGAAACTATGTTATTATTATTTGACACATATGTATCTAGTGTTTTATTATATTCTTGTGAGGTATATGCAATGCATGACGGGAAATCTCTGGAACAGGTTCACCTTGATTTTTGTGAAAATATCATGTTTAGATGTTAAAAGCTCAATTACTAATGCTATGGTTTACATCGAATTAGGTAGATTACCATTACAAGTTACTAGAAATATCCGTATGTTTAAATAATAGTTTTAACTTACTCAACTCAAAAAATTGTATTTTAGTCAATTGTTATAAAATTTTAGTTAGGTTTGGGTCAGAAGCATATGTCAAATACATTAATATGGCCTAATTTTATAAAGAAAGAACTTGAGTCTCTTGGTCTTGGTCACATATAGTTTAACCAAAATATAATAAGAACAGATGTCGCTTGTGTGAAATTAGACAGAGGCTTGAAGATACTAGTAAACAATATTTATACTCTATGTTAGAATCCTCTTTAAAATGTTCAATATATAAATACTTCATTTGATAACTTTACTAGTGCAATATTATTTACGTAAGCCTATCCCCATTTATTACAAACACACTTTGTCTAAATTTAGGTTATCGTCTCATTGTTTATCAATTGAAACAGGTTGTTATAATAACAAAAAAACGAAATAAAAGATGTTGTATGTTTTGTAATGGAGTTATTGAAGATGAATATCATTACATTTTGAAGTGTAAAATGTATGCAAATATAAGGAAACAATATATTAAACCATACCATTGAGTCAAACCAAGTACTTTCAAACTTATACAGTTGCTCAACATCAATTATGTTAAACAATAATGTAATCTAGCAAAATTTATAAATGCAGTTTTAAATGATCAGAAATAATGTCTAAATTGATATATTAAAAACTTTAAATATATTAATTATCTCTCCAACTATTATTGTTTTGTATTATATACTGCTCACTGTTCATTGTATATTATAATGTAAATCCAAAACGTTGTACATTTGTAATTAACTTACGTTTTGAATTTCTATTAAAATAATGCATTCAAAATCAGCACAAGTAAATATTTTAAATAAGCATATGGTCTGTGGGTTGTTTCGCTAATCTGGGAATTAGCTGGTAGAAATAATAAGCTAGTCCAATATTGTATTTATGATTCTGTATTACTATAGCGCAATGTTGAATCCAGTTATTACAACAAATACAGTATTCCGTATAACGGCAAATGTACAAAATATTCAAAACACACTAATTGTATCACTGTTGCATTTCGGATAAAATAAGAAGTTACAATCTGATAACACAAACTTCGGTTCATAAACTGACCTAATAAATAAATCACTCGACAATACGGCATTCAGTACAAAAACCAAAAAGAAAGTCACGATACGTCGCCGGGAGGTCCGACCTACACCTGTCGATACAGATTGAACGAGTTTTACGTCTACATTGGGCCTTTCGGCCATTGTGCAGACACATGCTTTTGTAAAAAGTTGAAGATGCCGGAACAGTGGCAGAGTGGATAGGTCCAGGATCCGGTTGCACAAGCTCGCAGTACGGCACTCCGTGGGAACACCAAGGTAATCACTCGGCCATGCCATTCGATTCAGCACCGTGGAGGAGGGTAATTGTACCCCGGCTGACCCGGAGGTAGTGGTCTTCTGCCTTGCTGTTGATGTTGTTGTTGCTGTCTCTGCCGCTGCTGGAGCTCAGCCGTTGCCATAATGGAGAGCTAGTTGAGTGCTGTGGCAACGGCTAGTGGTGGAGAGGGGAGTATAGACCTCCCCGTGCCGCTCAGCGACATGAACGGCGCCGGGTTGACCGTATTACTCCACCTCGAGCGATACTTTTCATTGCATCTAGCAGCGACAGGAGCAGGCTGTGGCAGTGGTGCTGGTACTGGTAGTGGTACCGGTGCTGGCACTGGTTTGGTTGTTCTGGTCACTGCTGGTTTGGATGCTGGTACTGGTACTTGTGGTGTAGGATTCGGTGGTTCAGCGGTGGTTTTCGCCTTCCTCCTTCTCCATCGAGTTCGATTTCGGCGGAGCGTGGAAGGCGACTTGTGCTTGTTCTTCTTAACTACAACGGCGTTTGTAGGGCCATCCCTACCCTGGCCGGTAGGACGTGGAAGATCCTGGTCCTCACGAGCCTCCTGCGTTTTCTGCCACACAAGTGTGACAGTATAACGCTCCTGGTTTTCTTTCATACTGAAAGTAACTGGAAGTCCTTTTAGGACTGAGCCTAAAAGGACGGCGAGAGCTGGTGGTAAGTTGGCGTTTTCCATTCTTTACACTCCAAGCTGTCGATCGGGTATGGATCTGGTCTGATGTCGATACAGTCAAATGCTCAATTTTTAAAGAAAATCGTAATATTGATCTTAACCAATGATATTTCAACATTTAAGTCATTAATAAAGAATTATAAAAATTGTTTTCTACCTCAAACTAAGGGAACTTGTGTATGGCCATTGAGCTGAAGTAGAACTGCCAAGGGTATGTTCTATATTATTGGAACTTGATGTTCCCCGCGAGCAACGTACGTCTATTTTCGATTTCTAAAGTGGCAATTTCTTAGTAAAATAAAAATATTATTTATCAATAATCATAAATAATTTATACCAGGATGTCAGATGTTATTGTCATGTGCCGACACAGTAATCCCCAAAGGGACTGATTAAATCTGCTAATAAAATGAATTAAGTTTTCATTATATCCAACTTTGTGTATATTTTAATAAAAATTCAAATGGCAATGCGCACTCCTAGTGAGGCGCATATGTGGTGCGCACACACATCATTGGTGCGTGCGACGACATTCATCAAAATCGCATACCTGCCTATGGGCCTGTCATCAGTACTGTGCTACATCATCTTAACATTAGTATTGGTCGTTCACAATCTGATGGCAAATGTAGGGTTAGTGTAACAAAAAAAGCGTAGGATGGCTTGATATTATATGAAAGGCAACATGTTATTCTTAAAGATACTATAGACTCAGTCGTGTTTATTTACGCTGTCTTCAGATCGTGATATACCTACATATACTGCTATAAAAAAGAATGAAGTGAAATAAAACAGATTCATTTTTATGCAATTAGTTCAGAAATCAATACAGGCCGAGAACAGGCACAACAAGTAGTATTCACCAGACATATGAACTTACATTATGTATGAAATCAATACAGGCCGAGGACAGGCACAACAAGTAATATTCACCAGACATATGAACTTACATTATGTATGAAATCAATACAGGCCGAGGACAGGCACCACAAGTAGTATTCACCAGACATGGCCGATCAGACATATGAATGTACATTATGTATGAAATCAATACAGGCCGAGGACAGGCACCACAAGTAGTATTCATCAGACATATGAACGTACATTATGTATGAAATCAATACAGGCCGAGGACAGGCACCACAAGTAGAATTTACCAGACATATGAACTTACATTATGTATGAAATCAATACAGACCGAGGACAGGCACCACCAGTAGTATTCACAAGACATGGCCGATCAGACATATGAATGTACATAATGTATGAAATCAATACAGGCCGAGGACAGGCACCACAAGTAGTATTCACAAGACTTGGCCGATCAGACATATGAATGTACATTATGTAAGAAATCAATACAGGCCGAGGACAGGCACCACAAGTAGTATTCATCAGACATGGCCGATCAGACATATGAATGTACATTATGTAAGAAATCAATACAGGCCGAGGACAGGCACCACAAGTAGTATTCATCAGACTTGGCCGATCAGACATATGAATGTACATTATGTATGAAATCAATACAGGCTGAGGACAGGCACCACAAGAGGTATTCATCAGACATGTGAACGTACATTATGTATGAAATCAATACAGGCCGGGGACAGGCACCACAAGTAGTATTCATCAGACATGGCCGATCAGACATATGAATGTACATTATTTAAGAAATCAATACAGGCCGAGGACAGGCACCACAAGTAGTATTCATCAGACATATGAATGTACATTATGTATGAAATCAATACAGGCCGAGGACAGGCACCACAAGTAGTATTCATCAGACATATGAATGTACATTATGTATGAAATCAATACAGGCCGAGGACAGGCATCGCAAGTAGAATTCATCAGACATATGAACGTACATTATGTATGAAATCAATACAGGCCGAGGACAGGCACCACAAGTAGTATTCACAAGACATGGCCGATCAGACATATGAATGTACATTATGTATGAAATCAATACAGGCCGAAGACAGGCACCACAAGTAGTATTCATCAGACATGGCCGATCAGACATATGAATGTACATTATGTATGAAATCAATACAGGCCGAGGACAGGCACCACAAGTAGTATTTATCAGACATATGAATGTACATTATGTATGAAATCAATACAGGCCGAGGACAGGCACCACATGTAGTATTCATCAGACATATGAATGTCCATTATGTATGAAATCAATACAGACAGAGGACAGGCACCACAAGTAGTATTCATCAGACATATGAATGTACATTATGTATGAAATAAATACAGACAGAGGACAGGCACCACAGGTAGTATTCATCAGACATATGAACGTACATTATGTATGAAATCAATACAGGCCGAGGACAGGCACCACAAGCAGTATTCACAAGACATGGCCGATCAGACATATGAATGTACATTATGTATGAAATCAATACAGGCTGAAGACAGGCACCACAAGTAGTATTCATCAGACATGGCCGATCAGACATATGAATGTTCATGTTGTATGAAATCAATACAGGCCGAGGACAGGCACCACAAGTAGTATTCACAAGACATGGCCAATCAGACATATGAATGTACATTATGTATGAAATCAATACAGGCCGAAGACAGGCACCACAAGTAGTATTCATCAGACATATGAATGTTCATTATGTATGAAATCAATACAGGCCGAGGACAGGCACCACAAGTAGTATTCATCAGACATATGAATGTACATTATGTATGAAATCAATACAGGTTGAGGACAGGCACCACAAGTACTATTCACAAGACATGGCCGATCAGATATATGAATGTACATTATGTAAGAAATCAATACAGGCCGAGGACAGGCACCACAAGTAGTATTTACAAGACATATGTACATGTATGATGTATGAAATTAATGCAGCATGGGTACCACAAGTAGTATGCCTGTTCAAACATTATAGGTCACTAACATACCTAAGTAGCAATTATATTTGACCGATCATCACAAAAAATCATTAGCAAAACAAATTTAAAAAAGTAAACAAGAGGCCCATGGGCCTTAACGCTCACCTGAGGATATGGCCTAAATCATTGGCAAAAATACATACAATATTCCAATATACATGCCTATATAAAAGGTTAAATAGTTTACAAGATAATTAACAATTTCAGTCTTTTTATGCATCTTTGACCTTGACCTTTGAACGTATGACCTTGAGTTATATATCAAAATGATCGTCATGTCAATACCTACAATATTCTGATACATATGTCTGTAAAAAATGTTAATAGTTTCCAAGATAATTAACAATTTCAGGTTTTTTATGCACCTATGACCTTGACCTTTGAACGTATGACCTTGAGTCATATATCAAAATGATCGTCATGTCGATACCTACAATATTCTAATATATATGCCTATGCAAAAAGGTTAATAGTTTTCAAGCTAATGCACAATTTGAGTTTTTATAAGCAAAAAATAAAATTTCAGGGCCAACTCCTATATGCATTATCATATAGTTACGAAACTTTGTATCTTTTTGAATTTTGTCATTCTGAACATTTTCACAATGTTTTGATATTATATATCTTTAAAATTTTTGAAGAAAATAGCCTAAAACTGCAAAATTACAAACTAGGTCATGACCTTGAACTTTGACCTTGACCCCATTTTGAAGGTTATTTTAAGAAAAAGTCAAAACTGAAAACCCCATGTCATTATCTGTTCAAGTAGTCAAGTTATAACAATTTGAAGCCATTTTACGAAATTTTTAAAATTAAACACAAAAATGCGTAACCCATTTTTCGACCAAATTTCACGAAATGAACAAACTATAGGCTTAAGACCCTAGAAAAGCCAAATATCACATCAGATTTTTCTCCCATCATCGATTCCGGAGAAGAAGATTTTTTAAGATTTTTGGACCCCTAGGTCACCTTGACCTAGTTTTGGTAGCCATGGCAACACCATGAACAAATCTGAATTGCACGGGCCCATATATGCTTCTGACCAAGTATCATTAAAATCTGTCCAGCAGTTTTGGAGGAGAAGTCGAAAATAGGTGTTAACGACGCACACGCACATACACACGCCGCGCCATGCCATAAGCTCACATGACCTTTCGGTCAGGTGAGCTAAAAAAGACATAAGACAGACAGCTGAACTAGGAGTACTGCTTTTCTGTGACACAAGAGAGACAGCTGAGCTACGAGTACTGTTGTTCTGCGACAAAGGATGTTCTGTGACACAAGACTGACAGATGAGCTACAGGGACTGTTGTTCTGTGACAAAATAAAGATATTGATACTTTTCTTCAAAATTTTATCAAATCACTCTGATACTTTCTAGATCTGGAATTGGTCTAACCCCCTTAGGACTATATTAGGTGAAAGTGTGACAAGCAATGCCCAGTAAAATTGACAGAAACAGGTGGGATGTATGTCAATGCATTTTCATGAAATCATCACAATTTGCTTTTTAATGTGCTCTATATAGTAAAACAATACAAGTAGTTTTTATTTTTTTACTGTGTTTATTTTATCATAATGTGTCAATATTCCCCAGTGATCACTAGGAAATCTATTACAAGGTAATTTCTCAAGACCAACAAGTTCAAAATAAACTGGTTTTATATATTTGTCTGGATGTGAATGTCTGATGTACAGACGATCAAATCTGCATGTTGGTTTAAATTTCCCAGGAAATTCCAAATTGTCATTTCTTCTCATGTCCCAGGTAAACTTAGCTTCAGGCCTTTTACCTGTTACTTCCCATATATCGTAAAGATGTTCTGGTAATCCACCTATCTCCATTATCTTAAAAAAAAAACAAAGTAGTGAATTAGCATCATCCACCAGCAGATACATTTTGTGATTTTAACATATGTTCAATAATATACATAATAATATGATACTTTTTACATGAATTTACAAAATTACAGAAACAGCAGCAACTTGGCCATTGTTGGTTAAGATCAAATAGCTTTTCAAAAGCAAGAGTTTCTTGCACTGATGCCAATATAGAAAACCAAAAGTTTCTTGAAATTTGGTTCATGACAAGAATATGTTTAAACGTTAACTGGACAACTTTACAAATGCACTAGTGCTAAATGTTTAATATTTCCAGGCCTTTTAATTTGTGACAAAAGATGTTTAAAGCTGTTAATTCTTGAAGTCACATTGACAGTGAATATGGGCAAAGTTCAACCATCTTTGTAAAGTAGGATGAGCTTCATGCCCTGACATGATATACAAAGTTTCAAGTTCCTAAGCTTTCAGTTTAAGACAAAAGATGTTTAAAGGTTTTACTATTTCAGTTCACTCTGACCTTGAATGAAGGTCAACCAGATTCTGAAACTTGGTAGAGCTTTATCAGCTGATGACAAAGTTTCTACACTTTTGGTTCATGACAAGATGTTTTTAGGTTTTCTCATTTATAGATACCGTGCCCTGAAATAAGGGTCAAGATCAGCCTGGTTCAAAAACTAAAACAGAGTAAGTCCTGGCATTATCCTAGGCAAGTTCACTGGTTTTGGAGAAGAAGCAGATTAATTCAAAGCCTGAAAGGTTTACAGTTAATAACAGACAAAAACAATAGAGGACTGACAAAATTTTGAATGCTCCACCTTCAGCATTCGCTCAGAAAAGCCAAATAACTAGTAATAGTACATTGTTTGCAACTAAATTGCAGAACTGGCTAAAAAATCCAAACCACTACTTGTCAGTTGTTCCAATATTTTTTCATCAGTGGTCTCAATATATAAGTTGACAGTTATGCTATCAGATTTCATTTTCTACTGCCACAAATGTATAGTTATGTTTATTCTAGGCAATGAGAGGGTAAACATAGAAGACAAGACCCTTAAACTAAAGCCAGAAACTATTAGGGAATCCAGTAACTACCCAGATTTTCTTGCAGTTTCCACCTAACTTAAATGTGACTTGACAGGTATGTTTGAAACAATGCCCTCTCAATTTTTTTAAAGGTTGATCACCATCACCAAAAGCTTGCAAGATCACAGTGCCTCTCAACATCCCAGGAATGACCACCTCAAATAACAATACTGACTGGGGTGCTAACACTATTAATCCAATCCACTAGTAATCCAATCCCTGTCACCAATATAATGTTTTAGTTTTGTTGGAGTTTTTTAAACGAGATATTTAACAAATACTCGGACTTTCTACTCTACTTGAGCAGAACTTAAATAGATAGGACTTATAGATATCATAAAAATACATCATAAATAAAAATATATAAAATGGCTTTTGTATTTTATCACCTCTTTATCCCTCAAATTTAAATCTCCACCAAAAATAACTGTATCCATCTTATCTGCATCTTTAACCCTCTTAAAACATTCCTGTAGTTGTCTTTTCCTTTCTGTTGATGAATCCTTTGTGCTTTCAAGGTGAGATGTGAGGACACATAATTTAACTCCTTTCACTTCACACTGAAAAGAAGATCAGTAAGTAATAAGGTACTAAAAGAATTGCTAAAAAGCACTTTACTATTTAAATAATGCATCAATTTACCTTAACAATGCACTTAAAATCACAAGCAGTAATATTACTGATATCAATGTAATGCCTTTGTATTTTTGAGGTAATCATAAGAAGTAATGGTTATTGATACATCCTTGACAAGTTGTCATATATATCCTTGTTGCCACTATTAATTTACAAGATGACCCTAAATAGTGATGATTACACATAATCCTAGCACACCTATCAGTTTTGTTCAAGCACACCAATCAGTTTTGTTCGATGACACCTATCAGTTTTGTTCGATGACACCATATATCAACTTCAATCTATAATTTTATCCAACCTTGTAGGTGAACTAAACATTTTCTCAGATGCAAAGCTAAAAAAACACTGACTATGAACTAAATGTAAACTAAATTTAGAATGAATCTTGTACATCCCTGTAGGTGAAATAAACATCTCCCACAATTAAAAAAAATTTTGTCTATCCCTATAGGTGATGTAAACATCTCCCAGATGTTAAAGGGTACCTGTAACAATTTTCAGTTTTGACATATTTTATTCGTCATACTTAAATATGGCTGTAGCGAAAATTCCATAAAATTCCATTCCATAATAAGGTAGATATCAGTGATTTTCTAATACATCTCTAGAAATCCAAATCAAAAAGATCGATAACGAGGCTCCTGTGTTGTGACGTCATACCAGTAACATACCTCCACAGATTATTATTTACCAACTACTAAATTAAATCAAATACGAACTCGTAGTTTAACTTTCTATGATTATTTTACAAGAAAACTATTTAATGAAGTGGAATTAACATACGTTTGACATCTACCGGTAATTAAGATTATTATTAATCCTTTTGTTTATTAGACACATTCCTTAGATTTAGACCCATACCTGTAATTAACAGGATGTCACTTATAATTTGCAAAATTGATTTGCAGGTTGATACAGTTATCTTACGTCCTGTAATATATTTACCAGTTTACAGTTCGAGTAAAGTAAAACATTTTTATTTGGTAAACGTTATTTGTCATATACAGTATAAAGATTTCACTCCGGAAAAAATGGTTATTTCATTTTTAAATTTTTAAAAGTAAGAAAAAGAAATTTTTCCTTAGTTTTCATGTCAATAATAACAACAACAATAATAAAATATAACTTTTAGGCAAAATTGAAAATTAAAAATTGGCGACCAGTATAGTCTATTTAAAACATGTTTATTGATCTACTTACAGCATTTGATTTTATTAGATTTTAGTTTTCACTTTTCCTTGGGCATACATTTAGCTGTGATATTCTAAAATTCTTTATTCTATATATACAAATTTATAAAATTATTATTATTATTATTATTGGTATCATTATTATTATTATTATTATTATCTCATTTTTTTTTTTTAAAATGTGGTCTCATTCTAAAATCCGTGTCATTTCATTTTAAACAATTATAATATACATGTATTTCGGGTAAAATAATTTGAGATGGAATATCTTGGTTTTTTTTCTTTTTAATAATCCCAGCATTAATTAGCCTGTAGTCTGTCCATTACGACTTCATATTTATTTAATTTAAAATGTCGACGATACAATTAATTTTTTGTGTATTTGACAAGTTAAAACAAATCACATATTTTTTATTATAGCTATGCAATTTATCGTAATTCTTGAGTCTGTCCAGTCCGACTTCATAAAATAATTTATTTTCTTAAAAAAATCAGAGATATAATCAATTTTCGTATTATTGACAAATTAACACTCATAAAGTATTTTTCAACAGCTATGCAACAAAATGCAGTCACAATTCTTGAGTAGGTCGGGACTCGACTTAATATGTTCATCAGATTCGTCTGTTTCTGGTTCGAATAAATAACGGTAATACTCCAAATTCATCACTTATAAGATTGTCTACTGCTTCCCAAAACAAGAGGCCAAAAAGGGCCTGTATCGCTTTTCTTGCACTTTATTTGCATGTGAATTTCAGACAGCCATGCTGCTAGCTATTGCCAGTTAAGCTAAAATGTTTCAGAAAAAAATGATTTGAAATGGCTATACATCTACTGTCTATATACCAAATTGTATGATATATAAATGTGCATCGGCCATTCATTACTTTTTGCAATTTAAATAACAGCGGTCATTTTGGATACCACAATTTCTGCAAACTTTAATCTGCATCACCTAGGGACCTTGCACACCAAATTAGGTTCAAATAGGTCAAGTAATTTCTGAGGAAAAGATTTTCAAAGAATTGGCAAAATATAGCACCTTATTTGAATATTCTGCTAATAGCGACCCAATTAAAAATGTTTCTGAAAAACCCGTTATATATGTTAAATGGCTGTGCATCTACTTTCTATATACCAAATTGGAACTAAATTGGTTGATAACTAAACGTGTATCAGCCATTTATCACTTTTTGCTATTTATAGTAACGGCGGCCATCTTGGATGCCGCAGGAAGTTGATTTGTGCAAACATTAATCTGCATCACCTAGGGACCTTGCACACCAAATTAGGTTCAAATAGGTCCATTAGTTTCTATTTTCAAAGAATTGGCTAAATATAGCACCTTATTTAAATATTCTGCTAATAGCGACCCAATAAAAAATGTTTCTGAAAAACCCTTTACATATGTTAAATGGCTATGCATCTACTTTCTATATACCAAATTGGAACTAACTCGGTTGATAAATAAATGTGTATCAGCCATTTATCACTTTTTGCTATTTATAGTAACAGCGGCCATCTTGGATGCCAGAGGAAGTTCATTTGTGCAAACTTTAATCTGCATCACTTAGGGACCTTTCACACAAAATTAGGTTCAAATAGGTCTAGTAGTTTCTGAGGAGAAGATTTTCAAAGAATTTGCTAAACATAGCACCTTATTTGAATATTCTGCTAATAGCGACCCAGTAAAAAAATGCTTCTGAAAAACCCGTTATATATGTTAAATGGCTATGCATCTACTTTCTATATACCAAATTGGAACTAAATCGGTTGATAAATAAACGTGTATCAGCCATTTATCATTTTTTGCTATTTATAGTAACGGCGGCCATCTTGGATGCCACAGGAAGTTGATTTGTGCAAACTTTAATCTGCATCACCTAGGGACCTTTCACACCAAATTTGGTTGAAAGTTTCAGAAAAGAAGATTAAAGTTTACGCACGGATGCATGCACGCACGCTTCACCATGCCATAAGCTCAGCTGGCTATTGCCAGTTGAGCTAATAATGATGAACTATTTGACACAAATAGGTACATGTCAGAGGCATTACTTTCTTCTATATACGTCAATATATCATCATTTTTACTACTGTCTATTAAGTTAGACATTACTTCTAATACTGCAATGACGTCACACGTTTATAACCCAAAACGAGGTGTTTTACTTTTCGATAAAGAGAAAGTTATAAAATGTGGATTTGAATATTGACAATGACCAAAAATTTAAAAATTGAAAATTAAGCATGTTTTTATATCAGAAATACATAGAAAAAAATTCAAGGAAATTAAAACCGTTTCCTATGACCTTTAAATAATATATTATAAAACAGTTGTGATAAAAAAGGTACAGGTACCCTTTAAATTTTGTCCAATCCTGTAGGTGATGTAACCATCTCCCTATACTATTTTACAATGCAACTATGTGATGTGCTCTGTGAAGTATTTCACACAGACCAATATTAGAAAGAACTAACAACAGCTTAATCCTTTATACTCTTACTTTAACTGTAAGTAAATTTCTACCCATCAAGCTTCCTGGGAATTGTATAACAACAGAATCTTTAAATACTACATCACCAACACGGAGAAGTACAGCAGTAAAATATCCCGATTCATTGCCTGGAATGATCTGGTACGAAGTACAATGTTTCTCTAACACTTCTAGAGACACTGGTACAACCTCTTGTAGGAAAACTATATGGGGTTTTTCTCTGCAAAATACACACTTTCTGCAATTATCGATTTAGTGAAAACTAATGTATAAATGCATAAATATTTACTTTTTTGAATTTTCTGTTTGGTGATCAAATCAAGACAAGCCTTTTTATTTAAATTGCCATGGTACTAAAATTTAAGTATTTATTTTATCAGTGTAAAAGTTCTCTGATTATCCAGTTTATTTTCTGCTGTTTCTAATGTGTTTGTCCGAAATAAGTTTGGGGGTTTACGAAAATAGCATTGCCTATGAACATACCCCTTGGCTAACATTTTTAAAGAAGATATGCACCATGTGAAAGTCAGGAATCAAACTAGGTGTAAAAGAATACAATAATAAACAACTGGTTTATTGTTACATTATAAGTGAATCAAATAGAAACATATGCCATAGTGTATACTCTTTTCTAAGTAAGCTAATAAGGTGTACTTTTTGCTAACTTAAAGTCCTTCTCTTCTAGAACAACAAGATCAGTTTTAAAGATTTTATTTTGACCGATGCAAATTTAAAGTTGTATCTGGCATGAAATTCAATTGCAAATAAAGTGTCCGTTTAATAATACAGGTCCTATTGATTCTCTTGTTACACTATGGCATATATTTCTATCTGATTCATTATTGATTTATTTATAATTTAATTAACAGCTAAATTATGACTGTATAGCATCAAAAACACCATCAACAGGTCCAACACTTGATCACACAAGAAGCCTGGAGTGTAACTAAAGTTAGCCAGAATAATCATGTATCCTTATCTGACATATAAAAAAATTTAATATAAATTCTGTACCTCTAAAACAGATGGAAAAGATATCTTTACAATCAATGTACCCTATCTATATGGACAAACAGACAGACAGGGGTGTATTAGTATACTATTTGACTGCCATAGGTGTATAAAAATAAATTTACCTCATGAGAAATCAGAGATTTTTTTACCTGAATCAGTTCCATAGTTCCACCCTGATATCACTTTTATTTATTTGACTTTAATTTCCATTCTGCTAAATTATAACTGACATTTTTTTATTTCTTCAACAAATTTACCTGTTTATTATATAACATACACCTTTTGTTCTATTTTTGATGTTATTAGTGTCTAGTCCATCAATATTCCATGACAGTACACGTAATCTGTGAGGTTCCTCCATAACTTCATCTTCTGTACTGGAAAACATTATAAAATAATAACAGTGTAGACTGAGAGTGTAGAGGGATGCAGATTAATGTATTATCAAGTAGATACTGCAAAAAAAAAAAAAAAGATATCGGTACAAAAGGACCAAAGACAGTACAATGCTTCTAATGCAGACCTGCCAACCCCCCTGGACAACTATTCAGTAAGATCAAGGACATTTTTCAGTAAGATTGCACCAGTTTCAGTAAGATTTTACAAAAGTCAGTTTACTCCATAATCTGCCAGATCTGCTTTGCGTTTGCTCATTTTCGAGACGTGACAGTTTCCCGCGAAACACTTTAAAATCAGACAGATGCTTGATTATTACACTTTAGAATGTCTTTGAAATCCTTTAGTATCAAAAGCTCTTCCGATTTTGTGTAACGACAGTGATTGCTGGCTTTCTTTTTAATGCTTTATTGTAATCTGCAGGCCTTAAAAGCATTTCCAGGAACACAGTTTGGAAACGTAAAGACAATGAAAGAGAATATCCGGAAAAGATAAAAATCGGAAGAAAACCTGCCGTATCTGTACAATCATAAGAATTAAAAATTTTCAGCAATTTTCAGTAAGAACTACGGAAAAATCGTAAGGGTTGGCAGGTCTGCTAATGCCTAAAAAATTATAGTTTTCAAATTTGTCTTTCCTTTATATATAAATGTTTTACAATTTTTAATTATTGATAAAGTTGATGAAATATTTAAGAAAATAACTTTGTTAGCATTTTTTTATTATGCTGTCATTTTTTATGTCAATTGTTTCCATTTTATAATAAAAAATGTCATTTTAAAGCAGTTTTTATCCACTGAAATTCTTGCAACAACAAGGTATTAATGTCTAAACTGAAATGTCCTCTATTTGGAGTTACAAGACAAATGTTATTGCAAAGAAAAAAACTAAATAAAAAAGTCATAATTGCAGGATTTTCTATGAAAAAAAAACCAATGTAATAAAATAATATCAAGATGTCATTTACAGTCAACTCTCTTTACAACTACACTCTGTATAATATCTGTTCGATATAAATAACACTGCCAACTGGCAATAAGATCCCACAAATATCTTCAGGCATCCCTGCACAAATGTCTTTATCCAAGACCAAATGTTTATACATGTGACCTTGAGTGTTGATAATCAATGTCCTTAGTACATCTGTATGTAAATGGTCACTAGTTAACAGGTGCTATTAACTTAACCTGATGGTAATAAATGTCATACAGGTAATCAAAAACTTTTTTTTACATGTTTCTATGGAGCTGTGCGATCAGCCTTTTATTTTTGTCACAGGCAGTTTGTTCAATGCTGTAACTATACTAACAAACATTTTCAACATAACTACTGGTAATATATGAAAAAAAAAACTTACTCTACACAGATATTCATTTTTTAATTATTAACAAGAGCACCGCCGAGCGTAGCATTATACGCCCGTGTTATATTGATCGAGTAGTACTATTTACTAGTGTGGCGACACCTTTAGGGGTTTCGCGGGAAAGAATGGAACAATCTAGAGGATTTCTATCAGTAGAGCTCATCCACAGAACTTGCCACTCAAAAGTTTGACACAGACCTAATGGATAAGTGCCAAACCTACTAATAATTTGGTAAAGAATTGGTTACTTTAATATGGGTACGAATTCAAAACGGTACGTTAAATTGTTTTTGGATGATAGCGCCGACTTTAAACAGTTATTGTGGATTTTATGTAAAAGATAGAAAAAATATAAAAATACCGTCTTTTCCGTCAGATCTTAAACATTTTTCGGTCAATGGACGACTTTTTCGTACAATAAACTGTTATTGAACAGGAGTGCGTTAAACGTAATTGTTTTTTGGAAAAATTCATTTTTTGCATGTTTGACCCCAAAATTAAGTATGATACCGATTTTTCCCAAAAATTTCACCAAGTTAGATAGCTAGATCGCATTAGACTCCATAACCTCAGAAATTTTTAGCAAAATCTATCGAGGAGTTTTCAAGGTCCCCAAGATGCAAATATATGCTGCTAAAAAGGAGAAAGTTGTCGCCTTTATCATTTCACATCCAGAGGATGTTCCGAATGAATTCGTCACTAATCCTCTAGATTGTTCCATTCTTTACTGAGAAGTATAAGTACAACTAGGATATATGTATGTAAAAATATATTGCTAAATGGATAGTGGTAGACTGCTATATAATTCATATTCATTTCCAGGAAGGAAGAAGTTTAAAATATAATGTTAGGTCATGGCAGTGTTTTCATGTGTTAAGCATTGCATGCAGGAAGATTTTAGGAAACAAATACATTTTTTGTCTGAAATGTTTTGAGAACCTTTTTTTAACCAACCTGAAATAATTTATATCTATAAAGCTTAATTATAATTTGAACTGTTGTCGTGATCTGTGCAGTATGATAAAAAGGTGTTTTAAGTTAAAAAAGGGGCATAACTCCTCCAAAAATAATCTGAAAAAGTTGTAATTCAAACTTGCACCAGATAATAACATCGTAAATGTGTATACCAAATTTCATTTGAATCCATAAATAGTTGTAGGCTCTGATGATCGGAAACCACATGGTCATACATACAAAAAAAAATACAAGGCATAACTCCTCCAAAAATAATCCGAAAAAGTTGTAATTCGAACTTGCACAAGGTATTACCATGGTAAAGCTGTATACCAAATTTCATTTGAATCCATAAATGTTTGTGGTCTCTATTGAACGGAATACAAATTGTTAACAGACGCCCGCCCGCCCGCCCGCCTGCCCGGACGGACAGCACCGTAACATAATACGTCCCGTCATATGACGGGCGTATAAAAATTGGTATTGTAAACAAAAAAACAATGTCCTGTTTTGTTTACATGACTTACAAGTGAAAAAGAAGTAAAATTTTAAAATTGTAAATATTATAAAGGCATATTTAAAAGTCAGCAATTTTTCTCTGGTGGTTTTAAAGGTACCAAACCATACCTACCTACTTCTTGTTTAAAAGAAAGTTCTGACAAAATTAAAGTAACTGGTTTTGAAAATAAAAGTAATGAGGAAATAAGATTTATCAAACACCTTGACTGAGAAAGCTCTGACTTTCCAGTGTCTGTAGTTTCTGATGCTGGACTGCTTCGAGTTAATTCCATGACATTGACAGACACACCACAGGAATTAACTGGACCACTCTGTTCTTCAAAAAATGCATTAACTGCTCTCTAAAAACAAAGTGTACAATAAAATATTTGTCAGTTATAAATAGTTGATAATTGATTGTAAAGTTTTATTGTTGTAAATTTAGTTGTTCCAAGAATAGTCATTTCTATGTAAACTTTAATGATGATGTCTGATGTAAATGGTCAATGAATGATGGTCAAAGGAGCATTTGAATGGCTTATGGTCACACTGAGAATTCTCAGGTACCATACATAAAAACATTGATGAGTTTTTGTTCTTTTGGCTAAATCAGTTTAGAAAAAAAAAATATAGTAAAATATCTCTCAATTATAATTAACTGGAAAAACTAAAACAGTGCAATAAATGTCATCATGATTTACTGTTATATTTAACAGGGTGGGGTGGGGGGTGGGGGGGGGTGTGTGTGGTTCAAATTAAAACTTTATACAGAAGACTTTAAAAGTTGAGATACATGTACATGTACTGATTCCTCATCTGGAGCTGGGCATTAACGTGACAAGAGTATCCACTGATTCAAGCATACACAAACTTGTACCTTTTAAACCATAGAGATTACTAGCATTGATCTTGTTGCCATTAGCAGACAAGTTGCTGAAGCGATAATAAACAACATTACAACCAATCAATCTGTACATGATTCAAACCCTAACCCCTCAAATTTGTACATAAATGGAAATTAATGACCTCCATCTTTGGATTTTGAATGGAATTCAATGACCTCCAATTGTGGTACATATATAGAACATAATCACATCCAACTTTGAAATATAAAATGTCCTCAGTTAATTGCATCTTTGGCACATAATGGAACCCAATGTCCTCATACTCCAATGCATGAATAGATTCCAATAACTCTCAACTTCTTTACATGAATAGAACTCAATAATGTCCCACTTTGGCAGCTAATTAATCCCGATGACTTTCCACTTTCACACAAAAAGAGACTCAATGATTTCCTATTCCAGCCTGTGAACATGAATGAAACTCAGTGACAAATCTTACATCAAGATTCCATTCTCGATCTTGTAAGTAGAACATGGCTAAAGCTGAATCTGTTCCTGTTATTTCAGCAAATTGTTGACATCTTAATTCACACTCTTCTCTACTTGGTAATTTACTTTCTTCCTCAGAGTCACTCATTTTTGTAATTTTAAATCTGAAATAAATGAATTAATCTGTTGAAAGTTTTTCATTGTCTTTTTAACAATCTAATGTATGTCCCCTCATCCAAAGACAAGTTACTACAGTAACCCAGTGTAAACACAGTGTCAGAGATCAAGTTTGTCTTTTGTCTTTCAAGCATCTGTTCTTATAGTTTCCATCTCTCAATTTAAGAATTCCAAAATTATTTATTTTTTTAAATTATAATATTTAAACCTACCAACAACTGATAATTTGTCCATCATTTATTATTGAGTAAATACAAAGTTTACTTAAAGGCTTAGATTAGCTACTGTTACGGTTCCCTTTCCATCATCTATCTTGTGTTTTTTAAATCACAGCCTAAACTACCAAGTTAAATTAACCATTGGCAAAAACTGTGAAAGGTTTTCATGGTTACACAAATGGATATGTTCCCTTTGTCCATTAAAGTGTGGAAATAGTGACTATTTTCAAAGTTCTTCTTGTTAAAATGTGCAAGTGCTAGTCCTAACTTTTTTCATGTATGTACCACATTTATTAATTTGCACTAATATTGGCATTAAGACCTGAAACTGTAATTAGGCCCCTATGAATTTAAAAATTTTCTACAGATATTTTAGACATTTTAGTTACAGCATCCCAGAAATGAAAACTGTATACAGGGCATAAATTAAAAATATTTTAGAATGAGCATTCAAAAACTAGAACTTAAGTATTTTAGATTTAGTAGTAGAATTTACTTGTAAAAATCTTCAAATGGGGAAATTGTAGAGATTACAAGAGATCAAATTGGGCCTGTATTGTTCAACTGGCACACAAGTTGTGTCTCATTTTATAGCAACAGTGGCCATTTTGGATGCCACAAGAAGAAAAATTTCTAGACCTTTTGCTACACAAGATGTTTGAATTGACTTCTTTTGAATACTTTTTGTCCACTTAATTCTAGGTAACAGTCTTAATTTTTTTTCACGAAATATTTAAAATGGCTGAATTCCTTCATTGGTAAGCTTTTTCAATCCAAATTGAAATTTTAGTGGAGAGTACAAAAATGAATGCCAAGCCAGTGATAAAAATTTATAATACAGATCAAAGCGACCTTGAATAAGGGTAAAAGTCAGCTAACTTTACACTCTTATCTATATAAGAAGTTTCAAGTTTCAAGACCTTTCAGTTCATTACAATATTAAAATTGTTACAGGAAAGGGAAAAATGCAATGGTCAGGTCAGGACTCAAACCCGGGACCTTCCCAATTCTAGCAGGTCACTCTACAAACTGAGCTAACAGGCCACCTTTCAAGCCCAGCCTGCTATATTCCTCCCTTACTTTTTTTGGATTTAACTAATTTGAATTGTAATTACCAGGTTCTTTTTACTACCAAGGGACCAACCTGTTGGTTGGCCACTTCTTAGAGTCAGACGGGCATCAAAATTTAATAGGAAAGGGAAAAATGCAGCAGCCAAAAAGGGACTCAAACCAGGACCTTCCCAATACTAGCAGGATGCTCTACCAACTGAGCTACCAAACTACCTATCTAGCCTACTCCACTACAAATGTTTAACTATTTAAGGTCACTGTGACTTTTGATGAGGGCCAAAGTCAATTGAATTGAAAGGGCCCAGGCCTTGCAATTTTCTTGTAAAGTTTTATTGTTGTAAATTTAGTTGTTCCAAGAATAGTCGTTTCTTTGTGAACTTAAATGATGCTGTCTTATGCAAATGGTCAACGAATGATGGTCAAAGGAGCATTTGAATGGCTTATGGTCACACTGAGCATTCTCAGGTACCATGCATAAAACATTGATGAGTTTTTTTTGTTCTTTTGGCAAAATCAGTTTTGAAAAAAAAATATATTGGCAGTTTCTAGTTCATCAACACTACTTTCTTTTAACATGGCATAATTCAAAATATCTAGGAGAAAATAAAACAAGAGGCCCAATAAGGCTGGGAGGCTCAATTAATGGTATTAATTGCAACTGAAACAGTGGAAATCTGAAATATCCATTTTGGTCTCAATAGGTTAAAAAAAAATTTGTTATATTTATTGAATTGCTATACATCTACTTTCCATATTCACTGTACAACCAAATTGGCCAATAAAAAAACATGTAAGCGCCATTTATCACTTTTTGCTATTTATAATAACAGAAGTCTTCTTGGATGCCTCTGGAAAATAATCTGTGCAAACTTTATCTGCAGCACTTAGGGACCTTCCACACCAAATCTTGTTCAAAAAGGACTAGCAGTTTCAAGAAAGAAAATTTTCAAGAATTGGCAAAATATAGCACCTTCAGGCCTTATTTGAATATTCCACAAATAATGACCCAATAAAAAATACTTAGAAAAACCCCATCACATGTTAAATGGCTATATATCTTCCTTCTATATATCAATCTTTAAACTAAATTGGTCAATATATAAGCATGTGTATCATCCATTTATCACTTTTCCCTATTTATAGTAATGGCGGCCATCTTGTATATGTTAGGCATGTTAGGAAGTTGATTTGTGCAAACTTTAATCTGTACCACCTAGGGACCTAACAGACCAAATTTGGTTCAAATAGGTCTAGTAGTTTCATCAGAGAAGATTTTCAAAGAATATTGGCTAAATATAACACCTTGTTTCAATATTTCGCTAATAATGACCCACTAAAACATGTTTTAGAAAAAAATGTTGCACGTTAAATGGCTATACATCTTCTCTCTATATATTAATTGTGAACTAAATATTTTGATAAATAAGTATATATCTTATTTACCACATTTTACGATTTAAAGTAACAGTGGCCATCTTGGATGCGACAGGTAGTTGATTTGTGCAAATTTAATCTGCACTATCTAGGGACCTTCCACAATAAATTTAGTTCAAATATGTCTAGTAGTTTAAGAGGTTTTCAAAAAAAAAAAAAAAAACGACTAAATTTTAATCTGCATAACCACAGGCGCTTGTTTCGATATTTTTTTTTTAAATATCGAAACAAGCGCCTGTGTGCATAACCTACGGCAAGCTCCGAACAACGGTCAACATTCGTACATTCGCGACATACGGAGCTAGGAAGTTGAAGCTGTTTTGGAGCCTGCATCTTCTGTTGGGCTAGGGACCTTCCACACCAAATTTGTTTCAAATAAGTCCAATTGTTTCAGAGAAGATTAAAGTTTACGCATGTACGCCTCACCGTGCCTTAAACTCAGCTGGCTATAGCAACTGAGCTAAAAATATTCCCGTTATCGCCGGTCGTTAATCGAGGACAAAATCAGACCCTAAGCTACATTCGCTGATATTGATGACATACATTCCCGCGAAATCTGCAGAAGTATTTCCGGCTATTTACTAAAAGTTTGTTAGGACTTGATGATGAACATGAATCCGGAAAATGCAGTGGTTAACAATTAAATTGAATCGAATAAAGAAATATTTGATAATTTATCACTCACAGCAGTAACTACTTACTAAATAATATAATAATAAAATAATTTATTGCTCAAACACAATTTACATTATTGGTTAAGGCAATACTAACTGATTAACAAAACTAACAACATACAAATTTAAAATTTAAAAAGCCCCAGATGTTTGGGGTAAGTCTCAAATAATATATTTAAGTATTAAGTTATAATAAATCAATGTGCAACATCCAAAGGGTTTTGATTACACGTTACAAATACAATGTATTTTTATTTCTCAATTTGCAGTTCACTTGCCCGAGGCGTTCAGTTCTCCAGTGAAGAAAATTATTTTAGAAATTTGCCGTGGGAGGGCGCTATCTTTGTAATGTATTTTTCTTTTTGTTATTAAAAAAGAACAAATTAAATAAAAAAAAAATCGCTTTATTAAAAAGAAGTAGTAATTCAAGTTTTGAGATACATTCTAAAGTTGAAATTTTTCTTAATTCAACATTGCAATTTTTAACAAGAAATTAGATATTGAAATTTCCTTGCATGGTCATTGTTCAGTTCAATAATATTTATTTAGTTTATTTGCAAGTTGATAAATTCTGTTTTATTTTAAAAAAAAATCTCATCTTCACTGCTCTCTCTCACCAAATACAAAAATTATAAAAAATCAAAAATCAATTGTTTGAACTGGATATTACGTACCGGTCATGATTTTTTCACTTATATCAAAAATCATTAACCACATTTTCATATTAAAATAAAAGTTGTTAATCTGAAGCAGTTTTTCTTTCTTAATATTTTAAGATGTGGAGTGACAGAAATTTATACCTTTTCAGTGTGATTAGGTCGAATTATATTCATTTAATTTTTTTGCAAACATATTTCTTTTTTTTTTTTTTTTTTATTAAAACTCAAATGATTAAATTATTGTTCTCACAATAAATTATGAGATTATTTATTGGGTTATTTGTCTTTGCCAAAAAGTTGAGAGAGAGAGAGAGAGAGAGAGAGAGAGAGAGAGAGAGAGAGAGAGGTCGAGATATTGTTATTTACTAACAAAAACAAATGCAGACTATACCTTTTTCTTTATTTTTTATTATTTATTTATATTTATAATTTTTTTAAATCTTAAATCTGTAATAATAACTGCACGCTTGTGGTATATTTATATTTTCTTGAATTTATTTTGTAGATCTGAGTGTGTCTGTATGTAGAAGTGTTGGAGGTGTGTGAGTGTCGGTTTGCTTACAGGACAACCTTTATATATATTTGGATTTTAATTATTGAATAATGTTTTTTGCCAGGTAGATCCATATAACGGTCAAAAGTCATTGACCCTTGTCCTGTCCAAATATGATACCATGCGGTATCTTGTTGCGAATCTTACCTGACAATAATATCTTTAGTAAAATCATAAAATTGTTGAATAACATTTAAGCCAGGTAGATCTCCCACATAGTGGTCAACATTCATTGACCCCTGTCTTGTATAAAGACAATACCAGGTAGTACCTGGAACTTAGTGATATACCTGACAATAATGTTTTAATAAAGTTATAAAACAAATAGCCAAAGTTAACCGAATTGTTAAAAAATATTTTTGATTTTTAATTTGTATAATTTCCAATATCATTACAAATCCCAATAATATCAATAACAGTATGGCAATGGTAAAGAAAACTTAAGTTTTTCTTTTTTTTACCAGTGAAGTTGTTAAAATGAATTCTTAGTTAATTAGTTATATATTTAACAAATTCTCAGGCCGTAAGTTGACAACTTTGAAGTTCATAAACTCCTAGTCAGTAAGGAATTCATATATTTGATTTTAATAAATTCTCAGGTAAAAAGTTGGCACCTTTGAATTTACATCTTTTCTAGATTATGTTGATCAGGTGTATATTCCCAATTAATTAGTTTTCTCTGGGAATTTGCAACTTATAATTACATTTACATACTGATATTATTTTCACATCTAGCATACAAAAGGAAGTTGTTTTATTATCCTTGATGATAATTTTAATTATTTTTAATATACAACTGAAAAGTGATATACTTTCAATCTCAATCGTCCTAATCCACAGGTATTTTTACCAACTACAAGTGATAACTTTTTAATTTACAATATTAAAAGTCTTTAACAATGAACTGGTACAGTCATCGAGAAAACCAGCTGATAACGATGAATATCCATAATTTACACAAAACCTGGTATAATACAAAGGCTTGTGCCATTATGTCACAATTCGATCGTCACATTAACAGTTGAAATTACCGTAATTCTTCTATGTATTCGGACAGATTTAAATAATTTCATTTTCAAGTGTCCGGGAATTTAGAGTAAATTTGAAAATTAAATATCTTGAAAATTGGGGGTGTCCAAATATTTAGAGTGTCCGAAAAATTAGCCGATTTTGGGTCCCGGTTACCTCTCGGTATTTTAACACATCAACAGTGATATCCACGCATAAATCAATAATAAAGTAAAATTTCAATAAAATACAAGTAAAAGTTACTTTTGTGTTTTAATTTTATTAATTATTATTTTTTAAAGTGTTTGTTGATTAATAATCATGATTCTGTAAGTAATACACATCGAGTTTACAAGTAAACAACGTGACTTTTTTTCATTAAATCCCACCGTTTGAGGTGCACCAACATGCCGCTTTCTATTTGTAATTGTCTGCAGTCAAATTATTATTAATCATCGTGTGTTGCAATAATTGTGGTTCAAGTTCAGAGAATTCCGTTCCAATCAAACACTCAATATTTTACCACGCGTAGGCCTCCGTGTATGTGTGTACTTTTTAAGAAATGGCAATGCAAAGATGGAAAAAGTCCCGACTCCCGCAAATAAAATGTTAAAAATCAAATTATTTAAAATCATATTTCAAACATATTTTAATGTAATTCATGGACTTCTGTTACAACTTAAGCATACTCTGGAGTTAACATCTAAATTATCATATCTACCCGCTTCAATAGCGAGTTTATGAGCATTTAATCTGAGTTTTATGAGGCGCCGTTTCTATATTTATTCACTATTTTAGCATATGCATAATTCATTTATGGATATTCATAAATCGAATTTAACATTTAAGATATCCAAAAATAATTTTGCATATGGCGCAGTAAAATTCGATTTATGGATATCCATAATTCGATTTTTGCATATGCATAAATACATTTTTACATATGTTAAAATGCTGGCTATTTTTGCATATGCATAAGTCGGTATTTTTGCATATGTAAAAATCGATTTTAACATATCCATAAATCGCGAGTGTGAAATGATTTCTCCCCAACTATTTAGTACGGATCTACTTCGTGTTTATTATTACGTCGGTTTGTAACATGGCAACTAACTCAATATCTGATATGATATCGACAGCTTTGTCGTCAACATGTCGATCTTCAATTTCCAAACACCTCAATGCGTTTGATATACTCCTCTGATATTCGTTCTTTCCGTTTATTATTTCTAGCAGCCATGTTGGATTTGTAGCGCTGAGCGTCGCGTGGTAATGTAATGAATCGTAATGTAATAAACACTTTAGTTTTTAAAAATGCGTAGGCTTATATTTTTCACTAATATTGAAAGTGCATTTATTGACCATAAAGAAAATAAACGATTTTTATTTGTTACAAAAGAAAAATATTACTCACACAATATACCGGAAAGTATTTACTTCGGGATTGATAATTGGGAAGAACTCAGTAATTTCAAATTTCACAAATTTATTTTTGGATATCCATAAATCGATTTTTGCATATGCAAAAATGTAAAATATTTTTACAAATGCATCAATCGATTTATGGATATCCATAAATCGATTTTTGGATATCCATAATTCGATTTTTACATATGCAAAAATACCGACTATTTTTACATATGCAAAAATCGATTTATGGATATCCAAAAATCGATTTATGCATATATTAAAATACTGAATAAATATAGAAACGGCGCCTCATAAAGTTTAGCAATAGTGGATCTATTTAATGTAATTTTTACGATAGATGACAAATAGATCTATGAGGCGCCGTTTCTATATCCACTTTTTTAGCATATACATGCATAATTCATTTATGGATATCCATAAATCGAATTTAACATTTAAGATATCCAAAAATAATTTTGCATATGGCGCAGTAAAATTCGATTTATGGATATCCATAATTCGATTTTTGCATATGCATAAATACATTTTACATATGTTAAAATGCTGGCTAAAATCTAGTACACTCGCGCTTTATGGATATGTTAAAATTGATTTTTACATATGCATAAATCGATTTTTGCATATCCATAATCCATTTTTGCAAAAAATCGGTATTTTTGCATATGTAAAAATCAATTTTAACATATCCATAAAGTGCGAGTGTGAAATGATTTCTCCCCAGCTATTTAGTGCGGGTCTATACTTCTTTTTTTACGTCGGTTTGTAACATGGGAACTAACTTAATATCTGATAAGGTATCGACAGCTTTGTCGTCAATACGTCGATATTCAATTTCCAAACACCTCAATGCGTTTGATAAACTTCTCTATTTTTCTATCCAACCGTTCGTTCTTTTCATTTAATTATCTCTAGCAGCCATGTTGGATTTTGTAGCACGAAGCGTCGTGTCGTATTGTAATAAACACTAAAAGTTTTAAAAATATGCCTAGGCTTATATTTTTTCATTAATTTTGACGTGAAAGTGTATTTATTAACCATAAAGAAAATTAACGAATTTTATTTGTTACAAGGGAAAAAAATTATTCACACAATATAACGGAAAGTATTTACTTCGGGATTGATAATTGGGGAGAACTCAGTATTTTCAAATGTCACTAATTTATTTTTGGATATCCATAAATCGATTCTTGCATATGCAAAAATGCTAAATATTTATGGATATCCATAAATCGATTTTTGAACTTCAAGAAGCTACAGGATTTAAGCAAAAATAATCTTTAAAATAAAAAACATTTTACTTCCCTCGTAATAAACCAACTGGACACATGTACTTTGGGACGGGTACCCCCCCCCCTTCCTGGATATTTGTTTTCTGGGCAATTTAATAAACTTATCTAGACTTTTTTACTTTTAAATATTTCCTGATGATGTATCAACTATAATACAACACTTTTTACCCGAGTACAATCCGTTTTAAAAAAGTCGAAAAATCGACCATATCACATCCTAAAAAAGACACGGTATCCCACTTCTTGAGAAAAAATTTCCACCTCGCGAGGGAATCCTATATTTGTTTATTTTTCAAAATGTTGGTGTCGTTCGTATCGTCTGAGATTATTCTCTTTGTCCATCAACACAATTCACGACCAAACGTCGTCTGCTCGACAATATTTGAACGAAACAGCTCAAGAAGTGGGATACCTTATCTTTTTTATGATGTGATATGGTCGATATATATCGGAACTTGTATCAATAAAAGCACAAACTATAATCTTTAATACAAAAATACAAAAACCATGACACCAAACCCCTGTGTGTAGGGTCAGAAAAATTTCTATATCAAAAGCCGGAATTTTCCAGTATACCAACTTGTGTCGCGACCGAAAGGGGCCTCGCCTTATAATTATTTTGCTAGTTGGTATTGGAGAATCACGGTTATATATATATATATATATATATAGAGAGAGAGAGAGAGAGAGAGAGAGAGAGAGAGAGAGAGAGAGAGATTGTCCCGTGACAACACATCCGTCAGGTAGACCTGAAATACATGGCTCCGAGCGGCTTTTAATAACACTGATGTTGCCGTTTCGGAAAACGGCAACATCAGTATTAAAAAAAAAAAAAAAATAGCCGTTCGGAGGCATGTGTTTCAGCAGAGACATATATAACGATATATATGTCTCTGATTACAGGTCTAATCCGTCAGGCATAAAGTGTGTTAGAGTCTGAGGAAATTCGGACTAACCTTTGGCAAATTTTAAATATTAACATTTACTTAACTTCACTTTTATTTATATAACTTTAATAACTTTTCCATGATGATAATAATAAAATTGTTTAAGTTCTCTTAATTCAGCTATGGCCTTGACCCCTAAATATATGGCCTTGAACCATATATCAAAATGATCGACATGTCAATGCCTACAATAGTCTAATATACATGCCTATATAACATTTACTTTACTTTACTTTTATTTAACTTTCATTCGAAATAACTTTTTCGTGATGATAATAATAAAATTGTTTTCGAGAATCAATTTCTAACAAAACCGGATAAATCTTGTCTCTTCGTTTTTCTATTTATATGTTATTCAACTTGACCGGATGCACGTGTTTTTGTTATTGATTGGGATGGTTGTGAAACAGGTATTTTGATTCGTTTTTAAGTGTTTCGGAACAGGCATTTTTTTATTCGTTTAAAAGTGTTTTTAACAACTAAACAAATAACTCTTTCACTCGTTATACTGTGCATGTTTTACGAAAGTAACACCCTGTAATCAGAGCTTACTTAGGCGGAAATGTAAAACCACACGCATGTAATATTGCCAGGTTATATAATATACCCGAGGCTAATTGCATTATTTTACCAGTTACCAGTTCTTCGAGGTCTTTACTATAGGCTACTGCCTCTCTGACCCATTTGATTAATTCTACATCTCAAATTGTCTATACTTGTCACTTCCGTTCCGGTTTTGTAACAACTGGGGTCAAATTTGATTTCAACGTCCTTCCAGCAGTGTTCGTTCAGTCTGGATTTGAACATGTTTAATGATGATGAATTAACGACTTCGGATGGCAAGTTATTCCAGCTGTCAATTACTCGATGACAGAAGCTAAATCTTCTATGTTTAGTCTTGCCCATTCTTTCTGTAGTTTGTACCCATGGCCTCGTGTTTTTCGGTTTGGATTTGAATTCAAACAATAATTTGTGTCCACTTCATCAATCTGATTTAGAATTTTGTAAAATTCTACCATGTCTGATCTAATACGCCTGTATTCTTGCGATGGTAAGCCCAAGAACTTCAGTCTATCTTGATAACATAGATCCTTTATAGATTTTTGCCAGGAACAAGTACATAATGGGTAAAGCTTTTCTCAGGTGGTAGTAGAACCATGGTATTGCAATTAAACGGAGTGGAATATTAAACCCTGTAATCGGAGCTTTTCTCGATGGAATGGTTATATCCTGCAACCACAGCTTTTCCAGTGCCACCAGGAACATCTGAACGTGCATGAATATGTTCCTGGTGTCACAATTCAGGGTAGCGTGTTGGGTTAAATAGTTTATGATCGAATCTGATTTTAGAGTACCGGTAATTGTAAAAATCTGCATTCATAGCTCATCTGATTGAAAAAATTAAACCTTGCAATCAGAGATCACCTAATATTACTGTATTTATGTGCACACCTGAGTGGAATATTATAAATCCCTCTGTAATCAACACTCACAAGAGTGAAATAGTAACACTAGCCTATCCTTGGAAACAAAATGAAATATTGTGAAGGAATGTAGTAAAAATCGGTGTTTCATTTTCCTTTTCCCATATATAAAATTATGTAAGATCATATGCAAACACTATTCATTTTCTGGATTAATTCAAAATGTAGAAAAACTTCTTAGGTTATTAGTCATCGAATAAAGAGCCAATATTAGTTGACAGTAAACGTTTTATTTTAACATTTTGAATACATTTTATTTTATTAGAAACTATAATCTGTCGGAAAGGTGGTGTACAGGTAACAAATGAAAATGGCTGAAGAGAGAGATAAAAGTAAAGCTTACTTTTCCAGTTATGGGGACCTCTCTGTACATGAACTTATGCTGAAAGATAAAGCCAGGACATTGGCTTACAAACATTTTATTGATGCTAACAAATCCCTCTTTAAGGATAAAGTGGTTTTGGATGTTGGAGCTGGAACTGGTATTCTGTCTCTTTTTGCTGCATCGGCTGGAGCTAGGAAAGTGTTTGCTGTAGAAGCTAGTGAGATTTCTGAACTATGTGAAAAAATTGTGGAATGTAACAATTTGAATAATCAAATTTCAGTGATAAAGGGCACTATTGAAGATATTGAGTTACCGGTAAAAGAGGTTGATATCATTATTTCAGAGTGGATGGGGTTCTATTTGCTTCATGAATCAATGCTAGAATCTGTATTATTCGCTAGAGATAAGTGGTTATCAAGAGATGGTATAATGGTTCCTTCACAAGCAATCCTGTATATTGCTCCTGTAAATATGACTGATTATGTGAAAGAACATTTTAGATTTTATGAAAATGTGTATGGTTTTGACTTTTCTCCAATGCAGATGTCAGTCATGACAAACACAATGAAGCAACCAGTGATAATTATGCTTAAACCAGAACAATGCTTAGCCTCAGCATCTGAAATCTGTGACCTTGACCTGAAAACAATGTCTTGTACAGATATCACATCAATAAATAAATCATTTACATTTACAATAGAGAAGTCTGGTCTTCTGCACGGCTATGCTACTTGGTTTGATGTTCATTTCAGTGCTGACAAATCTAAATTTCCAAGTGTACAATCATCAGCTTTATCCACATCACCTAATGCCCAAGAAACACACTGGAAACAAACGGTTTGTTTTTTACCTTCTTCTCCAAGAGTTTCTGAGGGGGAGATAAATTCGTGTGTCGTAGAATTATTCCAGGATGAGAATAATCAGAGACTTTATAATATATCCATGGCATTGATGGATAGTGAGGAGGAAGATGGATCTGAGGATTCTGAAGATTTTGATGAGGAAGAAGATGTGTCAGATCATCCGGTACCATGTCACTGTGGTGCAAGCAGATGTATGCTTATCAAAGCACTGATGGAGAAATATGATAATGAACAGTCTAGTCTAGAACATGAAGCAGAGGTTGTAGATTTAAAAGCAGAAGTAGAAGCTGCAAAAACCGTGGATATTGAAGCAATGGAAAATGGTGACATTGTTACAAGTGACGGTGACAGTAGTTTATAGCAGAAATCAGTGTAGCTTTTATATAAATCACTCGGTATGGAGGGTACTATTAAACTCTGATTAATTGTTTTATTTTAATTTGTAAAGTAAAAGAAATAGTAAATTATCTGGGTCTGTTCACAACTAGTTATCTTAGACAAATGACTAGCAAAATTATCTACCAAATTGTATTATTGCACTTATATTGAGACTTTTGAATAAGGAGTGATTTCACAAACCCTAGTACCTAGAGATAAACAATAGCCCTCCAAAAACAAAAATAATTACACTAGGATCTTCTGGCATGGAATTTGAGTAGAATTGAATTTTTGTTACTTCCCACTTTTTATGAAGTGAACTCACACATTTTCTGGCTAGGATTAGTTTAGGTAGAGAGGCCACCAAGGTCCCTCAAATTGGATCAGACCCTAGATTAAAGCTTTGTATTTTGTAAGCCTGTGTTTTAAATCATTTGGCCATCTCATGAAATCATTTGAGACGTCTAATGCACCAAGTAATTACAAAACTGTAACAAAATTTGTATGCAGAACTTATTTTCACTTTTTAGCTAAACTGACAATTGCAAGCTAAGCTTATGGCATGATGAAGCATGCCTTTATCCATGTGCCATGGTCTTTGCAATATCTTTACTCTGATAGACCAGTGTAACCATATTATGGCACATTTTCTGGATAGGATGAGCTTTATACATTTATTTATTTCATGTATAACATTCTTAGGTCATCTAGTTGCATATTTGCACAAATGGTAGCCATGGGGTTAAAAATGGGAAAATTGCAAGGTACTTAGTTGGGAAATGGCTAAAAACTATTAACTTTCTTCATAGACTTACGTGCAGTCAGCCCTCCTTATAATAACCAAGTTTGTCCCAAATTAATTTTGTCGTTATAAAGAAATTGCTGTTGTAAAGAAAAAATAAGTTTTCTTTCCTGAGAAATACAGGTGCCTCTACTACATGTGTTAAGTATAGGGATGTTTTGACAAATTTAAAAAAGATAATAAAAAAATAAAAAATATTTATAAATGAATATACAACATAAATTTTTAAAATTGTCGTTATTTATAAATGAATTTTAAATGAATTGTCTAATGCATGAGTGGACATACATATCCATGGTATCTCTTTACAGTAAAATATTCTGATTTGGATGTTTTAGACTTATAATTTAAGATCAAGAATATTTTTGGCAACTTAGATTTGAATTAATCAGTCACAAGCTATATAGGAATTGAAAAATAACACCAGTTTTGATGTTGTCTAATGAATATCCTATCACTATACAATTTATGAACAGGTGATTAATTAGCTATTAATCTCTCTATCTGTAGTACACACAAGTGTCACTCATGGTTCATTGATCCATCCTCGGGTAATTTAAACTTTAGTTACTAGTAACACTCATTACCACAGGTATGACTTTTGTCATACATGACTGAACCAGTAAGAGGTTTAATGCATTAATGTTTTGTCAGTAGACAATGTCATTATACAGAAAAATATTTATATGTAAAAAGTACATTTGTTCCAATAATTTACTGTTGGTGTTGAAAGCTGTAAATGTCCTTATAAAGAGGGCAAAATGCACAGTGCATGTTTGTTCCCTCAGTTTTTGTCGGTAAGTGTAAATGTGGTTGTAAAGAAGGTCATTATAAAGAGGGTTCTCTATATTAGAATATTGTATATATTGAAACAACGAACGTTTTGATATATTGCTTATGTGCATAAGTTTAAAGGTCAAGGTCACAGCTGCAAAAGACTGAAATTGTCAATTATTTTGAATACTATTAATTTTTTTTAAAAGCAGGTATATTAGAATATTGTAGGTATTTGTTTAACAATCATTTAGATACATATGATTCAAGGTCATATGTTCAAAGGTCAAGGTCATAGCCCCCTGAGAAAAATGAAATTGTATTTGAAAACTTTTAACTCTTTGTATAGGCATTTGTATAACAATATTGTAGGTATTGATATGATGATCATTTTGTTATATGATTCAAGGTCATACATTCAAAGGTCAATGTCATATTTGTATAAGAAGACTGAAATTGTAAATTATATAAAAAACTTAACTTTTTGTATAGGCATTTGTATAAGAATATTGTAGGTATTGATATGACAATCATTTTGATATATGATTTATGGTCATATGTTCAAAACACAAGATTAAATTGTTAATTATCTTGAGAAATATTAACTTTTTGTATGGCCATGAACATAAGGATATTGTAGGTATTGATATAATTATTTTGATATATGGTTCAAGGTCACAGGTATAAAGGTCAAGGACATAGCTGCATAAGTATACTGAAATGGTTAATGATTTGGAAATTATTCATTGTACTATAGGTACTACATGCACATTAGCTACTTTTAAATGAAATTGATTAGATATTTCTGATTAAGTATTGTGGCAGTTCTTAATTTTAGAAAACTAGGAAAATTTCTGTAATTAATATATTGTCTGTTGCACTTTGCAAACATTTTTTGGATATATCCTAACTCCTCAGTTGAGCCTTAAGGCCCACGGGCCTCTTGATATATATATTAGAATGTTGTAGCCTAGGTATTTGATATGATTATTGTTCAAGGCCATGGGTTCAAAATCATGGTCATATATATCTGTATAAGAAGAATGAAATTGTGAACTCGTGGGTTCAAAATCAAGGTCATAGCTGTATAAGAAGATTGAAATTGTTAACTATCTGAAAATCCATTATTATTTTATAGGCATGTATATTAGAATGTTGTAGGTTTTGATATGGAGATTAATTTGATTTAAGATTAAAGGTAATAGGTTTAAAGATCGAGGTCATGCATATATGAAAAATGAAAATGTTAATGAAAACCAATAACTCTTTGTATAGGCATGAATACATTGATATATGATTCAAGGACATAGGTTCAAAGGTCAAGGTCATAGCTGCATTAGAAGATTGAAAATGTAAACTATCTGAAAATCTATTATTTTATAGGCATGTACAATGTATATTAGAATGTTGTAGGTTTTGATATGGAGATTAATTTGATATAAGGTTCAGGGTCATAGGTTCAAAGATCGAGGTCATGTATATAAAAAATGAAAATGCTAATGAGAACCAATATCTTTTTGTATAGGCATGTATACATTGTATTAGAATATTGTATGTATAGATATTATAATAATTTTGATGCATGATTTTTGGTTGTGGGTTTAAAGGTCATTGTCATTGCTTCATAAGTATATTGAAATGATTAATCATCTAAAAATTATTCATTGTGCTTTAGTTACTACATGCATTTTAGCTATTTATAAATGAGCTGTGACTAAATATTTCTAATTTATGAAAAGTTACTGTAATCACACATTGTCTATTTTACTTTGCAAAAGGTTTGGGGCATATCTTCAGGTGCAATTAAGGCTCATATACCTCTTGCATGTGAAGTTGGAGTACATTAGAGCTTGCACAAATCAACTTCCTGCAGTGACAAAGTTGGCCACTATTACTATAAATTTAAGTGACAAATGGCTGATACAGGTTTATTTGGTTCAAATGTAGTGTATATATGCATGAAATGGAAAGATGTTTATTCACTTAACATATTTAACTGGTTTAGCCCAAAATATTTTTATAGTGGAAGTTTTTAACAGAATATGCAAATTAGGTGCTATATTTAGCTCAGTCTCTAAATATATTTGTAGTTTTACAATCTGTAGTCTCTAAATATAACATTAAATTTAAAGTTTAACAATCAGTTATCTCTGAATCAGGGCTCCGGAAAACTTTGACTGGGGTGTCGGACATTTTTCAAAGCAACCGAACCGTACCTCCGATGCTGTGTAAAGCAAAAAAAAAAAAAAAAAAAAAAAAAAAAACAATGTACCACCGTTGTTATTGTCGATGTATTGTAAATAGATTTTAATTTTTAATTTAAAATAGATTTGAAAAAGGATTTAACTACTACAAAGAGGTTACTCGGGTACATGTGGTCAGGCTCATGTGTCCACATAGTGTCGATTTTTGTACTGTCAGCATTGACAACACAAGGTTTGATGGCCATCTTTGTTTATTGACAATCGTGCATTTTCGTTTTTCCGAAGTTACACAAACTTTACTGAACCTCATTTCGAGACCTCTTTGATTGTATTTAGACTTTTATAAAATTATTTATTTATAACTAAACAGTTTGCCAAGACCATACGATGTGCGTTTTAGTCTTATTTGACATCCCGCATGGAACCTCTTTGATATAGTCCGACGACCATGACCTTCAAGGATCAACCCTCGTTCAGCTGTTTATGGCTTCCGTCTGTCAAGCGATGTGATTACTTAATTAACAACAAAATTAATGAGGGTTCAGACGATGAAACATAAGGAACAGATTGAGACCATGGATTCTAACTGATTAATAAACAAAAGCCTAATTATTAGATCTGTAGTATTTATTGAAAACGGTTGACAGGTGATTGCAAACAATATTCGAGAGTAAAAAAATGACCGACAAACGTATTTACGTGTCCGATTGAATTCTATTATTAACTAAAAATGTCCGACAAGTGATTTTTCACATCGGACAAAAATATCCACAATGGCCATTTTTGTTTTTTTTCTATTTTTAGTTATGGCAGCCACCTTGGATGTCAGGTGGGGTTGCCTGGCACAAACTTTAGTCAGGCCAATATAGGAACCTTCCACACAAAATTTCATTCCAATAGGCTGTTACATATGTTGAATCCCCCACAATATACTTTCTACATTTCCAATTTAAGCTTACAATGAAAAAATGGATCCACAATGACCATTTTTGTGTTTTTTCTATTTATAGTAACAGTGGCCATCTTCGATGTCAGGCGGGGTTGCCCGGTACAAACTTTAGTCAAGCCGACGTAGGGACCTTTCACACAAAATTTCATTCCAATTGGTCCAGTGGTTTCGGGAGAAGATTTTGAAAGATTTCACAAAATATTACACCTAATTTGCATAATTAGTGAAAATTGGGTCAATGAAAAAAGACTTGGAAAAACCCGTCACATATTTTGAATCCCCCACAATTTCTTTCTACATTTTGAATTTGAGCTAAATCAGTGGAAAAAATGGAACTACAATGGCCATTTTTGTGTTTTTTTCTATTTATAGTAACACTGGCCATCTTGGATGGCGGGCGGGGTTGTCTGGTTCACACTTTAGTGAGGCTGAGGTAGGGATCAATCACACAAAATTTTGTTCGATTGGCGGAGTGGTTTCAGAGAAGATTTTCAAAGATTTCGCCAAATATTACACCTAATTTGCATAATTCTTGAAAATTGGGTCAACAAAAAATTTCTCACAAAAACCCTTTAAATATGTTAAATCCCCCACGATACACTTTCTACATTTCAAATTTGAGCTTAATTGGTGGAAAAATGAATCCACAACGGCCCTTTTTGTGTTTTTTCTATTTATATTAACAGTGGCCATCTTGGATGTCGGGCGGGGTCCCCTGGTACAAACTTTAGTCAGGCCATGGTAGGGATCAACCATACCAAATTTGTTCCAATTGGCCAAGTGGTTTCAGAGGAGAAGATTTTCAAAGATTTTGCTAAATATTGCACCTAATTTGGGTCAATGAAATTTTTTTTACAAAAACCCGTTATATGTTAAATCCCCCACAATATACTCTCTACATTTCAAATTTGAGCTTAATTGGTGGAAAAATGAATCCACAATGGCCATTTTTGTATTTTTTCTATTTATAGTAACGGCGGCCATCTTGGATGTCGAGCAGGGTTGTCTGGTAAAAACTTTAGTTAAGGTAGGGACCTTCCACACCGAATTTGGTTCCAATTGGCCCAGTGGTTTCAGAGAAGAAGACCAAAGTTTACGCACACCATGCCATAAGCTCAGCTGGCTTTAGCCAGTTGAGCTAAAAATCTGTTAAAATAAAAAATAAAACAATGATCAGATGACTGTTTTATCACACTGTATTGTAAACTTTTGATGTTATCAAACAGGTCTGACACAATGTTGTCTTACACTGCAAATAAGGATGTCCTCACACATATTTAACACTGTACTGATAGTTGGTCTATTTCTAGGTTTATTTCTCACACATCACTGTGGCAACAAAGACATCCAAGTTTTATTACAAACACTGATTTACATAAAGAATTCATTATTAATGTTAACACTGTAAATTCCATCACATGATTCATTATGTTAACTACAGACTTCATAAGCAATTAACTTTCTTTTCTTCCATCCTTGTATTTCTTCTTATTCATTTTGTTTAACCTCTGAAATATTAAAAATTCAAAAACTACAAAAACTATAAAATTAATCTGTTTTATTTTGGTGGTGACTTGAAGCAATAATATTTACCATATGTGTAAATGATACATAGAAAATAAAGTGTACTTAATCTATACTGCATGTCATATCAGCCCCAGACTCCCAATAGCAAACCATACTTTAATACAGGGTTCTAATATTGATAAAAAGCAGATTTGTCATGTGATATGGATTAAATTGAGCTTTGTTCATAATATCATATATCTGAGTTTGTGCATATAAAAATCTAGTCAGATACAAATCTAATAAAGATAGTTGTATTTCCTCTATATTTAGTTTTTCTTGTTATACAAATCTAAACCAAATCTAAAATCTGACCTTGTGACCTTGATCTATACACCTAAATTTGTCTCATTTTGTTTTATATTCCTCACAAATTTGATCAAAATCTATCCACAGATTTAAAACTATGGAGAAAACACAATACATGTACATGTACTAGGACGCATAGAAAATGGACAGGAAGATTTTTATGTACTCCCTTTAACTTTGTTAGCAGGGATTAAATACAGTCAAAGTTTGATTTTTCAAAGTTGAAGGGTCTTCATTTTAAGTTCGAATAAGTGCATTTGGAACTTTAAACTTCGATCCACTGTAGGTTATCTTAAGACACAACAGTATCATTATGCTTATTGGAACTGATTTATCGGTGTCAGTATATAATGAATAATGTCATGACCTATCATGAGAAATTTCATAAAAACAGACTATTAATTTTATTTCACTAAAAATAAAAATTTAATACCATCAGGAATGAAATCAAGTATGCGTAATACATAGGACACAGCCATCCAGAGGAAGTACACCATGCACGCAATACACTTTTTTATGATTTTTTATGATTTTACAGAATTTTAGAAAAACAAAATGGAACAGGTTCATATAATTTCTAGAAATGAAATGTGAATAAGGCGTAAAACTGTCTCTGTCAAGCTTTATTACAAAATAATAATTCAAGTGACTTTTTTTGTTGTTTTTTTTTTTAATTTTGATAATGGTACCTGTGGTCAACAGAATTTTTTATCGTTGATTTGAGTATCGCTACACACATGCAGCTCATTTTCTTTTACACCTGGGATTATATTTACTGTTTAATTGAACAAATGCGATTAATTCTTGTGATCAATGATCAATATGGCTAATGATGGACAATACATGGCATACACATGTCTACAGAATGGCTGTAAGTTACGATTGGGTAACACAAACAAGTAGAGGTGAAACCTTACAGGTGAGAGTAGTTTCATTTTTGAAATGAATAAAAATGTTAAACTTCAAATTTTTTTGGGTATATTTTCACTGTAAAGTCTAATGCAGGACTCAAATTAGGTACGAATAATCGTAGGTATTCGAATTACAAAGTTCAAATAAAAGAAGTTTTTTAATAAGAAGTTATAGTGCAGGGAGGATGAACCTACGGAGAACTTTAAAGCTGCATTAAGTTTACCAATTTTCTGAATTTTTTTTGATTTTCTAAAAATACATTTTTTTAAAAGTAGATATCTTCTAACCACGATCCGTGACATTCATTTTCTAAAATTTCATTTCCTTTAGCTGTAAATAAACGGAATCCTCTGACCGGTTGGTCAGAGTTCTACGATGATAATTATGAGCTTGGAGCATGCGCACGGATGTAGGGAAAAGCCTAGAATCGAAAGTGAAACATGACAGATTGTATTAATTGTCCTTAATTAATATCCAGATTTATTTGAACTGGTGTTATTTATCCCTTACTAAGTCACAAATGATAAATTAAACGAAATTCTGTGTTTAATTTATCATATTTCAACATTTTGAAAGTTGTGTTTAAATGACCCGGGTTTTGATGACGTAACCATGTTCTAATATTAGATCCGAAATGCTGCATCTCGCTGGGTAAATACTGTAATTTCTGTATTTATTCGAGCTTTTATTGTTGAACCAAATGTAACATTGTTCATTAGGAACATCAGTTATTAGATTAGTAACGTTTTAATTTTTTCTTTGGAAAACTTAATGCAGCTTTAAATGCACTAGGATATTCGAATAAAAGAAGTTCTAATAACAGAAGTTTGACTCTACATGATAAATGTAATTAAAATAACAAATACACAGGAGTACTAGTATGTACTTGTACATGTATAAATAACAAATACACAGGAGTACTAGTATGTACTTGTACATGTATAAATAACAAATACACAGGAGCACTAGTATGTAGTTGTACATGTATGAATAACAAATACACAGGAGTACTAGTATGTTCTTGTACATGTATAAATAACAAATACACAGGAGTACTAGTATGTACTTGTACATGTATAAATAACAAATACACAAGAGTACTAGTATATACTTGTACATGTATAAATAACAAATACACAGGAGTACTAGTATGTACTTGTACATGTATGAATAACAAATACACTGGAGTACTAGTATGTACTTGTACATGTATAAATAACAAATACACAGGAGTACTAGTATATACTTGCACATGTATAAATAACAAATACACAGGAGTATTAGTATGTACTTGTACATGTATAAATAACAAATACACAGGAGTACTAGTATGTACTTGTACATGTATAAATAACAAATACACTGGAGTACTAGTATGTACTTGTACATGTATGAATAACAAATACACAGGAGTACTAGTATATACTTGTACATGTATTTTGTATTATTTTCCACCTAGTTGTGTTTCAGAGTTGAACTCATTTTCTTATCATGGATAACTTCTAAATCATCAATTGATAAAGATATTTTTAATGGTTAATTTCAAAATAATTTATTTGGTCTATCATTCTAAATTAACCCAGCATTTTGATTGATAAAAGTTTTAAATTGTTTTAATTTTCAAGCCTGGTTGGGATGAAACATGTATTTTTCAAGATACAGATATGATAACCTAGTCTGGTTGTAAAGTTACCTTATGTTACACTCATTATAAATACATACCTCTTTCCTTAAACATCTTCGAAGTGCTAAGTCCAAATGGTTACAAGCACCTAAATATTTCTTATATGGATTCTGTAAAATAAATAAAAAATTCACTTAAAAAAACAATTTATCAAAAAGAGGATTTATATTGTTACCAATTTGTGGCCATTACCTTTTCTTTAATCAGAAACAATGGTGATACACTATTGTAAAAGAGTCTCAAGAAAATAACCAATGGATACACAAATCATAATTGATATTTGTTTTTCATGTTTTTTCTTTCAATGTGCAACCATAATAACAGTGATGTTGTGGCAGTAATTATCATTTATAATAAATATGTAGGGTAATGCTGTAGGATATCTTTATATTTTCCAGCGGTGATAATGAACCCAAGTACAGGTAAAGCTCTACCATAATCAGTGTTCAAGCTTGTCTGAGGCCTTGCTTCACTGTCCCCTAGAAAAAAAATTTGTGGCCCCAGAATATACTGTTTATGGGACCATTGTAGCCCTTCTATTCAATCTCAGTTAAATGCTGGATTATTTTTTCGTTGATGGTCAGACATGCAACAAATGACATGCATATTTTGTATAAAGTAAACCTAAAGTTACAAACCTATAGGCACGACTTTTTTCAAATAAAATAGATTAAGGTCAATTTATACGTTAATGGTTTTTCAGATTTACAGCTTTTAAAAATTTTGTTCAGATTAGACAGAGTACCCAGAGAAAACGACCAACCTTTTGACATGACAAAATGACAAGTACCCAGAGAAAACGACCAACCTTTTAACATGACAAAATGACAAGAACCCAGAGAAAATCACCAACCTTTTAACATGACAAAATGACAAGTACCCAGAGAAAACCACCAACCTTTGACATGACAAATTGACAAGAACCCAGAGAAAATCACCAACCTTTGACAGGACAAAATTACAAGTACCCAGAGAAAATCACCAACCTTTGACATGACAAAATGACAAGTACCCAGAGAAAACCACCAACCTTTGACATGATAAAATGACAAGTACCCAGAAAAAATCACCAACCTTTGATATTACAAAATGACTAGTACCCAAAGAAAACCAGCAACCTTTGACATGACAAAATGACAAGTACCCATAGAAAACCACCAACCTTTGACATGACAAAATGACAAGTACCCAGAGAAAACCAGCAACCTTTGACATGACAAAATGACAAGTACCCAGAGAAAATCGTCAACCTTTGACATGACAAAATGACAAGAACCCAGAGAAAATCACCAACCTTAAATATGACAAAATGACAAGTACCCAGAGAAAACCAGCAACCTTTGACATGACAAAATGACAAGTACCCAGAGAAAACCACCAACCTTTGACATGACAAAATGACAAGTACCCAGAGAAAACCAGCAACCTTTGACATGACAAAATGACAAGTACCCAGAGAAAACCAGCAACCTTTGACATGGCAAAATGACAAGTACCCTGAGAAAATCACCAACCTTTGACATGACAAAATGACAAGTACTCGGAGAAAATCACCAACCTTTTGACATGACAAAATGACAAGTACCCAGAGAGAACCACCAACCTTTTGACATGACAAAATGACAAGTACCCAGAGAAAATCACCAATCTTTGACATGACGAAATGACAAGTACCCAGAGAAAATCACCAACCTTTGACATGACAAAATGACAAGTACCCAGAAAAAATCACCAACCTTTGACATGACAAAATGACAAGTACCCGGAGAAAATCACCAACCTTTTGATATGACAAAATGACAAGTACCCAGAGAAAACCACCAACCTTTGACATGACGAAATGACAGGTACCCAGAGAAAATCACCAACCTTTGATATGACAAAATGATAATGACAAGTACCCAGAGAAAATCACCAACCTTTGATATGACAAAATGACAAGTACCCAGAGAAAACCAGCAACCTTTGACATGACAAAATGACAAGTACTCAGAGAAAACCACCAACCTTTGACATGACAAAATGACAAGTACCCAGAGAAAATCACCAACCTTTTGACATGACAAAATGACAAGTACCCGGAGAAAATCACCAACCTTTGATATGACAAAATGACAAGTACCCAGAGAAAATCACCAACCTTTGATGTGACAAAATGACAAGTACCCAGAGAAAACCACCAACCTTTGACATGACAAAAAGACAAGTACCCAGAGAAAACCAGCAACCTTTGATATGACAAAATGACAAGTACTCGGAGAAAATCACCAACCTTTTGACATGACAAAATGACAAGTACCCAGAGAGAACCACCAACCTTTGACATGACAAAATGACAAGTACCCAAAGAAAATCACCAACCTTTGACAACCTAATAAATTAACAAAGTTCCATAGTTTTATAAATACTTGGATAAAGCAGTTTTGAGTAAGATAAACTCTAGATTTACCCTTTTTACATTTTTTTTTACTTTGAACAGGTGAGCTAAAATGGAAAAACAGGCTACATATACTAACTAAAATAAATCCACTTACTTCTTTATGACATTCATAATAAGATATGATAACTTTCTGACATTCTTCTGAATGAAGATGAAGTGACAAGTCAGAATGCATTGTTAAGCATTATTTAGGATTCTTATACTTCTTGCTTCTCTCTGATTCTGAATAAATGAGACATTAAAGTCGAAGTAAGTTAAAATTGCTAGACATTGAATCGACAATATAAGACATATTAATGCTGTTAAAATAAAACATGATGTGGCAAAAGAATGATTGGTAAATATAATGTAATTATTATACATCTAATAACTGTAACCCAATAATAATTCACTATTACAATCACGTGTTCATAAAAGAAAAAGCCATATTGTACGACCGTACAGAAAAACTCATATTTCACGTGCCAAAAACCCATATTGGACGGTATGACCGTACATAAAATCCATATTTTGCGTGCAGTTTGGCGCGCAAATACTATGCGATCCGTTCATAAAAACCCGATTGACCAAGTCGTTTAAGCGTACATATTTAGGTTCTAAAGCCATGATACAAAGGGGAATGATCGATTTATTGTTTATGTTATTGTCTGTATTACCTGTCAAATGAAAACAAGATGTCAATTCTGACCGAAGAAGAAATAGAATCGCTACTGTAATCTGTATTTGAAATGTGCAGAATATGTTAAACGTGTTGATTTTAGCGTATACAAATTTTAGTGTGTGCGAATTTTGGGGTGTATGAATTTTAGCGCAGATGATGATGTCGATAATGTGAATAATAAATAGTGAATAATATGTTAAGATGTATAATAAAAAGGTCATTATACAATTTACTGTACAATATGGATTTTTATTGGACTCGTCCATGTTGTGTAGAAAAAAAACGTACGGCATGGAGTCCAATTCATACACCCCAAAATTCGCACACACTAAAATTTGTATACGCTAAAATCAACACGTTTAACATATTCTGCACATTTCAAATATAAAATATAATATGACATTATCAGAAATATAACTGGTATTTATTTAACAACTGAACTGTTTCAAAATGATGTTCATTGTCAGTACAAAGGCAACAACTTTGCAAAGAGGCAGAATAACGCGTGTTGGCATGTTATGATAAGTTTGTTTGCAAAGTTGCTGCCTTCATACTGACAATGAACATCATTTTAAAACAGTTCAATTGTTATATTTTCGTTAAATATTTTTTAAAAATTATCCATTGATTTTAAGAATAAAAAATTCCCATCTATAAAACATGCACATCAGGGGAGACCAGTAGACCGAGAACGACACATTATTAATCTGCACTATTTTTTATGTGGGGTAACAACGGGGGTTTTGGTTTGAAAAATTAAAGTGTTATCAGGTATTTTGATGGTTATTTCTCGATTTTTTATTAACATTATGTATTTTTGAGGATATTGGATATAAAATAATATAAATAAAAAATTGAGTATTAACAATAAATGTATTGTTTTTGTATTGTCTTTATTTTGGTTGAAATCAGGTGCACCTGTGTGGCCCCATTTCAATTATGGAAGAATTTGCAAAGAAGTTTGGAGTAAAAGGTTGCTGGCTATATGTCGCAAGTGAAATTTGTGAATCTGAAATGGAGAAAACTGTAGCAGAGTGATAATTTTCAATAGCCAAGCATGTGGGTTTTGAATCTGTGTGGGAAATGTGAGCATAGACAGGGATTTACCAAGAGATTTTTTCTGGAATGTTGATATTGTTAAGTTGAGATTCAATCGAACATTATGTACCAAGCTTCATACTCAGAATCATTCAAATGTTTAGACAGCAAAGGAGTGATGAGTATATTAATTCTCTATGCCCGATTTGGTGAAAATATCTCTCAAAGTTTAGAAAATGATCGTTTCAAGTTTAGCAAGGAGTTTTGTGGTACTTAAACCAAGTATTATAGTTTTGAGTTCCTATTGTATCCCTACTGTAGTATATTGATTAAACAAAAGGCCCATGGGCCTTAGCGCTCACCTGAGGATATGTCCAAAATTGTTTGCAAAGTGCAAAAGACAATATAATTGGTACTGCAACTTTACAAGTTTTCTCAAGTTAAAAACTGCCACAAAACTTAATCAGAAATATATCCACTCACATTTCATTTATAAGTAGCTTATATAATATGCATGAAGTAACTGTAATGCAATGAATAATTTCCAAATCATTAACAAATTTCACTATACTTATGCAACTATGTCCTTGACCTTGGAACATATATGACCTTGAACCATACATGATCATCATGTCAATACCTACGATATTCTAATAGACATGCCTATACTAAAAGTCCAAGTTTTCAAGATAATAAGTAATTTATGACTTCTTTTGCAGCTGTGACCTTGACCTTTGAACATATGACCTTGAACCATATATCAAAATTATTGTCATGTCAATACCTACAATATTCTAATATACATGCCTATGCATTAAGTTAATAGTTTTCAAGATAATTAGCAATTTAAGTCTTCTTTTGCAGCTGTGACCTTGACCTTTCAACATATGACCTTGAACCATATACCAAAATGATCGTCATATCAATACCTAAAATATTCTTATATACATGCCTATACAAAAAGTTAATAGTTTACAAGATAATTAGCAATTTAAGTCTTCTTTTGCAGCTGTGACCTTGACCTTTTGAACATATGACCTTGTACCATATATCAAAATGATAATCATATAAATACCTACAATATTCTAATATAAATGCTTATACAAAAAGTTAATAGTTTTCAAGATAATTAGCCATTTAAATCTTCTTTTGCAGCTGTAACCTTGACCTTTGATCATATGACCTTGAACCATATATCAAAATGATCACTGTCACAATACCTACAATATTCTAATATTCATGCCTATACAAAAAGATTAAAGTTTTCAAGCTAATGCACAATTTTAGTATTTATAAGCCAAAAATAACATTTCAGGGGCAACAACTCCTACATGGATTATCATCTAGTTACGAAACCTGGTAACTTTTTAAATTTTGTCGTGCTTAACATTTTAACAATGTTTTGATTTCATATATCTCTTTAATATTTGCAAGAAAATTGCCTAAAACTGCATAAATCACAAATAAGTTCATGACCTTTATTTGTGACCTTGACCATTTTTTAAAGGTCATTTCAAGAAAAAAGTCAAAACTGAAAACCTCATGTCATTATCTGGTCAAATAGTCAAGTTATAACAATTTGAAGCCATTTTACGAAATTTTTAAAATTAAATGCAAAAACACATTTTCAACCAAATTTCACAAAATGAACAAACTATAGGCTTAAGGCCCTAGAGAAGCCAAATACAGTAGATTCCACTTAATTGCATACCGGTTAATTGCATATTCCGGTTAATTGCATAATTTTTCTCTGCACCAAACCATTTCCTATTGAAACAATGTAAAAAAATTCCGTTTATTTGCATAAACAAAAGTCTAAATTCCGCTTAATTGCATAAAAAATTCTGAAAATTATGCGATCTTGGTCTGAAGTTTCATGATTACAAAATATATTTGCCGACAATGCAAAGGTAACCTCGACAGATGTTAACATTATATAAACATGTGTACAGCTAACACCAGGTGAGATATGAAGCCAGTTAATTAGTGTTCACTTTGTAGAGTAGTCATCCAATTGGTCTGTCAATACGCGTTTGTCAGGAAACGTAATTAATTATGTTAAACCAATTAAAAAGGGCTATGACAGGTGAAAAATTTGTACCCGGGTCACACAAGTTTTATAACGATTTTTTTTAACTGAAATTTATTTCCATTACATTTTCTAAACCCAGACATGGTTTTACTGGAACTTCGGTGCTGGGTTTTTCAAACAAAGATTAAATAACGCCAAAAACATTTTTTAAATTAATGTTTTTGTTAACATGGTTAAGGAATGTGTATCATTGTATGTACGTTGACTGTTATCCCATAGCAAGTTTAATAACGCGTATATACAGTTCTTTTTGGGTAAACTCAATCAATCATACCTCAATCAAATGCTTTATTCTTTATCTATTATTTCCTCTTTAAGATAAACTGGTTGAAATCATCGTTTACGGCTGAAAAACCCTTTATGTAGCAAGTTTTGTCGGTATATAGATTCAACATCAAAGACATTTTTTCACATAAGGAAGTGACGTTTTATTCATTAATTTCATTGGATCAGACCTAGTTACACATAACAACGGGAATTTCCAATTTATGACTAATCGAATAATTGGTCAATAAACAATTAAAATATAACTTTGTATAAAATTTATAACAAGATAAGACATCTTTCAATTTATTTACACAAAATCTGTTTGAAATTTAATTTTACCGGACATCGTGCACGTTGTCAAGCAACTGGATTTTTTCTATGTCACATTTAAAAATAGATTATCGTACCGTGAAAGGGAGATAACTCGAACAGTATAACTCAGTGCCATGTGCGAACACGTGGATTTTTAAAAAGAAGTAAATAAACAAGAAATACGAATATCGCGAGTGTTAAGCAACAATGAATTAAATACCAACAGATGTTCTAGTTACATACATTTTCTAGGATTAAACACAGATCGATGGTCTGAAAGAAAAGTCCACCCATACCACATTTTGGAATCCCATGTAAATACGAGGTTTAAAACGATCAGCTAGAATTTTAAATCTTTATTTAGTAAAGAAAATATATTACAAGTCTTGAGATTTTAATTACATGTAATTAAATATTTTTTTTCAATTATCTTTAATTATTTATTTTTTTATGTCAAAGGAATTACAAATTTTCTGCTGATTCTACAGTACACCGACTTTGATGTTTACTAAAAAAACGGCCTCACCGGGAGTATCCGTCAATCGATCAGCTAGAATTTTTAAAACATTATATACAAATTAAAAAAAAAAATAATTTTTTAAATTTTTTTATTCTGAATTATTTATTTCATTTTTTAATTTCAAAGTAATAACTTATTTTCTGTTGTTTCTACAGTGTTCTATGATGCCTACACAAGTACTAAAATGGCCCCAACCCATGTATCCATCAATCAATTGTGCCCAAGGAGCATTTTCGGTTATTTGCATATTCCGCTTAATTGCATAAATTTTCTGTCACACAGACTATGTAATTAAGCGGAATCTACTGTATCACATCAGATTTTTCCCCCAATATCGGTTTCGGAGAAGAAGATCTTTTTAAGATTTTTGGACCCCTAGGTCACCTTGACCCAGTTTTGATAGCCATGGCAATGCCATGAACGAATCGGAATTGCACCGACCCATATTTGCTTCTGACCAAGTATCATTGAAATTTGTCCAGCAGTTTTGGAGGAGAAGTCGAAAATAGGTGTTAACGACGCATGTATGCACACACACACACATGCACATTCACACGCCGCGCCATGCCATAAGCTCACATGACCTTTCGGTAAGGTGAGCTAAAAATCATGTAGCTGATTTTTTTTAGTTTTTCCGATCAACAAACACAGCATGTGAAACAGACAATTTCAATTTTCACTTGATGTGGCATACACACATTTCTGGGACATATTTTGGTTGGTTGTCAAATTCACCTTGTAATTTTTCTGCTGTGTTTCGTGAATCCAATTTCAATTGAAATTAACATCCCTTAAAATAAACATCCTTCGAAACACAAAATTAATTGACAAGTTGTACATTACACATTGTCTTAAAATAGGGGATGTAGCAGCTTTGTCAAAGTAGGAAGAAATCTTTATAGTATACTAGTATCCAATTGTTCAAGAATTTTTTTGTGGTTTTTTGGTTTTGACAGACCAGTTCTTGTCCGTTTTTTCAAAAGGCCATCAAAAACACCATTTGATTTTTTTAAAACTCTATCTCTCACAATATCAATATTACGATAAATATCAACAAGGTGTCTATGTTACTGAAATTTTATTTGATTAATTTCTTTGATTTATTTTGTGTATTTTAACAATTAAACTGTTCTTGTATAATTTCGTAAATGAATTTTCAAGCTTGTCTCGAATATAAACAAAAGTGATTTGCACCCATGTTTGGTTACTTGTTTACCTATGGTAATGTAGTCCGGACTGTGTATTGCATTTTATATGAATTCATACACGAAGTGACAAGGTTTTTGTCATTCACTGTCAATTATGAATGCAACGGCTCTCAAGCTTGCAGCTTTGGGAATTTCACAAGGCAAATGAAACTATTTAAAATTACAATGTCACAAAAAATGACAGACATATGATTGGTCTAAATTCTTTATTGCAAACACAGTGACACAAATAGGAAGATAAGCATTGGAATATTTAATTATGAGGTTAAAGTCAGGAGGCCATAAAAATTCAGAAGGGTACATTTATTAGAAATTCCTGAATCTACTATCAGATCAGCTAGGAAAAAATATTTATCTAACAGAAAAGTAGAAAACAGGAAATGAAATTGGGCACCCAAGTAAATTGTCACAGAGGTACAAGAACTGGTAAAAGACATCACTAATGAATTGATCATGTACATTCCAACACAATTCAGAGATTTTTACACAAGATTTGAAGCATGGTATTATCAGATACTGATGAAATTAGATGATTATAAGATAGTCGTAAGTCAAATTAACTGCAAAAAGCACATTTCTTGATGTTTTCTAGATTGCTAACACTTGATAATTACTGAAAAACTTAAATATTTTCAGACGAATCTCAGATTGTTTTAGGAAAAATGTGTTTATGTTTGGAGAACATTCAAGGAATCTTACCTACCCCAGTGCATATTCCCCTCTCAACAAAGACATGTATCAGTTATGGTGTGGGACTGTATTATTTTATGGTGTGGGTACTCTATGTGTTGTGGAAGGAAATATAAATGCTCAGAAATATATTGTTTTCAAGACGACAATGCACCTGTTCATCAGGCTCACATTTCCTGTGAATACAAACAAAAAACAATATTCCTTCCATAACATGGCAAGCCCAGTCACCAGACATAGACAAATATTGTTGAAAATTTATGGCACGAGATAAAATTTAATTCAAAACGTCGAGCTTGGAATATCAACACCGCCAACGGGTTTTTCGCCGCCATCCACGATATATGGGCCCCATTCAGTGTTGAATACATACATGTCTTATATTATTCTATCCCACGCCGTCTACTTGTGGTCATAAGGTCAAAAGGTCATCTCACCAAATAAACGGATAAAAGGTATGGCAAAAGATGACTTTTTATCAACTAAGATATGTTTTGTTAACATGACTACGTTTGTTTGCGTCCACCAACTTGGATTTTCGCGAATACTTTTGCCACGGTGCTGTATTCCTGAAAATCAAGGCTTTGCTATATGGATATGTGTTGTAACCGGCACACAACCATGAAGAGTCATGATGGTCAAAACTGGAATAGGCCCACTGTGGTATGTTTTGAATGGAGCAGTGGATGTTTCAATCACTATTCTTGTTTTCATGAGCATACCTGTGTGTGGGGTTCTTGTGTCATAATCAACAACAGACATTTTTCAAAAAATGTAGGTGATAGATCTATAGGATATCTACCTGTTAACGAGTTATGTCATCAGCCATCAGCGTACTGCTAACCTCTTGAGAGCAATATCCCTCCATTGTACTGAGCACTTCCTTCGACCAGGGAATGTAAATCCAACCTTTTTTGGGCGAACCTTAAAGCCAATAAAGGTGTGCATTGACCTTCAGTTGCAGCTAAATGTCTTTTTGCATACGAAATAAAATTTCCCTTTACTGTCATCAGCAGTGTAACCACAGATACACTTAAAGTTCATAACAGATTTTGCTGATTTAGGCAAATCACTCAATTTGCAACATTATACAATAAAGAAACATTCATACATACATTCATACATACATTCGTTGATTTTTAAATTTATTCTTTTATTTTATTTATTATGTTGTTTAGTTATTTCTGATTTTACTTGTTTTATAACATTAGATATGGCTAAATTGTAACTTATAATACTCGCCAGAAAAATCCTACAAAAGTGTACCCCTTATATTAAATGCATTTGGACTCTAATCGCTTTAAAAAAGATATTATAGTGCAGATCAAAATAACACCAATAAACTGAATAATAACTCCTGCATTTTATTCGACGAACCACTTTTACTCCCCCAAACCATAGCACTGGATTTGAACCATAATACCTAACAGTACAGTTTTTTTCTCTAGTTACAGTCAAAGATGTTTATACATTAGAGATGTTCATCCAGCCGACCACTATGTAATTTGGTACATATTACAGCAATCGACCTATCTTGCGAACAAACTCTCATTTGCAAATTTAGTAGGAAATCGTGGAATGATTTTAGCATATTGAAAATAAAAGATACTGTACATTTTAATATTAGAAAAACAGGTTTGTAGAACGTGAAATGACAGGAATATTTTAGAAATATTGAAAAGCAAGCGAGAAAGATAAACAATATTATAAAGAACTTCAAAAGTAAAAGATTTAAGAAAATTATATTTGTAATGGAATCTACTGAGGTGATTAAAAATTTTCATTATAGACCGACTAGATGAACGACTCTAATGAAACAAGAGATGGAAAGTTATCGATTTATATTAAATATGGTTCTAATTTATCAATTCAAAGGTGTCGCCGGGGCTCATTATTAATTTTTTAGTATTTTATTTTTGATAACTTTCTTAACCAAATGCGTCTGAAATAAACCAATTTTATTGCATTTAAATATATACCGTATACCATATAATCAAAACACATATTATGGACAACCGGTATTAAAGAAAACACTATTAATTATTTGAAAAAAAGGCCACGTGATGTTATTGCATTTTGTATAATGTGCAAATATTAACACTTCCTAGGAATTTGTCATCCCGAGCTTTTTACATCCCCCATAGAAACCTAGGTAAATGAATCGTAGTTCCCAAATCCACGAACAAAAGCAATCAATGTTATGCTATTTTACCTTCGCAAAACGAGGGAAAAACAAAAATAATAATTAATAAATAAATTAATTAATTAACAGAAATAAATAAATAATTGTATTTAAATATCTACGTTGTCATCAGGCACATACTAGTCTACAAATTAACAATACTTGTTATATTATTCTCAGTGTTCCCACCAAAACAGTTCACTGCGTCGATAATGATCATTTACAAAAGTAGACTTACAGGCGATAAACATAAGATACTTTGAATAATTCTTAAACTTTGGTACAGTATATATTTTCTTCCTGGTAGACATATTGGATTTTTTAATCGCCTTCATTGTCACTAGTGTCGGAAGTGTAAACTGAAGTTTTTGTAAAATAATTCTGTAAATATTGTGATGTAAGTACCTGTAATTTCATATAACAAGACTGAGAACTATCATTGTCTAGTTATTGTTCACGGAATTTATACAATTTACTCAAATACTTAATTAATATTTAAAACGATGTACTTACCTAATATATATATTTAGTATACATTTCAGGTTTTCACTATATGTACTTACCTAATATATTAGTCTAGTCAATCTATGAAAAAATAGGGTCAAACCTCAAAGTAATTGTAACAGAAAATATTTTTATGTGATTGCTTTTATGAATTGTGTTTTTATTGACCATAAAAATATACTAATTTCAATCCAGTGGAATTGGGTTTTTTTTCCAATTGAAGTTACCAAAAGCATTTTCTAAAAAAGGGAGATAATTCTGTTTTTTACAAAAAAATTTCAAAAACTTCAAGTTGTCTCTGATACTATATGAAGAACAACCTAGAAATTAGATGGAAATTTATACACAGACTAAAAAAAAGATAATTTAAGACTATTTAGAATGTAATCTGTAAATGGTTTGTAAAAAAAGAATAAATTATTTTGTTGAAAGAATTTACGCAAAACGCTGATTAAGGGCATTTTGGTGAGATGGAAAAACAGATTTTTTTTTTCATCTCAAATATGTTTTATTATACACAAAAATGATAAAATAAGTATATCCCAGGTTAAAACATAACTTTTCTGTACTTCTACTTCATTACTTTTAGTATTCTGTTATTAATTATTGTTGAATATACATATGGAATCAATTATGATTGATTAATTCCAGGGTCTTTGCTTTACTTTTTTTTAAAATATCAAAAAACATATGATAATTGGACTAAAACTCCACCTGTTTTACAGGAGTTATCTCCCTTGTCTATAGAAATCCCCCATAAGAAATTAAAACTTCTCAAAAACTTGTTTCCCTTTGTCAGATTTTGGTAGACTTTTACTATAAACATTTCATGTATTTGAGAGCATCTTAGTAACAAAATTTGTTCTGTTACAATTAGTTTGAGGTCAAATTCTAGATTGACTAGACTATATCTTTAGTATAGACTATATATGTACTTACCTAATATATCTTTAGTATAGATTTCAGGTTTTCACTATATATGTACTTACCTAATATATCTTTAGTATAGATTTCAGGTTTTCACTATATATGTACTTACCTAATATATCTTTAGTATAGATTTCAGGTTTTCACTATATGTTATTACCTAATATACATGTATCTTTAGTATACATTTCAGGTTTTCACTATATGTACTTATCTAATGTATGTTTAGTTTGCATTACAGGTTTTCACTATGTTGCCTTCCAAATAAATCTTTAGTTTACCTTTTGATATTTCACTAGTGCTTTCCTAACATATCCTAAGTTTACATTTCAGTATTTCACAATGTACTTTCCTAACATTGTTTTATAATTACACGTTCATTTTTTCTTTTATTTATATGAAAATAAATAACATCATATATTATACAGACAGATATATAGAAAGATATAAATACAAAGTATTAAGTCACGTGTTTATGACGAGTACAAAACTAAATCAGTATTGCTTATAATTTTCAACATTTAATATAAGAGTAATACAAGAGTTATAAGTATAAATATGTTTGTCTGAAAACGTTAAAGGTTATAGATAGGGCTTGATAATATTAAAATAACGAGGGTTTTTATATATCTTTTCATCTCGGTATAATTATGTCACTATTTTATTTTCTATTCGAAGTTTCATATTAAATTTATAGATGTTATAGGAAACGAAAGAAAATAAGTTATTCAAAACAATGTTTCTTACCGATGAATCAATAACAATAGTTTTCCAGGACACTTTTAACAATAAAACGTTTTCTAAACTTTTCCATGTATTACATACACTTTTACATTCATAGACCAAGTGAGCAATGTCTTCAATTTTATCACAAAAGGACAATATTTGCTCACATCAGAATTCCAAATACTGACACTTTTATTATTCGACAACAGATGATGAAGAAGTTTATAGTTCAATTCTGATACAGTTTTGTCATACATATTTAATATTTTCTGCATATAAACATATTTCCATTCGATAGCTGATTAAAAATATCAGACAAATATTTTTAGGACCAAGGTACTTTAAATGTTTCCATTAACAAACATTCATAGAAAAGGTTTTATTTCTTTTGCGATACAGGTTCAAATTTTCCATTTATAAACAAAATTTTTTATTAAAGATATTGACATAAAGATTTTTGCAATTACCGATATTAAAATATGTTTCAAACCTCTTAACAACTGATTTCAATCATAAGTATTCGCACAACCAATCCTCTTGCATTTTAAAATGTCTGTGCAATTTTCAATATCTTTGAAGACCCCCTGATTATCAAAAAGATCTTTACTGTGACAAACAGTATATTACTATTCATCCAATTTTTGAAATAAAGTTTTTCCTTTTTTCAGTAAGAAGTTGATTGTGCAATATTAAGTGAGTTAAAAATCCAGTTTTTGATAAACTATCAAATTTCTTTGATTTTGTGACCTATTTAAAGAGGTAAAATTCTTGATAGTTTTTTGAAAATTTTAATAAAAAACAAAAGTTAGAGATGTTAGTTTCATTCATTAGAAATACATAACGAAAAAGAAAACTCTTTCGGACAATAGCTCTCGATACGGTTTTTTATAAAATCAGTCCAACTATTATTCATATCTGTTAGACGTGTTATCCATATTGCTTTCATGGATTTCAATTCGCATTCAATAAAAAAAGCCACCAATGCCACTCTGATTTATTTTACCAATTAAAGTTTTTCGTTTTATCATGTCTCTCTTGCCCCAAAATAAAGCCAAAGATAAACTTATTCTTAAAGATAAACCTGCAAAGCGTTCCTTAGCAGGATTTGCATTTATATAATTTTGAAACTTTAGATTTATTATTTTCAACTGTTTGGCTTATATTTTTTATGTATCAAACTTTTCGGTCTTAGTGTCACTGATGAGGAATGAATTTCCGAAATGTGCACATCTGGCACATCAAAATTTAACTGGTATTTGTATTATATATTTACTACCCCTGAGCGGGTACCGCTGCTGGTGGAGTTAAACTCCCCGAGGGTATCCATAACTCAGTAGGCAGTACTTTGTGCTGTCAGAAAATGTACAATTTATTAAAATTTTCAGTCGTCTAAAATTTAAAATTTATTTAAAACTAAGGTTTGTTCCCTCATGCAAAGCGTTCCTTAGCAGGATTTGCATTTATATAATTTTGAAACTTTAGATTTATTATTTTCAACTGTTTGGCTTATATTTTTTATGTATCAAACTTTTCGGTCTTAGTGTCACTGATGAGGAATGAATTTCCGAAATGTGCACATCAAAATTTAACTGGTATTTGTATTATATATACACTACCCCTGAGCGGGTACCGCTGCTGGTGGAGTTAAACTCCCCGAGGGTATCCATAACTCAGTAGGCAGTACTTTGTGCTGTCAGAAAATGTACAATTTATTAAAATTTTCAGTCGTCTAAAATTTAAAATTTATTTAAAACTAAGGTTTGTTCCCTCATGCAAAGCGTTCCTTAGCAGGATTTGCATTTATATAATTTTGAAACTTTAGATTTATTATTTTCAACTGTTTGGCTTATATTTTTTATGTATCAAACTTTTCGGTCTTAGTGTCACTGATGAGGAATGAATTTCCGAAATGTGCACATCTGGCACATCAAAATTTAACTGGTATTTGTATTATATATTTATAGATTTATTATATTTTAATGACACATATCTAAAATAGATCAAGAATAAAAAAATATTGATATAACTTATTAATGACTTGGCACTTTCCAAAACTTGTTAATTTCCTCCGTCTCTAAGAGTCTAATATTTTTTCCATTTCTTTAATCTTACATTACCAATTTCTTTCATTACATTTTACAGAGTTATGAACAATGTATATCCCCAGAGCTTTAACTACGTCATTCGTAAATTTATAGCCAAACATATTTTGATATCTATTTTTTTCAAATATCCAAGTAATATAGCCTCTATTTTGTTTACATTTAGTCTGATACCAGATATATTACTAAAAGTATTAATAACGTTTAGGGAATGTTCCATAGAATTTGTAAAAGGTGTCTTTCAAAGGAAGTCGACTGCACGTAGTAACATTTTTATATCTTTCATTTTGTCTGAAAAAGAAAAACCCTTAATTTCAAGAAAATGCTGTATTTTTCAGAACAGGATTTCTATTACAAAGAAAAATAACATAGCCGATATGGGTCATCCTTGTCTTATGCCTCTTTTCATATAACAACCTCAAGGTATCCAGATGTTTAGTCTAAATACCGGATTTTTTTTATAAAATAGTTTAATCTATCTTCAAAAATTAACACTAAAACAAAATTGTTTTAGTGTTTCATGTAAACAATTCCACTCCACCGAAACATTAGATTTGGCAAAATCTAAAAGCAAAAGTACACAATCTTGATTATTATCTGTGCAGTTTTCAAAAATGCCTGATATTAATCTAGCATTACATCTAATGTATCGATCCTTTATATAATTAGACTGATCCTTATTGATGAGTTTACCTGTAACTTTTAGGAGTCTATTTGCAAAAATAAATGCAATGATTTTATAATCACAATTGGTCAAACTTATGGGTCTGTAATTATCAAGTGAATTCTTGTCAACCTTTTTATGAATGAGTGAAATGAGAGAGATTATCTGTGAACAAGACATTTCATCCTTGTAAAAGTTTTTAATTAAACAAGCATACAGATAGCCTTTTATATCATTCTAGAATATCTTATAAAAACCACACGTGACAAAAGAAGTCATGGGCATTGAAGTTACAACAAACCCAATATACATTTCTGAAATTACATTATGCAAACAAGGGCATAGATGCTATCAATATTTCTAACATGCTCCTCAATAAACGAGTACAATCTAAATTCCCTAGGAATTTCAAATATAATTCGCCACCTCTAGTCTTCTACTCTTACAATAAACCCATTGCATCCAAAATTTTCAACTATAAATAAACCTTGCAGTGCTTAAACTTTCATAACTTTACTCCACTTATCTGCTCTTGCCCAGCGTCCCCATATATTTATATACCAGCTGGACATGTAGTAACAGGTGATCTTAATATAAATGAGAAACAAAATTAAGATGTCTTCTTTCAAAAGGCCCTAAATACAGGGAGGCTCAACCTTTTACTTTCAAAATTATTATGGACTCTGTTGAAGAGGATGCTAGACATTGGACTTAATTAGAGGACGTGGAGCTTGATATATTATCCGACTGGATATGGGCAATTAGAAATTTCATAAAGTCCAGGATTGCCAAACTTAAAGGGTCTATGGGAACTAAATCTTCCTTAGTACTCAGAGACCCTGAGATTTTTTTAACATGCCTTACAGGTACATGTATGTTGTTGTCCCAGCTGATAAAGCTTCTAACAACTTTCAAGAAATTTTTCGTTGAATGTCTTATTAAGGAGCTTGGTTTAGTGAGTGAATCGGGTAATCCTATTTATACCATTACCAATTTTTACAAAGATGAATTCTTTTCCAATCATAGGGGAGTACTTGAGTCTTTCGGTATCAATTTAAAACAGGAAGAACTTGACTTTCCTTTCTTGTATTGGATTAAAAAACTTCACAAAAATCCTTACACGGAAAGATATATAACAGGTGTCTCTAAATGCACTACTAAATCATTATCAATAATTTTAAGACATATTTTGACAGTCATCAAAGATGGCCTTCAGACTTATTCAGAAAAAGTCTATTCTACATCTGGCATCCACCAAATACATGTATGGATTCTCAAAAATTCTAAAGAACTACTTGACCATTTTGTTTCTAATACTCTATCATTGGTAAAAAGTAGAAAAACTTTTGATTTTTTCTACCCTTTACACCACCCTCATTCTAAATTAAAAGAACGTCTAAATCATTCACATGTCATTCTTTTACAAAAACGGTAAACCAAGATATAAATATCTAGTGCTCAACAGGGATTCTGGTTATTTTGTAAATCACCCTACAGATTGCAAACCAAAAAATACTGAAAATACCATCAACAAAATGTTAAAGTTTTTTGATAGACAACATATTTGTTGTCTTTGGCAATATAATTTTCCAACAAACAATCGGTATACCAATGGGCACAGACTGTGCACCTTTTGCTTGCTGATTTGTTTCTTTATTCATATGAATCCAAATTTTTACAGAACCTTGTAAAATCTGGAGAGAAGACTTGCTAAATCATTCAACTACATCTACAAATACTTTATAGATGACGAAATTTGGATTATATTTGAATGCCATCCATCCAAATAGGTTAACATAAAAGACTCGGCGGACTCTTCATGTTGTGCTTCATATTTTGACTCATACCTCAATTATGACACCCACTAAAGGTTACATCTTAAGCTATACGACAAAAGTAATGACTTCAATTTTTCTATTGTCAGCAATCCCACTGCTTCTAATGCGCATGATGTATATGTTCACAGTTAATACGATATAGTAGAGCTTGTTCCCACAACGGAGACTATTAACTACAAAGCAAACTGCTCACAAAAAATAAGAATATTGCAAGCCTAGGCTTAAAAAGTTTTATCACTGCAATCACAATATTGTTGATAAGTATTTAGTAAATGTAACAGTAAAAACTTTGAAAGCTGGCAAAATTAGTTATATATGACATTTTAAAAAATAAACGTTTATTTGTTAGCTATTTCCTGTCATTCTTTGATTTTAAAAAAAATGAAAATACTATATTTCGTGAAGTTAACGTGTACAGTCCTTTGACCTAAAATAGTTAATTGCCAAATACAATGTATATCTATTTATGAACTGTCTTTCTGTTCAAAATGTTTTACTACACCTGAAATCAAAAGGGTAACACTAACATTTTGAAGGGTATAACGAATAGTTGACCGATTTTTGCGAGATATGAATTGAATATTTTATTATCTTAACTGTCTTTTAGATGCAACTTTTAAACTATTAAGTTTTCCTATGCATAATAAACAAACGGAAGATTTTTCTTAACTATGCCTCAAGAAAAATGTAATACTTGGTTCCATGGTAAACCCTTTACTTACGTTCAAATTCACGGGAAAACCTACTACCAAAGATCTACAGAAGATATTATTTAAGAACATTGATGTCGTGATTCTTTATCGAAAACGAGACCAGGGCCCAGTTTCACAATGAGTCACTCAATGGGCCGATAACACTATCGAGTTACGGCCCCTGTTCCGCTAGAGGGATACTACTTCCGGGGAGTTCACGGTTGTAAACAACTTGGTTGCTACTATCTTTTATCTATTAAATGTCTGGTGTTTCAGTTGAAATACATCGATTGATTTGTGTAAAATGGTCATATATATGAACTTGTCATTAAAAATATTTTATTTTTATTTTATCTACTTGTCATTTAAATCAAACAGTGTAAAAAACTGATTTTTTTGCAATCAGAGTTGACTTAATTTTGACACTTGGTTAGGTAATGGGGGAGGTCTGGACCTATGAAATTGAACATATATTGCATGCTTCAAACTTTTTCATGTATATAAGATCGTCTCAGGTACAAGGATACAACCATTGTTCTTTAATTAACATGTATATCGACGGGTGAATATACACAGGTATACCTGTGTATATCCACACCTTGACTTTGTCTAATATACACACTTATCCCGACTTTCTATACATCAAAGGTTTTTATTTTCCCAAAATACCCTGAAAATTTTTGACACTTGTATATTTGATGGAAGGAAAATGTTTACAGTAAACAACCATAATTGGTATTCAATTTGAGATAATCTGAACACATTTCACAGTTACTAAGAGCCCGTTTGAACAAATTTGATAATAACGCAAGTTATGTTAAATTATTGATAATATAAAAATTGAAAAATAATTAAAAACACTAATTATTTATCTTTGTATAATCACTACGAGACCTTTTCTCTATAAGCCATAATCATTACGAGTCCTTTTCTCTCTATCACTCATAATCACTACGTTTTTTCTTCTGTCAGTCATAATCTCTACAATCCCTTTTCTCTCTATCACTCATAATTACTACGACTTTTGTCTCTATCACTAATAATTACTGTGTTTTCTCTCTATCACTCATAATTACTTTGAACTTCTTTTTTTCTATTATCAATTATATTCACTAAATTCGAATATTTTCTGAAAATAAGCTTTCATTTTAAAACTCTCTCTCTCTCTCTCTCTCTCTCTCTCTCTCTCTCTCTCTCAAGATCTCTCTCTCTCTCTCTCTCTCTCTCTCTCTCTCTCTCTCTCTCTCTCTCAAGACAGCAAAAGCATTTGCCGATAGTAATAAATTGGCTTCTGTTTGTTTAAGTTGAAATGTTTTCACTTTGCTTTGAATACCAATCGTTATGTTTTCAAAAACTGTGATTATAATAATTATTGCATGTCGTTTTAGACCCATCGCTTGTGCTAACAAGGATTTACATAAACTTAAAATAATAATAATAATAATAATAAAACGAACGATAAATAAATCAAATCATAATACAAAAATTAATTTATGTAGTCGTTACTTTTTAATTTTATTGAATTAAGTAATATTTTCCTTTATTGGTAAATAAATACTGTAGATCGTGTTAATAAATAGGACACAAGTGTTTTTTTTTTAATTTATAATTTTTTACTGTTTTCATGTTTAATATTACATATTGTATCTCTCTGGCATCAGTAAGTGAAAAATAATTCTCAATACTTGAAAATGGAAAAAAATACAAAAAGATTTTCGACGTTTAATTCTGTAACATTTTTATATACACCAAGATCCAAGTCAACCATATATATATATATATATATATATATATATATATATATATATATATATATATATATATATATATATATATATATATATATATATATCAAGGTTACGCGTGTATGAGACCGATAACTAAGTATAAATTCACTATTCACAATAAAAATTGCAACATATGATCATTTTTACCCTCCCCAATAACTGAGCACGTGTCCAAATAAGGTCAACATACGCATCGTCAAATCGTATAAAATCGATTTTAACACTGTAAAATTTCAATGACAAGTAAAGATAATTAATTTTAAGTAAAAGATGTATTTAAAACAACTGTCCAATCTATGTATAACTTTTAACATAAAAAAATCGATGCATTAAAACTTATACACCGAGCATTTAATAAATACATAATAGTAGCAACCAAGTTGTTTACAACTGTGAACTCCCCGGAAGTAGTAGCCCTCTAGCGGATCAGGGGGCGACAACTCGATAGTTTTATCGGCCCATTGAGTTTGCACTCGACTCAAATTTGTGAATATTTCAATGTCAATTTTTAAGACATAACACAGTTAAATTGAATATCTATGTTGTATTTTAATTGTTTAGTGTAAGTATGTTGAGGAAAACAAAACATTGTCGAATAAAATTTTCATATTTTTAAAATATTGATGGGAGAAAAATTGTAATATTTGAGTTGAGTGTACACTCAGCTGAGTGAATGATTGTGAAACTGGGGTCAGGTAAACAAACACAACAAAAGAGCATGTGCTCAAGAGCAATGTGGCCACTTTGTCGTGCGTATTCAAGCCAAACTGACGTTTTATTTACAGCCATTTTTCTATTTGAGTATGATTCGAATCCAGTATGTCCAAGTTGGCCCTTGTTCTTTTCTTTGCAGAATGTGTTGTCGTTCTCGCACGGATACATTTTCTTTCTGTCAAATAAATGTTTACATACATGTAGAACTTTCGCGCATGCTCCAAGCTGCAAAGCTTTTAGGATGTCCAATTATTATCGGCAAAAAATAGTGAACTTATGAAAATGAATGTTGAATCCACTTTTTAATGGACACTGGAGTAAATAACAACTTACAGTACTGTTGGAGATAATCAAAATTTTTTTTACAGCGAATGGGTTTAAATACTAGCTCTAAAATGATATATTTTTATATAACTAATCACTGAATCAATAATCCGTTTATGTTCACAATGAAAATTAAGGAAACATATTTCTTCGACTTATAGAAAAAAGAGTAAACCTTGCTATAGAAACATCTTGACAAACTCCATATAAACTATAAACCCCATCTTTCTGTTATGTCCATATTTCTCACGTCGCATGATTTTTTATATAAGACTTTATAGTACCTTATCACTTTTACTTTTTGGCTAATATATAACTCAATATCGCAGATTTTCCGCCATGAACACAGAAAACAATTAATTAATTAATAGATATTTTTACTTCACATAGGTAAAAGATCTAAATTAAGTCCGATTCCATGAAAAACAAAATATTAAGACTCAATAACATCAAATCACTCTGCAATAACTGGTCTGATACAAGAAAGATTTTAAACTAAATAAGAGATGGGGCATGTAAGACATAGTCCAGAGGAAGAACATTTCCAAGAAGATGAATATTTCCAAGATGAAAATTTTCAAGAAGATGAAGGTTTTAAGAAGATGAGGGTAATATTTTCAGATTTACCAACATTTTTATATCAATTGATTAACGCAAAACATATTTTACACATTGTTCATTCAGAGGAATGTATTGTTTAAAAAAAAGGCAAGGATGTTATTCTTTCACGTTAAAGTATAAAACAAATGGTTGAAATGTTTTAGACACATAAAATACAATAAATTATTAATTTGCATTATTTATTTAATTCCTCAAATTTGATTATGATATACATCACATACTGCACATCAAAATAAAACAGGTATTTTGTTAAATATATTCATTTTTATATTCTTTTACTGTTTTTAATTATAACATAAAGTTATAAGAAAAGTTATTACAAAGAAATACATGTATACATAAACAAGCTAAATTTTTGATTTAGAAGTTAACTATACTGATCCCGCGTTAAAGGTCGAAATAACCCAGTCATTATCAAGCTCGAAATGGTTAAACATTTACAAAATTGCCTAGCTGACAGTTTAATATAGGTAAAAAACATTAAGCCTGCAAAAAATATCCATAGCGAACTTTTGAAAAGTTTATTTAAAATATCGCAAATTTGTTCCTATTTTAGGAAAAAAAAAAAAAAAAAAAAAAAAAAAAAAAACCTTTTAATTTTGATGTGCCATATGTGCACATTTCAGAAGTTCATTGTCTATGTGTTAAACTTTACAACTCGATATTCTCTCCAGGTTTTCCCCTGAATCTACTGGGCCAATTATTTGATCCATTTGAAATTGGCAAGATCAAGAAAAGGTGTAAATGAAATGGTGTTAAGATTTAACAAATGAAGGAATTTTGTTTTTGTAAATTATTAGAAATACCATTTTATAAAAGGTGTCTTAGAATTGAAGCTTTGATTTATACACCTATTCTTTGTCTTTTCAGCAGACATTGCTCACATGGTTGTTTTTGTACGTAGATGCAGTGTAGGTCGCAGGAAGAATTATGATGACAATGCAAAATCAGAATCTTCAGTATTTAAAAGGTTTCTTATTTGTACCTTGTGCCTCAATGTTCTTTGTTTTTGTTTTCAAGTTAGAAATGGGTACTGGATATAAAAAAGGCCCACTAGTATGGTTCAATTGCTTTTTCTCATCATATCTAACTTATCTAACAAATATATCATAAAGCATACGAGCATTACTTCCTAAATATTATGTTATTTGTAAGCATTTTCTACCAAAAGCATTCAAAAAGTAACCTGACAATTATATCTAGCTTATATCGAAATTAACAAATGAATTAACAATTAATTCGGTATGTGAATGTTATTCGTAAGTACTTACTTCCCCAATCAATAGTATCAATAAGAAAATTTGGAGTGGCCGGTATTAGAAAATGTCAGTGTAAATTGGTTTTTATCATAGTTTTAAGATGATAAATAGCGAATTCATACTTAGTATTGTTTATCCGTTTCATTTTTTTTATCCAACCGAAATATTTTACTTTTGTTTATCTTTTTTAACCACATACTACTTTAAATAACATGGTTACAGAATAAATTAAGAAAACTTTATTGATTTCCTATGTAGGTCGCAGATAATAAGAATTTAGTATCAAAAACCGTTTAATCGCAAGTTTAATCAAAATCGCACAGATTTTGAAACAAAAACAAGGTACCTTTGAATTTTATAAATTGAAGTGAAGTGTATTAATAGACCTTCTTCAAGGCGTAATTTATTTGTGAAACTCCTGAAATAGAATCGACTTAAATTATATGCTTCATCTGTATTGGCACCATGTATTATAATCTAAATATTTATAGAAAAATATTTCTGCATAAGTATTAAATTCAATTTAATTGATGCAATTTTTATATAACTAGTCGACTCGCTCATGGCAACCAAAGGAATGTGATCTATTTATTGTGAGTATTCAAGACTAAATTTCTAAGTTTAAAGCTAAATTTATTGTTAGTAATTATTTATTCTTTGTATGTCGCAAAATATTTTATCTATTTTGAAAAAGGCCAAGATGTTTTAATATGAGTGCCATTATAATTATTGTCAGAGTTCGTATTCCATGAAGTAGAAAAAAAGCCATTTTTGACATATCAAAAAATAAGGTCAATTTTTGTGTATCGAACCATCTCAGAAATTAAAAATATTCATGTCAAAATATTTTGTCATAAGGAACAGTATTTGTAAACACTGTGATAATTTAATAATGCATAAAGTTTTTTAATGACAACTACAATGTTAATAAAAAAGTTGTGCCATAGAAAACGTTTTGTTTATATGGTGTACTAACAAGATATTGAAGTTAATTAGGATTTATAATTGTCAAAAGAAATGCGTTTTATATTGTGACTTTAAAATTGTATATATTTTTCAGAAAAATCATTGTCATTTAAGTTTGATTTGTATATAGTCGCAGATAAATTAAAATGATCATGTGTAAAAACTGTAGTTTCTATGTATAGAGGAACAAATTATGTATATGCTATCATAAACAGGGTCTTGAGGAACAATTTTGTGAAAAAAAGTGTTCACAGTGATATTTTAGTACTTTAAATGTCAAATTGTGTCATAGATTAGTTTTTGTGGACCAGATCCAGTAATGAAAAGAGCTTGTTCATACACCAGGTGTAAAACAATGTTTCTGGTGTAGTGTTTTGGTGGGATATATAATGTATATAAATAACACAAATACCTGCTAAATTTTGATGTGCCATATATGCACATTTCGGAAAGTCATTCCTCATCAGTGACAATAGGGCCGAAGTTTGATGGATAAAAAACATAAGCCAAACAATTGAAACAAGAGGCCCAATAGGGCCTGTGATGCTCAACTGGCTGCATATGTAAGACAATGTTTGTTTTTGATTGAAATGCTGTTTAACGTTCAACTCAAGAATATTTCACTTATATGGAGACTGTCAATTTTGGAAATGATGGAGGACACTGGATTATAGGAGAAAACCACGACCAAGCAGCAAGTTGGTTCCAATTGGCCCAGTGGTTTCAGAGGAGAAGATTTTCAAAGAATTGATTAAATATTAAACCTCATTTGCATAATTCGTAAAAATCGGGTCAACGAAAAATTTCTCATTAAAACCCGTAACATATGTTGTATGACCCGCTATCTACTCTCTACATTTCAAATTTGAACAAAAACGGTTAAAAAATGACTCAGCAATGGCTATTTATGTGTTTTTGCTATTTATAGTAACAGCGGCCATCTTGGATGTCGGGCGGGGTCGCCTGGTAAAAACTTTAGTCTACCCCACCTAGGGACCTTCCACACCAAATTTCATTCCAATTGGCCCAGTGGTTTCAGAGGAGAAGATTTTCAAAGAATTGATTAAATATTAAACCTCATTTGCATAATTCGTAAAAATCGGGTCAACGAAAAATTTCTCATAAAAACCCGTTACATATGTTGAATGCCCCGCTATCTACTCTCTACATTTCAAATTTGAACAAAAACGGTTAAAAAATGACTCAGCAATGGCTATTTATGTGTTTTTGCTATTTATAGTAACAGCGGCCAACTTGGATGTCGGGCGGGGTCGCCTGGTACAAACTTTAGTCTACCCCACCTAGGGACCTTCCACACCAAATTTCATTCCAATTGGCCCAGTGGTTTCAGAGGAGAAGATTTTCAAAGAATTGATTAAATATTAAACCTCATTTGCACAATTCGTAAAAATCGGGTCAACGAAAAATTTCTCATAAAAACCCGTTACATATGTTGAATGCCCCGCTATCTACTCTCTACATTTCAAATTTGAACAAAAATGGTTAAAAAATGACTCAGCAATGGCTATTTATGTGTTTTTGCTATTTATAGTAACAGCGGCCATCTTGGATGTCGGGCGGGGTCGCCTGGTACAAACTTTAGTCTACCCCACCTAGGGACCTTCCACACCAAATTTCATTCCAATTGGCCCAGTGGTTTCAGAGGAGAAGATTTTTTAAAGAATTGATTAAATATTAAACCTCATTTGCATAATTCGTAAAAATCGGGTCAACGAAAAATTTCTCATAAAAACCCGTTACATATGTTGAATGCCCCGCTATCTACTCTCTACATTTCAAATTTGAACAAAAATGGTTAAAAAATGACTCAGCAATGGCTATTTATGTGTTTTTGCTATTTATAGTAACAGCGGCCATCTTGGATGTCGGGCGGGGTCGCCTGGTACAAACTTTGGTCTACCCCACCTAGGGACCTTCCACACCAAATTTGGTTCCAATTGGCCCAGTGGTTTCAGAGGAGAAGATTAAAGTTTACGCACGCACGCACGGACGCACGCAAAACCATGCCATAAGCTCAGCTGGCTATAGCCAGTTGAGCTAAAAATAATGCATCTAAAGTTTATATATATAACTCCTTCCAATATGTCCAGAAAAATTGGTGTTTGATGTTGGTGTTTTTGGACTACATAATCAGTTCCGATGTTAGTGTCTTGTTTAGCTGCTGTAAGTTATATAATACCACATTGTTTATACACCAGAGATGGAAATCTGTGGCTGGTGTCAATTTTTTTTATTGACTCTATCATATAAATTATAAAATGCGTAAGAGTTTGTCTAAATATCCGATATAAGAATCTGTGTCTAATGTTCAGAATGGAATAGGTGATGTAAATAACATAATTAAAACCCAATTTGTGAATCAGCGTAGTGTAAAATTGCCGATGGATCAGATACTGTTAATTAATTATATTTTCATGTTTTTGTGGTCTTCATCTGTAGAACTATATGTTGAAATTTATCTTGTTGATATATTTGATATGTAACTTTAATAAAGAACATTTGATATCACTACACCATTAACAGTCTCCATTGTTGGTTTGATTATGGTTTTAATTTCATTTGTAATATATGTCTCTCTCATAGATAAAAATAATATAAGTTGTAGAATGTTGATTTTTAAATACAAGAATTCTATTAATGACTTTTTAAAAATTTTGACAATTTAAAAAAATATATATGGCAAAAAGTATCTAAAAATTTATGTTTCTAAGTAAAGTTCAGTTTTACAGTTACTGTCACCAATTTGTTATGTTAAATTATTCTGTATGTCGAGTTTTGTTTATAGGTTTATAGATTTATAGGTTCTCTATTTGATGACAATATTTGTTCGGAAATTTAATATCGAAATCATTACAACATATATACACCCTGAAAAGCTGTGAATATATACATGTGGTAATATTCTGTAATAAAACTAGACTGGTGATCCAAAGGATATCTAATACCCCCACCATCCTCTCAGGAAACTGTCCACAGATATATATACATAAATTGTAAGAAGAAGAATTAGCTTTTTTTTTTGTTATTCTGAAGTTTTACCCATTTCAAGACAATAACACAAATTTCATGTGTAAAAGGAACCTTTCTTACTTGACCATAAACATTGTGTATAAATATGAAATCAATTTGCAGACTGGGTAAAACTACAAAACCAGAAAAAGATGAACGGGAAATCTTCAAAAATTGTAAGGAACCTTCCTTTCATGACCAAAAGCTTTCTTTATCAATTTAAAATCAACTGGCAGACTGGTTCTGGAGTTATTGTCCGGAAATGGGTAAAACTTCAGAATAACTGAAAAAGGGTCATAACTCTTGAACAATAAATGAGAAATCTTCCGAAATTGAAAAGAACCTTTCTTTCATGACCATAAGCTTTGAATATAAATATGAAATCGATTGGCGCACTGGTTCTGGAGTTATCATCCATAATGGGTAAAACTTCAAAATAACAGAAAAAGGGGCATAACTTTGAACAATAAATGGGAAATTTTCCGAAAATGAAAGGAACCTTCCTTTTTTAACCATTGCCACTGCATATAAATATGAAATCATTTGGTAGAAGACTTTTTGAGTTATCCGCAAACAAAATATTTCGGATGGACAGAATGACGGACATCAGGATCACTATATACACCCTCCCTCAAGGTGGGGGTATAAAAAAAAATAATAATAAAACAAAAACATACCAGTCAATGTCCAAATCACAATCCCAAAAAGATAAAACTGAAAACTGGCCAATTTAGTTATACAAGTGAACTTCCATCAATGATGTGAATATGAATATTAGTAGCATATGCATTAGTTAATAACGTGTTTGTAAAAGAATTGCACGACATATACAACAAGAGGCCCAAAAGGGCCTGTGGAGCTCAACTGACAAAAATGGTTCTTGTGCCTCCATTTATATAAACTCGGTACAGGGACTTAAGCTGATGTAAAATGCTAAATATAAAAGCTGTAGGCCTTACAGTTTCAGAAAAGAATATTTTTAAATTTGACTTCCATATAAGTATATATAGATATATGCGCCCCTGGGTGGGACCAAAAATGGCCCAGAGGCCTTTATTTGTACAAACCTGGTAAAGGGACTTGAGCTTATTGTGAAAGCTTTAAGCCTTACAGTTTCAGAGAGGAAGATTTTTAAATTTGATTTCCCATATATGCATATGTAGATATATTGGCCCTTGGGGTGGGACCAAAAATGGCCCAGGGGCCACCATTTGTACAAACCTGGTAAAGGGACTTGAGCTGATATTAAATGCCAAATATAAAAGCATTATGCCTTACAGTTTCAGAGAGGAAGATTTTTAAACTTGATTTCCAATATATGCATATGCAGATATATGAACCCCTGGGGTGGGGCCAAAAATTGACCAGGGGCCACTATTTGTACAAACTTGGTAAAGGGCCTCAAGCTGATATTAACTGCCAAATATGAAAGCTTAAGGTTTCATGATTTCAGAGAAGAAGATTTTCAAAGTTGATATCTCATTTTAAGCCATATATGCATATGTAGATATATAGACCCCTGGGTTGGGGCCGAAAATAGACTGAGGGCCACCATTTGTACAAACTTGGTAAAGGGTCTCAAGATGATATTAACTGCCAAATATGAAAGCTTAAAGCTTCATGGTTTCAGAGAAGAAGATTTTCAAAGTTGATATTTCATTATAAGCCATATATACATATGCAGATATATAGACCCATGGGGTGGGGCTGAAAATGGACCGAGGGCCACCATTTGTACAAACTTGGTAAAGGGTCTCAAGCTGATATTAACTGCCAAATATGAAAGCTTAAAGCTTCATGATTTCAGAGAAGCAGATTTTAAAAGTTGATATCTCATTATAAGCCATATATGCATATGCAGATATATGGACCCCTGGGGTGGGGCCGAAAATGGACCGAAGGCCACCATTTGTACAAACTTGGTAAAGGGCCTCAAGCTGATATTAACTGCCAAATATGAAAGCTTAAAGCTTCATTGTTTCAGAGAAGAAGATTTTCAAAGTTGATATCTCATTATAAGCCATATATGCATATGCAGATATATGGACTCCTGGGGTGGGGCCGAAAATAGACTGAGGGCCACCATTTGTACAAACCTGGTAAAGGGCCTCAAGCTGATATTAACTGCCAAATATGAAAGCGTAAGGCTTCATGGTTTCAGAGAAGAAGATTTTAAAAGTTGATTTTCCATTATAAGCCATATATGCATATGCAGATATATGGACCCCTGGGGTGGGGCCAAAAATAAACCGGGGGCCACCATTTGTAAAAACTTGGTTAAGGGGCTCAAGCTGATATTAACTGCCAAATATGAAAGCTGAAGGCTTCATGGTTTCAGAGGAGAAGATTTTCAAAGTTGATATCTCATTATAAGCCTTATTTTCACTTTTTACGAAGTATGACAGAAAAACGCTAAAAACGCATAACCTAGTTTTTGACAGAATTTCACAAAATGTACAACCTATATGTTTAAGGGTGTCTAGAAGCTAAATATCACATCAGATTTTGCATATAACCTATGGTTTTAGAGAAGAAGCTTATTTTAGGTTTTTTGCATTCTAGATCGCTGTGACCTACTTTTGGTTGCCATGGAAACCAATTGTATAAATTTTCATCTACTTCTTCTAGGGATCATTCCTGCTTAAAATTGTTAAAATTGGCCCAATAGTTTCTGAGTTTTTGCTGTTAACGAACGAACGGACGGACGGACGGACGGACGGACGCACGCACGCGCGCATCATGCCATAAGCTCATCTGGCTTTAGCCAGTTGAGCTAAAAATGGACATTTCATAGTTCAAAACTCATATGTCAATACAACTTTAATACAACTTAAGTAACCTAAAAATGTGTGAACTGAAAATCTGTCTTAACTGTTTTATTATATATCATTTGGTGAATTACAAATGTAAAACAAATATATACTTAACCATGTCACAAATACTGAAAAGTTTTACTGTCTCAGGTAGTACTAGAGATAATCATTTTACCATTCATTATATAAAAAAATTCAATGGATATCAAACATAGGAAATAAATTCGTGTATTTATCATTCCTAGAATTAAGATGTTCACAATAGATTATTCATTGCCCAAGAGATTTGCTTTTTCCTGTGTATGTTTATAACGACTCTTTTATTCTCAAACGCTATGAATGCCAGACTTATGTCACAAACCGAAGTGTCTGCCACCAAAGCACAAACATACCAGTCCATGTCCAAATCAGAATGAAAAATTGAAAACTTGTCAATTCAGTTACACACATGAGGCTGGATGCTCTAGTAGGGCTAGCACCTCCTGTTTAGCTAGGTACAACCGTCACAATAAGAAAACAACCATATCCTCATTGAAAGCTTTCCAAATATACATTATGTTTATTTGGAAAACTGCTTCAATCTTTCAAATAACTTAGATGTCTAGGAAATTGCCAGGTTTAAAAATTTCACCAAGAAAAAATAATAACTACTTAAACAGAAAGTAACAATTATAATTTCACAAATAAGTCCAAGCTTCTGATTCTTGTTGAAATACTTACAGAATAACATTTTTATTTCAAACTCCCTGTAAACGAACTTTAGTAGAACTTTAGGGATGTGGTGATTAGGAAAAAACACGACAGTTTATCATTCTTAATATCCTGCCACTTTATAATTAACTTTGATCAAACTTTGAACAAAATTATATCAAAACAAGACAATGTGATGCATATCAAATTTAGGTATGTAGGTCAAAAATAAATATATAACACGAATACTTGAAAAATTTTGATGTGCCATATGTGCGCATTTCGAGATTTGCCTACCAAATACAATGTTGAGGACAAGGGATATTTGTCTTTCAAGACTGGTCTAGTTTAAAATCAGTAAAGAGTTTGGCTCATTCTGCTAAATGTTCCGCTTTATTAAAAATAAGACAATGCAACATATGTTAAATGTTTTAACACTGGTTCTAATATATTATATGATATTTTATTTTTCGTCTTTTAGATATATTAGGTATCAGAGAATATGTTCTGATCAACCACTTGTTAATTTTTTTAAGCATTTAGCATTAAATATATTATCCTTTAGAGAGCTACAAGTGTGGCAGTTTTCATGAATAATCAAATCATCTTAAATTAAGTTTGGTATGTTTCACATACTTTAGCCACAACTGAAAATGGCTATGTGCATCTATGATAACAATGGTATTTTTCTGCACACAGCAAAATGTTGCTGTTATAGGGATATTATATGTTGAAGAACAAAGTAAATGGTGTTTTTTGGCACATATGATAGAAAACATCACAAGAAACTTCACTTCTGGTGTAAACATTGCCATTTTTTACATGTAAAATCCCTAATCCGGATGCACATATCAAAATTCAGTTATACTAGACCAAGATGAAAAATACCAAATTTTAATCAAGTTAATTGGATTTTCTATTAAAGTTGCATTACTCACTGTCAAGAACACAGTGACTCCAACATTAGGTGTTAAGTTCTGTAATGATGGAGAGAACTGTAGTAAATGGGGATATATCTTTTAACTTTTACAAGTAAATCCACAAACTTTGTCATAAATATACCAAGTATAATGTAGCTACTTCTGAAGCTACAAGCAAGATTTTAAGCAAAAATCATGAAAGGACCATACCTCTCTGAATACAGGTTTATGATCTCTAAATGTTCCTGTTGTTCTGACATCCATATAGACTTAATAAGATGTTAATGCATATAAAGTTAGAAGTTTCCACATGTAATACCTTGAATAATATAACCAACTTGAAAACAAATTTAACTGGTAGACTGACAAATGTTGTAGTTTGCATGTTACACAGAAATGCAATGGACTTACGTTTTTTGGGTATTAAAATTTTCAAAGTCAAACTAACGGAAACAATAAAAACATTAGTACTAAGATATCCATGGTATATGTGACTTTGGGCATCTAAAATATTGAAAATTATTTGCATTCTTGTATTCAAAAGAAACTTTTGAGAAACTTTTACTTAATCCATACATGATTCTGCTTAGAAAGACACATGGTGAAAAATCTTAACCATTGAAAAAAAGAAAAACTTAACAAAACTACATTTGTTCAAAAATAATAGTGACTTGAAAAATAATGAACTATGCGAAAGTTTCTAATTAAACTAAGATTTACAGTTGTTTTATTTCTGTACATCAGGTAGATGTTGAATGCAATCTTTCCAGTAAGCATCACTGAGAACAATTTAAAACAAGTGGCCCATGGGCCTTAACACTCACCTGAATAACAGTCGAAAATTGTTTGCAAAGTGCAATAGACAATTTAAGTACAGAAACTTTCCAAGTTTTCTCAAGTTAAGAACTGTTGCCATACAAAATTAGAAGTATCTAGTAATTCATTTTTAAGTAGCTAATATGCATGTAGTAACTGTATCACAACGAATAATTTCCAAATCATTAACCCTTTTCGTATACTTATACAGCATGTCCTTGACCTTTGAACCTGTGACCTTGAACCATATATCAAATTGACTGTCATATCAACACCTACAATATTCTTATACACATGTCTATACAAAAAGTTTTTTTTTTTTTTTATTTTTAGATAATAAGCAATTAAGTTCTCTTATGCAACTATGACCTTGTACCATACATCCAAATGGTCGCCATGTCAATACCTACAATATACTTATATACATGCCAATACACAAAGTAAATTGTTTTCAAGATAATTAACAATTTCAGTCTTTTTGGGCTACTATGACCTTTACCTTAAAATCTATAACCTTCCGCCCTATATTAAAATGACTGTGGTATAAATGCCTACAATATTTTATATACATGCCTATACAAATAGTCAATGTTTTCAAGATAATAAACAAATAAAGTTTTCTTATGCTGCTATGACCTTGACCTTTGAATGTATGACCTTGAACCATATATCAAAATGATCGCCATGTCAATACATACAATATTCTATTATAAAAGCTACTACAAAGAGTTAATAGTTTTCAAGATAATTAACAATTTCAGTCTTCTTGGACTGCTATGACCTTGAGCCATATATCAAAATGACCGCCATGTCAATACCTACAATATTCTAATATACATGCCTATACAAAAAGTTTATTGTTTTCAAGATAATTAACAATTTCAGACTTCTTTTGCAGCTGTGACCTTGACCTTTAAACTTTATCACCTTGTGCCATATATCAAAATCACTGTAAATGCATACAAATTTCCTAATATACTTTCCTATACAAAAAGTTAATAGTTTTCAAGATATATTGACAAAATTAATTTTTTTTAAGCAATATCCCAACTAGGTACTTTGCCATTTCCCCATTTTGAGCCCCATACTACCGTTTCTGCAAATCTGAAACTAGATGAATGTTATAAATGAAATTACTAAGGTACACCTCTTTTACATTCAGAGGAGAATTTTTTTTTAAAGTTTTTCAATATTTCCTCCCTTATTGGGCCCCAAGGGGACATAACTCCTTCATTTGTGCAAATCTGAAAAGCCTTCAAACATACATGATGGTAGCCAAGTTTCATCAAATATTGCCTAATGGTTTTGGAGGAGATGATTAAAATGTTAAAAGTTTTTCACATGACAGACAATGCACGAAGGCAATACACAAAGCGTGACGCATGAGGGACGAAGATGGATAGCAATAGTTCATCTGAGCTTTTAGCTCAGGTAAGCTAATAAATGAAATGTAGTAAAAGTAAGTAAATTACTGAGAAAAAGTAAAAACGTTCTAGAATAGATCAAGTTTAGGATGAAATACCATATACAGTAGAACTTCGATGGCTCAATGTCCAATGGACTTTGACTAAATATTCAAGCCATCAGGGGTTTGAGCGATTGAACATTGAGATATGATTGGAGTTTCAGGTCCCATGTTTATCAACGGTCAAAGAATCTTAAAATTTGTTATACATGTAAATAAACTATCAAAAGGTCAAACAATGAAATGTCCGAATTAGAATTCCATTATTTATCAATAAATATTTTTAAAAATTCAAAGAGAATGAAATGTTCCAATTCAAAATTCATTTCAACTTAAACTGTGACCTGCAATCTGCCGTATGATGTTATATGTCTACGGGGCTAGAATATGGCACTTTATTTAAATTTCAACAGGTAATGATACAAAATAGACTTACTTTATTCAAATTGCGCATATAATACTTAACAAGGCCAAAAATAAAGAAAAACAATACAAATCATAGTTATTAATGGTCGTTTTAATCACAGGAAATAACAATGATACAAATTCCTATACATACTCCAAGGACATGCAAATTATGGAATCCTGATGTACAATCATCAGACAAGAGTGACTGAGGTGTTTAAAAATACTGATCAAACACTCCTGCATGTCATAATTGGATTAAAAGATTAAAGAAATGAGTATATCGACACAGATCAATGAATAATTAATAAGTTAATTAATTTTAGGTAACTGTCTAGAATAATTGTTTTGTTCCACTTTATTACTTTTGATTAAATCTGTAATATGGCTTCAGCTTGTATTTTGTTTACAATGATGCAGAACACATGTCGTTCTGACAAAAATTCTATTCTAGCGAAAAGAGTTGAATTTTCACAAATTTTATACTTTTGAAAAATATTTATTGTTTGGGGGGTATTTGAGTTAACAAAGCCATCAAGGTTTATTTACATAGGATATTATAGGAAATTGGTCAGGACCAACAGATGACTTGTATGGAGGGTAAAATGGGTCATAATTCTATGTATGTAGGTGAGATGCTAATTCATCTAACTTCTTGTATGTTGGTGCTATCAAGTATTATTAATTCGTCTATATCGCATCATGACAATTTCATTTGTCCATGTCTATAATTCTATGTGTCTAAATTGCATTCTAAATAATCTTACTGTTAACATTTATTAGTTCATTTCACGAACTCATATCGTTATTTGTTTATGTTCTTAAATACAAGTTTCAAGTCACTGTTGTATTCGTTCATGTCACCTATGGGTATCGTTATTTTTCGTGGTTGTAACTCGCATTCCAATTATGTTAACAAATGAATTAAGTGCTTCATTATGACAACAGAGGGCGCGTCGAACGCTACAATAAATTCTCCTGTGGAAAAATCCCCAGCATTTATCAGTTAGTTTGACTGGAAGTATTCGAAAAGGCCGCATTTAGGCTAGTACATAATACACCAGTATATTAAGTAGGCTATTTTCTATGTGACTATATGATTGTTTGAGGAATGCAAGATAAAGATTTTGTGTAATATTTACTTAATCTGTTAAACAGGATATTGACGGCAAATTTTTGGTCCGGTGTTTTCATTGTCCAAGCCCCTCCATCTCTGCCCCAATGCTGCCTCTCAAATAAAACTTCTAAATGTATATTTGGAGCAAAGTAAGGAATGTGGATGTCCTTTTATGCCTTGTAAAAAAATCATTTTGAGTAGGTCAATTAATCTTTCCAGTCGATAGACTCAGTTTATGGTGTAGCGGGCCGCATTCCTTTTTTAATACATTGTAATTACAATATATGATATATTTTCATACTACATTTATTTATTTATGTATTTATAAAAAGAACACATATTCATGAAAAATCACATTTATGTTTAAGAATCACCGTCTCACTTGTATAGTTTATGCGTAATTTTTGCTGATTTAACGAGATTTTAACTAAAGTTTTGAAATGGTTTTTTTAAAATATATTTTTATAATATTTATAACTGAATGTTTGTGAGAATGTATACTAACTACTGGTAGGTGTTAAATTTTAATAGCTTTTAAAACACTATTTAATTTTGATTTAAAAATACATCGTTTACACTTTTTCTTTACATATATAACTAATTTCATAGGGAACTTTCTCGATTTGTCACCTAATTTTCAAACATTAAATTGAAACGTTTTTTTTTTTTTTTTAACAAATATAAAATAATTTATAACTGAATTTTCCTGAAGACTTGAACTTTATTGCTGTAGGTGTTAAATTTTTCTTCGGTGCATTATAAAAATAATATCATAGATTTAATCAACGCATCTTCAAATTTGCCGTTATAATCCATTGTACAGGTGACCACACAGGTTAAGTATTACAGACGATAACACCGCGTATACGCTATTACCCATAGGGATTCATTTCTGAGTATGCGGGCTTGATAGGTGGCCGGGTAGCTCAGTCAGTAGTATTGGGAAGGTTCGAGTCCCGGTTTGGCCTGCTGCATTTGTTTCCCTTTCCTGTTACATTTGGGGACTCGTCCGATCCTGGTGTTACAGTAAGAATTAAGATTAAATTCTTGAAGCTATATCAGATTGAATTATAGAAATCAAACACTTTTACATAACTAAGACCACCAATGAGTTATGTCCGTGTAGGATGGGTGTTAATTTATAGCTGTCACATTTGAAGTAGTTGCGTTGGATATTACTGTGATCAAAAATCTATTTCCTGTTCATAACGTAAGGAGTGTGGATTATGTGTGAGAGTTTCAGTTTGTAATTTGGAAGCAAAGAGTTAACATGTTAAAATAATTGTTTATCTAATGTATCATACAACAACGAATAAAAATGTAACTGAACATAAACAGAAGTTTTAGTTATACCCGATTTGTAGCTAATTCCCTCGTGATGTCTACAGATAATAAATCAGGACGTCACACTGGGAAGTGGACGACTAACAGGTTGGTCCCAGGGTGTAACCTGGTGGTTTCGATTCTAAGTGGTTGAATCGAAAACTTGAAAGGAAAGGAGGAATATAGCGGACAGGGCTTGATAGGTGGCCGGGTAGTCATCCCGCTAGTATTAGGAAGGACCCGAGTTATTGTCCCCGCTTGGCCGATGCATTTTTTCCCTTTCCTGTTACAATGGCAATAAATTAATAAATAAAAATATATCAATGGTACTGAAGACATTAAGAATCGTTGTTGCAGATACTGCCATTAATTGAAGTAAATTATAACATAATGAATGGGAATGGGACTATAATGACTACTAACCACATAAGACAGGTGACCTTTATAAAGAGATTAAAAGATACAAGATAAGATATTCTTTATTACCAATTTAGGGCCTAACATGAGCATATACAAATACATAAGATAGAGAACCAATAGATACAAGATTAAACACATATAGATTAACATATGACCATTTTGATATCACGCCCTTTATCAGTCCAAAAGTCCTGATATCACCCAGAGGGTCAAAGGCTAGAGTGCTGCTACAGGACATTAGGGCGATAAGGGCCAGATAACAAAATGGTCATATCATAATCTTATGTTTTTCGCTTCAAATAAACAAAACTTGTTGCCAATTGTAAAATGTCTTCCCCAGTCAGTGCAGTTGTTGTTTACACAGACAACTGGTTTGTAATACTAATAAGCGAAACAAAATCAGGAAGCCACACTTTGGAAATTTAGATGGGTTTGTACATCTATTAAATTACTTTCTTAAAATCATACAATGATGTGCTAGCCTAAACGCGGCCTTTTCGAATACTTCCAGATCTGTCAAACTAACCGATAAATATCGGGGATTTTTCCACGGGAGAATTTATTGTAGCGTTCGACGCGCCCTCTGTTGTCATAATGAAGCACTTAATTCATTTGTTAACATAATTGGAATGCGAGTTACAACCACGAAAAATAACGATACCCGTAGGTGACATGAACGAATACAACAGTGACTTGAAACTTGTATTTAAGAACATAAACAAATAACGATATGAGTTCGTGAAATGAACTAATAAATGTTAACAGTAAGATTATTTAGAATGCAATTTAGACACATAGAATTATAGACATGGACAAATGAAATTGTCATGATGCGATATAGACGAATTAATAATACTTGATAGCATCAACATACAAGAAGTTAGATGAATTAGCATCTCACCTACATACATAGAATTATGACCCTTTTTACCCTCCATAGACTTGGAGTTATCCGGGGTATTCGAGGTAACGACTTTGAGCAATCAAAGTTTTAATTAACTATCATCACATATCCTAAAGTATTTTCTTGTATAATTCAATAATCATAAATTTGATCCTTAGAATTGTAGTCTATGGCCAGTCAATATGTGTTGGATGTACCGTTACACAGAACAATTAAGAGTATATGACACTAAGAACCTGTGTACCAGTCAACCAACTACCAATACCAATTAACACTGTATTTAAATATCAAAATCTAAATCTGCTTCAGTTATATCACCAGTATAAAATATACTAGCACTCTTTACTGACAAGTTTTTAGTTGTGTCTTGACAAAGTGTTGATTGTTTAGATACATTTAAACCTACAACTATGTTTTTATTTTCATGTTTTGATGGAATCTCACATTTCCTTGTTATATTGATTTCACTATTATTAGACTGAGCTGATCTATCTAAAGTTGAAATCATATTTATTCTGGACTTATTAACAAATGACTCAGGAGCTTTGTTTTCTCTCTTTTCGGAAGATGTACTTGCAATGCCATCTAACTGTATGTTTTCCACTATGTCATTTTCATAATTCTGATATCTACTATCAAACTCTTTGTTGCAAATCTTTTCAGAATTTTCCTCTGTAGAACTTGATTCTTCGTCATCTACATATTGTTCCCATTTAGAAATAGTTTTTTGTTCTTTTTTAAAACCATTGCTTTGAATCGAGATGCAGGGTCCATTGTTTTCTGAAAAAAGATAAGGAATATGATAATTCAAATGTCGGTGATACACTACAAGTAGGGTGATCTATAAATAAAGCTAGTCCAAACATAGACTTTATGAAATACATGTATGATGAGAGACAATGTCATTAAAATCATAGTAATCTTCCAATGTGTAGATTTACAAGGGATCTAAAGGAACTAATACATTAATGGATAAACAAAAGGTGCATCAGCCTTAATGCTTATATACCAAATAACTGATTGTTTTAACATGCACTTATTTGATGGTTTTGAAATCATTTTATAAATAAGGTCATGATTTTGACATTAAACCTTATTGGTTTTATGAAGACAAATCATGCTTCAATAGAATATATAGTAGCAAAGACTAAAACATGACCTTGACCTTAAATGGAAGACAGCAAAATTTGAAATCTCAATGACAAAATCTTAACAGAGGGTCAAGATATAGCAATTTCCAAGCCTACTGTAAAAGAAAGTCATGTCTATGACCTTTGACCTTGGGCTCATGTAGAAAAGAATGCTTCAAAACATTTAAATCTGAAATTTACATAAATATATAACTAAACATGAAACACAAACAAATAAAATAGAAGTAACAGCAAAAAGGTCAAAAACTTGATTATCACTTTTAAAAATTTCATCATTTAACACAAAAAATGCATTTATCATTCTTCCACAGATTTTTGTTTTGTATAAACTACATGTATATACTTAAAACACTGTAGAAGTTGAAATTCAAGTCAGTTTTGGTCTATAACTTTCAGTTTGGGAGAAGATTTTCTTTAGTTTTTATATGTAGGTCATTGTGACATACTTTCTATAGCTAAAAAATCAAAAACCAAAAATCACATTACAAACTTGAAAAGAAGTCAGCTAATAGAAAGTTCCTCTGAAAAATGATCATTGTCAGCCCAGTACATGTAGTTTTGGAGATGTTAAAAACGTGTTGCAGACAAAAATAAATGATCAAGCACACTTCTACGGTCTAATTGTCCTTAAATGCTAACCTGAAAAAATCTTGAATTAAATATGATTATTATTATCTCACAAAAGCTGGCCTAGTAAGAACAGGTCTGTCATTTTTTCATACAAGTAAAGTATAACCTGTGTATAAAGACCACTAATGGAATGAGCACGGATGTACGGAAAAACCCATGAATCGAAGGTGAAACATGGCAAATTGCATTAATTGTCCTTAATTTATATCCAAATGTATTTGAAATGGTGTTATGTATCCCTTACTAAGTCATAAATGACAAATTCAACGAAGTTCTGTGTTTAATTTATCGTATTTCACCGTTATGAAAGTTGTGTTTAAATGACCCCGGTTTTGATGACGTAACCATCTTCTAATATTAGATCCCAAATGCTGCATCTTGCTGGGTAATTACTGTAATTTCTGTATTTATTCGAGCTTTTACTGTTGAACCAAATGTAACATTGTTCATTAGGAACATCATTAATTAGATCAGCACCATTTTAATTTTTTCTTTGGAAAACTTCATGCAGCTTTAAAAGAAACTTGGCTGATTATTATTGCAAAAACATAAAATCTTAAAGACTTTTAACAAACTGGACACTACAGAATATTAACAATCACAACGTGTTAAAACCTTACAAATTAGTTATGCATTTATAATAAAAAGGTGCTAAAAGTTGAATTCATTACCTTTTTCATCTAACATCCCATAAGTTTTTAATTGTGATAAATTGGTTGGACATAGGGTAACTCCATAATCACTGTTTTCATGGTAGTCTTCTATAGTGGCTCCATTTTTTCTTTTGCAAAAAGAGCTTTGCATGCTCTCATTGCGCTTTCTTTTTCTATAAAAATATATAAAAATGATTAAGAACAAATATTCATGGGAATTGAATAACATAAACAATGGGTGATAATGTCCTGCAGTTGCTCAAAGTAGTCACAGATGCAAGACAATTGCTAGTCGTTGATTTGTTACAATCAAATACATGTATAACTGAAAACCAACACTAGTGCTGGGAGTAGTAGTTAAAAATATTTAGACTAATGACCTGTTAACTTTCATTTTTTTAGCAGCTAAATTTGTTTCTTTGTCTGTGGTAAATTCTTCATTATTATCTTCACTGTTTGTGTCATTTACTTCAGGAGTACTTAGGAATTTTATCCATTTGCTATCTGTACCAGTCTCCTGTACCTGTTAAAATAGAAAAGAGAAATATTTAAACAGAGATTCATAATAGATATTTATGCAGATCAGATATCTATTATAGATATTTTCTTAAATTTAAGGGCCCCAATCTTTGTATACATTTAATACTAGCTGTCCTTAGAATGGTACATCTAACAAATCTAAGGTCTTTATCCAATGTCTTGCATGTTCACCACAGAACTATAAAAAATATATCAATATTACTGTATTCCATGACTGAGACATCCTAAAAGACTATGTCTTTTCACTAAATAAAGAGTACAAGTCTTGTCCAAATTTCACGTTAGCATCGTAGATATTTATACAGTATATTATAATTTCAAATGACAAATCTGAAACTATCATAATTTTAATGACAAATTCAATTTTTACCAAAATAACTGAAAATTTAACAATATATGAATGCCGATTGGTATGTTGTAAGCCTTGTATTGAAGGTTTTTATCGATGTTCGAACTGCCTCACACCATCTAACTTGGAATTATACTCAGAACAGATGCTTAAGTCAGAAATTTTGTCAGTTTGCTTTCCAAAGGTCAGTGGTTGTCTCTTGTTACTCTGGTTTTCTCTTCTGCCTCAATATAAGTGAGGATTAATACTTTGATGTAAAACTCCATTACTCCACTCTACTCTTCTAAAGAAATGAAAGTCATTTGTTTCAAGTTACATGGGAATGTCATATTTCAATTTCTGAAAACTCAAAGTTACCACCAAAGTTTCAGGCACTATGTTTTCTTATTTTTACTTTAAAGCTTAAGGTTATTTAAATGTTAGAGCCCTGAATAAGAATCTAAATATGAAATAAGAATTTGCCTACAACCACGAGAGGAAGATTTTAAAAGGATTTTCAAGTCACTGTGACCTAGTAATCTTTTGGTTGCTATGGAAATGGTTATAACTGTCACATTAAGGTTTGACACTACTGTCAGTTTTGACTGTTATAATTGTCACATTAAGGTTTGTCACTACTGACAGTTTTCAACGTTTTGACTGTCACATTGAGGTTTGCACTAATGTCAATTTTCAATGTTTTGACTGTCACATTGAGGTTCAAACTAATGTCAGTTTTCAATGTTTTGACTGTCACATTGAGGTTCGCACTAATGTCAGTTTTCAATGTTTTGACTGTCACATTGAGGTTCGCACTAATGTCAGTTTTCAATGTTTTGACTGTCACATTGAGGTTCGCACTAATGTCAGTTTTCAATGTTTTGACTGTCACATTGAGGTTCGCACTAACGTCAGTTTTCAATGTTTTGACTGTCACATTGAGGTTCGCACTAATGTCAGTTTTGACCTTTCTGAGATTTGTAACTACTGTCATTTTTGATATTTTTTAAATACAAACCCTGTTATAACTGTCATTTTCGAGTTTGTCACTACTGTCAGATTCATCCTGTGTTTGATAACTGAATGTATTTATTTGTTCCTTCACAGAAATGATGTCTCCTCTCAGCTGATTTAGTCTCTGTACATAATGACGACAATCTGCACCAGATCCTCTTCCAAATACCTGAAACATTGAAGAAAATGTGCCTGAAGGGTACCTGTAAACATGTTATATATCTAAACATTGTTTCTGAACCTCAAAAACTGCACATGGTTTTAAACAAGAGGTTATGATGAACCTGGCATTTTCAAAGGGTTGTATTTATTACAATTGGAACTTAAAAACCATGTGGAAGTGCTAAACAATGTTTGATGTTGTTTAAAATATTTTGGAGTAAAAATTACTTCACTTGGTAACTTGAGGCAAACAAAATCACTAATTATTATATGGCCCATGAGCCTTAATGCTCACCTGAGAATATGTCTAAAATCATTTGCAAAGGGCAATAGACAATATATTAAGTACAGAAACTTTACAAGTTTTCTCAAGTTAAGAACTGAAATCTGAATCAGAAATATATCAAGTCACATTTCATTTATAAGTAGCTAATATGCATGAAGAAACTGTAGTACAATGAATAATTTCCAAAACATTAACTATTTCAGTTATGTCCTTGACCTTTGAACACATGATCTTGAAACATATATAAAAATGATTGCCATATCAATACCTACAATATAATATATAAGATAATTTACATTTTCAGTCTTCCTCTGTGACCTTGACCTTTAAACATATGACAATGAGCCATATATCAAAATGATTGTAGTATAAATACCGGTACATGCCTATAGTATACAAAAAGTTAATAATTTTCAAGATATATTGAAAAATATATAATTTTTAGAAATTTTCCCACCAAGCGCCTTGTTTTTTCCCCATTTTAAGCCCCACAGCTACCATTTGTGCAAATCTGAAACTAGATGACCTAAGAATGTTATAAATGAAATAACTATGGTATATCTCTTGTACATTCAAAGGAGAAGATTTTACATTTTTTTCCCCTTTATGAGGCCCCATAGAGACATAACTCCTTCATTTGAGCAAATCTGAAAGTATTTCACCCAGGCATGATCATCATGATAACCAAGTTTCATTCAATTTGGCCCAGTGGTTTAGGAGAAGATTAAAATGTAAAAAGTTTACGCACAACGGATAACACATGACGAAGATAGATGGCAATAGCTCATCTTAGCTAAAAAAAATTAATTTATAATTTTTATTGTAATTTTTTTAAACAAATTTTTTTATTGATGGGACTCCACACCAACTTTGGTTGAGACTGGCTAGTAGTCTCAGAGAAGATTTTCAAAGAACCAGCCAAATTATGAATCTTATTCTTTCTTTTTGCATACATGTAGTTTATTTTCAACAAGAGAAACAAGCTTATGAAAAATGTTTTAAAAGAGATATCATTAATGTTAGATATGTTAATTGACTTAACAAACATATACTCTCTAAGTATGTAACTAAATCTGTTTGTATTAGTTTTGTTATTATAGTAACTCATAGTTAAATCTATTTTGTACAAACTTTTGTTGTATGCACACACACACACACGTATGTATTAAATGGTAACAACATCTTAATGTCTTGCTATTGCTATTGCTTAAAAAATTACAGTTGTTGTTAGGCCTAACTTAAAAACTTTTTTGTTTGCTGTTTTCCGACCCATGCTATGCACATGTGGGTAGGTAGGTAGGAAAAAAATTTTATTTTATTTTTTTAAAACTTAATCTATTACACTTTTGAAAAAGAGTCAATTGGTTTGGTATGTCTCTTTTAAAACACACTTTACAAATTTTTTTGCTAACTAAAGTTCTTTGTTCACAGGTTGTCTCGCTTGCCAGGGTTATTGCCCTTTCCCTTTAATGCTTTTTACCTATGTTGTATGAGAAGTAAAAAAAAAAAAATAGTTTGGAATTAAGGCAAAGAAAATTTTTGGGTAGGATTTTTTCAAGTGAGCCGGGCGGTCAACAGCAAACAAAGTTAATTTTATTTTAGGTCTTAGCACTAGTCTTTGTTTATACTTGGTTATAAATGAAAACATTAGCATAGGGTTTAAATAAAAGTGGTTTTGGAAGCTTGAAGGTGTATGCCATTTTTGGTTTACACTTACTTCTACAAAAAAACTCCACATTTTGATAAACATTGTCATCTGTGAACCTTTTTATTCATTTTACAATTATATGGTGTCATCTGACTGCAATTGATAATGCCCGACCTCACAGAGCAAGGTTTGTGGGTCAGTATTTTCGAGATGAGACTATTCGATGCATGGATAGAGCATGTTTGGGGACATCCTGCAACAATGCATTTCAAAATGCCCACAACTTCTGGTTAATAGACAGGAGCTAATAACTGCTCTACTTGAGGAATGACCTAGAATCCCCAAAACATGATTTTCCACTTGATCTGATCCATCCCAAGACAATGTGATGCTGTAATCCAACCCCACTGAGAACATACTTGCTATTGATGACATTGTTCTTCTGATAAGAATATTTCTAATCTTTTGGCATTTGGTAAAATGACTTTAAATAAATGTCAGATTCGGGATTTTCAACAAGTTTCACTAATACAAATGCCCTTCATTTTCAACTTAAATAATGGTATTTGTTGTTAAATATCTAAAATCATTTAAGTAAAAGAGTATTACTTATATATACCTACTCTTTAACCTACATATAAAACTATATTTTATATTAAGGAAATATATTTTAATTTCTTTTTTAAAAAGGTTAAACGTGTAGGTTATTATATGTACTGCATATTTCAATATCAGAGAAACTTATTCTCTCAATTATATATATATATATATATATGACTCAGATATACAATGTAGAAACAAAGTCCCCTGAACTTCAAGTGATCAAAGCTAATCTTTTCTTATTTACCTTGATAACTGACTGCTTTTCACCACATAATTTACAATTCCATTTGTTTGTTTTCTTAACTTGATGAACTTGAAATGTTTGACACTTGTGGCATTGAAGAACATGGAACTCCTGCGGCATTTCTGTAAATTAGAACAATAAATACTGTCAATTTTCACATTAAGGACATGCTGAGGTAGTCATCCTAGCATTTCACATTTGCAATAAAGGGTACGTGAAATTCTGTTACAGATAAATGTATATAATGGGACAAAAGGAAATATCATTTAATATCTGGTACATGTATTACCAACAGATTTTTTTTTTGTAAAAGCCAGCCACTTCAAATAATTACTTGTCTGCTGTCTGGTAAAATGAAGTTTATTTTTGAATTGTGTGTACAACTAATAAAAAAGTCTAGTATTCAGAAACCACTGATTGTTTAGTAACTAATTGTTAGTACTCTCTAAAGTAGCCACTTAGTGGTTTGCAGAATTATTGGTATATCGCAAAACAATATACATGTATATATAGGTATCAAAACATAACAGAACGGAGTGGTCATTCAGAAAACCCCACTATTTATTACATATACATGAAATTTCCTTAGTTACTCCAAACTTGTTGTCTGATTTATATATACACATTATGTCAAGAAAAAATTGTGCCAAACAACACCCACATGTACATAACATGGTCAAATTCTTGATTATTTTATTCAACAACCATATCAAAGAGCTATTATCTTTACAGTTGCTGCATATGTAAACACAATATAAATGTACATGAGCAATATTTGATGTATTATATAAACAGCTAAGTTTTTATCTTTCTCAAGAGTTCAAATAATACATTACAACAATACCTAATATCTGTATATAACACCATTTTACCCTTTATTGCAAATATGAGTCCATGTGAAAACATAACATACATGGGAAAAACATGATGTAAATCACATGTAAATTGCATACACAAAATGCAAAGAACATGGTTCTAAACCGTGTAAAGGCTAAAAGTATTTTTCTTCGGGCATTTTATCTGAATATTCTATACATGTGTGGTGGTCATTAACCAGGTAGCTCAGTCTGACTAACAAGTACATGTATATAGACTGTCCCAGGACTGAGTCCCAGTAGTTTTGTCATTGTACTGCTCAGTCTGTCTCACTAGTATATGGACTGTCCCAGGACTGAGTCCCAGCGGTTTTACCATTGTACTGCTCAGTCTGTCTCGCTAGTATTTGGACTGTCTCAGGATCGAGTCCCAGTGGTTTTACCATTTTACTGCTCAGACTGTCTAACTAGTATTTGGACTGTCCCAGTGGTTTTACCATTGAACTATTTCCGTTTCCTGATATATATTGAAGCGAATCCAACACCGAGCATAGGCTGACCAACTTGATGGTTTCATATGGGACCTGGTGGTTCTGATTTAAGGAAGTTGAATTGGACAAAAAATTATGGAGGAATTTGGCGAACAGAGATGGGCTTGATTGTTGGCAAGGTAGGAAAAATGCAGCTGGTCATTGAATTTTTCCCCTTGCCTGTTACATTTTGAGGCATGCCTGATGTTTGGGTGCGGATCGACCAACAGGTTGAATTTTTGGGTTTAACCTAGTGGCAGGAATTTGGCAGACTGTTCTTGAATGGTCATTCATGTAGCTCAGTCTGTAGAACATTCTGGTATTGAAAAGGTCCAAGTTTGGCTGCTGTATTTTACTTTTCCTTTGACATCCACATCTACATGTACATAATACTGCTTGACAATAGTTGGACAATTATGATTAGCAGGCAGACGTCAATGTTTTATATATATATACATACTAGTCCTGAAAATTCTGACTCTTAACGGCTTTGCTATATGGATATGTGTCGTTACAGAGTCATGAGTCCATCCTATATGCAAACAGGCAATTTTCCACGATTGACGATATGAGGTCAATTTTCCATCTAATTGCGTTGTCAGTAAAGAATACTTTACTTGTAACAACACATATCCATATAGCAAAGCCGTTAAGAGTCATGATTTTCAGGACTAATATACATACATGTACAGTATATATTACTGTTTGTTTGCCATAACCAATTATTGAGTTTGAGTCAGAAACGCAAAAATAAGTTCTAGGTAACATATTACAATATTCCCATTTGTCAACTATGTTCGACAGAAACTGATTCATCAAAAATAATTTAAATAATCAGATAATACAAATAAATAAATCTACTGATGGTACCAGCGCAGAACTGGGATCTTGTATTAGAAAATTTTGTGAACAGGGATGTATCCAAAATCGAGCTCTCGCAAAATTTAAAAGTACTTCTGACTAGATATATCACATGATGGGATACATGTACTAAATAAATGAATAAGGAAGGAGAACTTAATTTGTTTAAAACAATCGTGTCCGTTATTTCAAATTTGGCGGGAATTTGCTGCAGTGACTAAAATAAAGATTATTAAAAATGAAGACATTATTGGGAATAATTAGATTAAAAAAAGTGATTGAGTATGTAACATTTTAATTTAATGTATTGATTAAATTTCATTGATTAGATTGACAAATGATGTCGGCTATTTGAAAATATCCAAACATTTTTCCAATGAGCACGTTCTTTAAATTCATTGTTTTTGGGAACATTCATTTCTTACTGTCTGTAAATAATAACTTGTCCCTTTCAAACCAGGAAGTCAACTTTCGGGGATGTTTACAGGCAAAATGGTGTGTTTGTAGGTATTTATTTACCGTATTCACTTCATATCAGTCGAATAATATTAATAATATTTTTTAACAATGTAACTCTCTCTCTCTCTCTCTCTCTCTCTCTCTCTCTCTCTCTCTCTCTCTCTCTCTCTCTCGTATGCTTTGCCATATATTTCCAAGTTTCAAAATAAATTTCAATTTGCTATTTAAGTTGCGTATTGAAACTATTCAACTTAGTACTTTGTATTTGGCATAGCACTAGTTATTAAGCTTTTGGAGATGAACATTCATATTGCACATCATATAGGGGACATTCGCTTTGATACGGACAGCGTGTTGATACGGACGTTCTATCATTACGTCATGTTAAAATCAATCATAAATATAGCAGATTGTCGAATGATGGGAAACCCCGTCTACTATATTTAACCGGAAAATTAGGAAAACACCTATTCTATTTTTATCCTATGCACATCATTTATTTTTATTCACCGACATGCGCAAATCGCGACTTCCACTTTTCTCTTTTGCGTCAAGGTCAGAAACCGGGAAATTTGAAGTTGAAAGTAGGAAGACCAAACCGAAATTATAATTGAATATTGAGGTATGTGATAACAATAAATACTCGGTAGATGTTTTATCTTGGTCTTTTGGTGCTAAAGACCATTTACAATATGAGCTGTATTACGATTTCTTATTAATACAACGGAAAAACATAAAATTTGCTCTGTCCGTATCAAAGCTACATAAAGTAGAGTGGGTAGTTTTGATACGGACAGTCAAAAATTGCAGAATCAAGTGTTAAAAGTCTATAATAACACATCTATCTTTACCCAAAAATGGTTTATTTACGATAAAGATTAATTTTTTATAAGTTAAGTAGACTATGTAAATATATTTAAAAAAATTTATATATATGCATAGTCTGATCTGGATCGTATCTGATAAAATAAGATAGAGTTCTCATACAGTCTAATAATGTTAACATGTTCACTGTAAAGTTGATGAAAGAAATATCTGTTGTATTAAGTATGAAAAATTCCTGATACAGCTCCAATTGGAGTGCAATTAAGAATTCTCTGTATCCAGTAATTCCCTAGATATATTTGACAGCCAATAGTTCCATCTTCCTATCATTCAATTTTGATTACACACGTGGTGGATGTAGCTAGCTAAACAGGAGGTGCTTACCCTTCTGGAGCACCCGGCCTCACTTCCCTGGTGGAAATTCACGTGTTTAACATAATTTGTCAGTTCCAAAGTTTTTATTTCGCTTCTGGATTGTGATTCGGACATGGATTAGTATTCATGTATTTGGTTTGTGGGGCCTAAGTGGCCAAGAGGTTTAAAGAGCACTCATTTCCTAGTTTGAAATCCAAAATGGACATATCCTAGTGTAAAAAATTTGTCGTTGGGATTGCCAAAGGTCGGTTGCTTTTACGGGTACCCTGGTTTCCTCCACCATCCCAAAACTGAACTCAATATTTTAGACAAGAATTTTGGCTGTGACGTTAAACACAATCACTGATCAAAGCCATTTGGTTCGTCACAAATCTACAATTGTGTTTTTTAAATCCTCCGTGACCACAATAATCAGCACTAACAGGGAATTCATTATAACATAACATGTAAAAAACACTGAAAATTTTTAATGTGTATTTCAGAATGAAGTGTCATCTTATCATTCCATCTGTTTGGGTAGTGGGAATGCACCACTGGGGTCCAAAACAGTTATCTGTAGGACACGGTTATATCTTAAAAAGAGAACCAAACAACCCTAGAGATGTCAATGCTGTCACTATTCTCTTTGAAGGAAAACCCTGTGCATATCTAAAACGAGACTCTGCAGTGTTCATTTCAAAATTGATGGACAGAAAAATATCGACAATTTGGCGCTTAAAGCCTAAAGAAGAAGCGTTGACAAAATATAGGCGTATTGGTCCACAACAAAGGTGTAACGTGGGTTGTGTAATAACTTCAAGCGAATCGTTAGATTATGCTAAAATGTATCTTGATAGCATATCTATATCTTATGATGTCAAAGTTATTTCTCAATAAAATCTTAATAAAAAAATTAAAATTCGGTGTTGTTTTCATTCCAGAAAATGCCATACGGGAAACAAACCAAGTACGAAAATGAAAATCTTGTAAAAGCTGTTGAAAGCGTACGTGCTGGAGAATTTTCTATTCGCCAGGCTTCGTTGAATTTCGGGGTGCCGAGATCAACTATCGGTGATCGGATATCAGGGAAAACCTCCAAAATGTATGTGGTAAAGGGTAAAACAACGCGGCTATAAAGGCGTCACAACTAGGAGTTGGGGTTACTCGTAAGCAACTCTTTTTAAGAACAGGAGCCCTAGTCAAACGAATGGGTATAAAAACTCCCTTTAAAAACTCCATCCCAGGAAAAGATTGGTGGCAGGGTATGAAAAGGCGTCACCCTTCATTATCCATCAGAAAAACGGAAAAACTTGGCTCGGTTAGATGCCGCATGATGAACAGAGAGAAAGTATCAAACTACTTTATCGACCTCGGAAAATATTTAAATGACCTCAATCTCATGGATAAGCCCCACCTAATCTGGAACTGTGACGAAAATGGAAAATCTTTTGAACATACTCCGGGGCAGGTTATCGCGGAAAAAGGTGCAAAAAACGTAGTAAGTAGAACATCTGCAAATTCAACTCATGTCACAGTAATAGCATGTGGTAATGCCGCTGGTGTTCGAATGCCACCACTCTTAATTGCAGAAGGTAAAACAAAACGTTGCCTCTTTGGTTTTAATACGGAAGCAGCTCCGGAAGGAACCATGTGGGATTTCCAGAAAAACGGATGGATCGATGATAGAATTGCCGAAAGATGGTTTAGGGATATTTTTCTTACTAACTGTGGCACAGAGAGGCCCCAGCTACTCATTTGGGATGGCCATTCATCTCATGAGTCACTGGCCATAATAATGCTGGCACTAGAAAACGGAATAGAACTTCTTTGTCTTCCGCCCCACACAACGCATTTTCTTCAACCACTTGACAGGACGGTTTTTAATCCTTTCAACGCATCATATGACCAAGCATGCAGTGAATTTTTAAATGAAAACAAAATGCACCAAGTAAACAAATGGACATTTCCTGCATTGTTGAAAACTGCATGGGATACTGCTGTCACAGCAAGCAACATTAAGTCCGGGTTTCGTGCGTGTGGTATTTTCCCATACAATCCAAATGCTATACCAGAATCTGCATTTCTACCAAGTAATCTGACTGAATGCTTTTCTGAAGACACCGAAGTCCGTCCGACTGCATCCGTTACAATCAATGCATCTACAAGTGCCACCGTTTCAGTTGTGCCACTTGAGGAACAGTCAATTGAGTCCATTTCAACATCGGAATCCAGTCAAGTTAATCTACATGTTAATAGTCCACGAAGCAGTATAGATAGACTACCTGATGAAAGTATATTTACCCGAATAGATTCAGCGTCAACTATGCTTGTGCCACTGGAACCAAATTTCTCTGATCCGGATCTCCATGAAGTAGTCTTTAACGCCGAAGTTGTCGCCACTGTCGATGACAACGGTATAGCAACTCTGCCGGCATCAGAAATGTGGAATACATCAATTGAGGAACTCTTTCTTCCTGCTCTTAACAATAGTGTTGTTTCTCCTAGTTTTAAAGTTAAGACGTCTAAAGTTATCCCATGTCATCGCTTATTGACAAGCGCTGATGTAATAAATGAAAAAAAGTTGGTAGCAGAGACAAAAGAACAAAAAGAACGAGAAAGGGTTATGAGGAAACAGAAAGCACAAGAAAAGAAACAGTTGCAAGAAAGGAAAAGGGAAGAAAAAGAGAAACAAAAATTAATGAAACAAATGAACAGAAACTGAAAGCTTAACTAAATAAAAATCAATGTCCAGTCTATATATATATATTATATGAGTTGTACTGAGCTAGTGGTAACCATTCGATCGATAAAAAGATAACTTAGATTAAATGAGTAAAAAGAAAAAGAGTTCAGATTTAGTTTGATTTCATTAAATGGTACAAGAATGTTTCACTCAAACATACATTATTAAGATGTCACCAGCTATTAATAAGCGAGTTTATTCAACATTTTGGTAATGGTGTTTTAAACCCTCAAGATTCTGCACTTACATCGAGACGGTCCGTTCTGGGTGATTGAGGAAACCAAATTGCCCTTAGAAAATAACTGCCCCCGCCAACCGAACTGACAATCTTTCTCACATTAACATCGTTTCCGAGTAGAATTTGAATATAGACGATGAGAGGTATTGTGGACCGTATGTGCGTCTACGAAAGTGTTTTCAGTTTTACTGAATATTGTTCTCTATTGCACCTAAAACGCCAACAAAATGCATGGCGCTCGGCTCTAAAGACGATTATATAGGTAAACTTCATGAAAATATTATTGGTTTTACATTTCCTGGTACAATAGAATTATTGGCAGTGTGTATTAGGTCAGTCAGTGCGATATCTTCATATAAATAAATATATTTAAATATTCTTCGCTCATGTCCGAACCAACACGCCTATATTAGGCAGCTGTCCGTATCAACACTACAGGCGTCCGCCCGAACACCCCCGTGTCCGTATTAATGCGACTTGATACCTAGTGCCATAAACACGAAAAATCTAGAGACAGATAAAGATACGAACAATACAAATCCAAAACAAGTATCCGAATATCCTCTTGTCTTTTCATAAAGGTTTTTGGTAAGGGGTGTTGAGATAAGCTTGAAAGGAGAGAGTGACCAAGTGTAAGCTGGCAAAATCGTCCGTATCAAGACGAATGTCCCCTAATGAATGCATTCTACAGTAAACAACAAAACAATCTCAGTCAGATAATAGAGATTTTTTTATCCCTTACAGATTTTTAGTTGGAATTATGGTAGACACAGGTGAATCTGTCAAAATCAGACATAATTGACTCCTATTACAGGGGAACTTGTCAACACCTACCCATTATTAGCTCCTAGTGCAGTAGAATCTGTTAAAATCTGAAAGTAATTGGCTCCTGGTACATGCATAGGAAGTTAGGGAACCATTCAACACCTGACAACAGTTTGACCCCTAGTACAGGGAACCTGTCAAAACCTGACAATAATTAGCTCCTAGTACACAGAACTAGTCAAAACTTGACAATAATTTGATCATAGTACATGGAATCTGTCAAAACCTAACAACAGTTGGCTCTTAATTAGTACATGGAATCTGTCAAAACCTAACAACAATGGCTCTTAGTACATGGAATCTGTCAAAATCTGACAATAATTGGCTCCTGGTACAGGGAAGCATATCTGGGTACAGAATCAAAGATTTCAAATGAGACCTACCAATTAATTGTTTACTTAATCATTTTTACATGTTTTTTTTTTAAATTTACAGAGTGATGTAGCTAAATGAGATAGAAACCCAACATGGATTAAATGTTAATGAGAGTTTCAGAGTTAGACAAGGAGTTAAATTGGATAGGTGATCCCCACAACCCCTTTTCTCCAAGCCCCCTAGACTTATCATGTGACATTGTCTACAATTTCTAAAACATGGCATCATCTTCCAATCCTGCAAGAACAACTGTTTGTATCACTGAGGCATTTGGATTTCTTGATGACCCAGATTATGATAAAGATCCACAAGCTCTGAAGAAATCAACAAGTGATACAAATTTGTTTGTCAGTTCAGATAAGAAGTTTGATGATCTTCAAGCACGTATTTATTCTTTGTCTACTAAAGGTAAGGAAAGTAATTCCTACACAAGCCAATCAGATGCATCACTTCTTCAAAATAAAAACGATACTTACACAATTATTACCTACCTTGGCAATGAAAAGACAAGTGTGGACAAGCACCTACATGTTCATGACAGTGGGATTGGGACAGATGATTTAGATGTCAGTGATAATTTTACAATAGTTACTTACATTGATGATCAACCAAAGCCAAAAGAAAAATATGATTCAGATGCAAGGGGACTTGGTGAAAGTTTTGGTAAAGCAGATGATAAAGAAAGTATTTTTAAGGGAGATAATAGAAAAAATGATATAAATGGTTATGCTTTAGAAGAATATAAATTGAATGTGAATGATAATTACAGAAATTCTGAGGACGATACTAAACAGCCATCACAACATATTGGTGGTAATAGTCACATGATAGGAAATAAGCAATCAGCAGGTGGGAGTAACTTACGTACTGAAAATGAAGTTATAATGAGACACTTACCAATTGATTCAGATATTAGCAGACACTCTGGTGGGGTCATTGAGGAAGTTGTGATGAGACGACAATCAACAAACACTGATGAATCACGGTCTCGTAGAACCCAACAGATTGTTAGTGATGCATTCCATTTCCTTAAAGAACTAGATTACTGTGATCCTGATGCTATTAGTTCATATAGTCTGTCCTTTCATGAGGACACAAATAAAGATCTACATATAAACGATCTACAGATGGATGAAAATTTACATGTGCCAAAAATAGAACAAATTGATTCATCATCACCAATGCCTTCAATTTTGTCATTGGAAAACAAAACAGCTGAAAATCAAATTGAGAATTGTATAGGCAAATTATCTCGTACAAATGAGACTGCGATTACAAATGTATCAAATGTAAACAACAAACACAATCCTGTAATAAGACGACAACAGTTTCAGCGACAAAATAAAGAGTTGTCGGCTAGTCAGGATGAATATACTGATGACTCCTCAGATGAAGACACAGGTCAGTATTTTGAATAACAAGAGACTAGTGAATTGCATGGCTGGTTTGAAAAATATTAGTGGCTTTGTAATATCCATAATCAAACCTTTACATATATCTTAAAACATTGTCAATGTGATTGATGACGATGATAACTGCATGGTTGCTAGATACTAGTATCCCATTTTACAGGTGATACATAGACCTCTCTCAATGCTGATTATGAGTTTGATTATTATGAGGTATGGCTTGTTCTTCAAACCCCAGTTGTTCAAATATTTTTTAATTTAATGACTAAATTTTAAAAGCCATAGTGCAATTACGAATTTGGATTTTTTCTCAAGTTTGATCTCCACAATAATTTTAACTGAGTTTCAGATTGCATACCAGTAAGTAGAAAAAAGCTTTTCTTTAGTGTTTGAAGGTAACATTGCCTGCTCTTGTGGTGGAATTTCTATGAAGAGACAAGTATACAACCTCATCATTTTTAAATACACAGTGAAAAAAAAAAATGTTTACATTTAAGAATAACATCCATTTGTTATTTCAGAATTAAAATTTGAAAGAAGGAAAGGTAGTGTAATTCTGTCCCAAGTGTTTTGTTTTTTTATTTAATTTGGTGGTTGTTTTGTTTTACCTGTCAATATGGTTGTCATAAGGTGAAACAAGGTGAAACTTAGTATTACATTTTTTTGTCAACTTTGATATGTAACTGCCAGTTTGGAACCTAAGTTTAGCCTTAAAAAGACCATACAACCCAGGTGAGACATCTTATTCCATGGAATTTGTTGTTTTTCTGTTATTTTAAATACCAGTATTTTTATTATTTATTTTTATTTTAATTTTTAAATTGATGGTGTATTTTATTTACTGAAGATTTGGGCCAGGTTCATTGTTATTAGCTTTAACTTTTTGGGAGTTTTGTGAAAGGTCCTTAAACTTAAATGTTACATGCTGTGAAATTTTCCAGCAAAATAAATTAAAATTATGTTGTTTAGTTGTTTAATGTAATCCACATTCCAAGTTAAAGGTTTTGCATTCAAAACTCAATAAGGCTATAAATTTACGTCTGTATAACGAGACACATTATAGTATGGCATTGTGCTTCTGTCTGTCCATCCATCAGTCCATCCATACATTAACATTTTTCTTGTGATGAGGTTATCATGGTGAAACTTATACCAAACATGTATTATTGGAAGGCAATGTGTCGTGTTTAAAATTTAGGTCTGAGTATTGAAGGTCAAGGTCCCAAGTTAAGTTCAAAGGACAAATAAGGACATAATGTAGAAAATGCAAGACATTTTTTTTTTATTTTTCATTTAATTTCTTTCAAATTTGGTATAGATTTACAACAAGTTACATTGTTTAACATATAAAACAGGTTTTTGTGTCACATTTCAATTTTTAGCAGAATTGAAGCTATAGTTCTTTGTATCTAGTTTCTGGTATCTTGTGTTTTATTTTCTTGTGGGTGCAACTTATCTCACTGTTTTAGACCGATTGTTTTCAAATTTGGAATGCATGATCAGGATCATATGAAGATGTGTATTTCTTAAAATGAAGGAGCTGTGTGGAAATTTTACAAGAGTTATAGCTCTTTGAATACCAAAAAAAGGACATAATGTTGAAATGTAAGAACTTTTTAAATTTTTTATTTAATTCTTTTCAAATGTGATATGGTTCCACAAGAAGCAATAATGTTTAACATATAAAACAGGTCTTTATGTTGCATTTCAACTTCCACAAAATTGTAGTTGTGGTTCTTTACATTCAGTTTCTCATATTTTGTGTTCAATTTTCTTGTGGGTGCAGCTAGTCCCATATTTTGTGCAGGCAGGCTTTTTTTCTCATCTTCTGACAGCTCTTGTTATAATTGTTTGTTTGATTACTAAAATATATGATCTTGACTATCGCCAATAATTGACATTTCCAATAGCATTTTACCTCCTCATTATTCTTGCTTACATTATAGGCATTGACAGGTGTATGCGTTTATTTCCCCACTCAGCAGTTTTCTTGTCTTTAAAGTTATATTCATCCCCTGCTTTACCGTGAAAAGGTTTTATTGTGGTCAAGTCACTGACTCAGTTTGCGTGCTCCTGTCAGTGCTCAAAAAGAGTAAACCACAAATTTCTCTCCACTCAGACTTGTTTCTGACTAGATTTATTGCCAAAGTTCTTAATAATAAAAATCAATACATTCCCACTTTCATGATATTTTCTACTTAACATCACAATATATTTACAGAAGTTAAATACATTAGGTACCTAAAGAAAATACATAATGTATGTACAATGTATAGCCATAGTATCTGTTTTGACTCTTTCAGATTATAATCATGCATTTCAAATTGTTTAATATCCTAATATTCCATCTGTATATAGTGCTTTCATTTCTTTGTACTTTTTTGCCACTGTGAATTATAATTTTTATGTATTTTTCAAGCCATATTGTAAATTCTCAATTCTTAGTGTTTTCATATCACTGGTATTCTCTGTTCTCTATATTTTCATGTCACTGTATATCTGTATTTTCATGCCACTGTTGACACTGTCTATCTGTATTTTCATGCCACTGTTGACACTGTCTATCTGTATTTTCATGCCACTGTATATCTGTATTTTCATGCCACTGTTGACACTGTATATCTGTATTTTCATGTCACTGTCTATCTGTATTTTCATGCCACTGTTGACACTGTCTATCTGTATTTTCATGCCACTGTATATCTGTATTTTCATGCCACTGTTGACACTGTCTATCTGTATTTTCATTCCACTGTATATTTTTTATTTAACTGTAATTTCATACAGCTATGTTTTCTCAGTTTTCTCATGCTGCTTTGAAATCTAAGTTTAATGTTTTCATGCCTCTATGTATATCAAGTTCTGTGTATTTTAATGCCACTGATTGTGTTATCTCTTTTTTTCTGGACTTTCATGCTGATGTGTAGCAGATATGGGTATATTTCCCCTCAACATCGAACATTTCCCACTGATAATTCTTCTTTGCTAAAAACATAACCCTTTAAAACCTGTAAAAATCAAACAGTTGATCTGAATAAGACATGTAGTGAAGTGTTACTGACTTTCCTTTCCAAAATACCATAGCTCACATTTAAATTTGTAAAGATTTGTTTGTCTATTATAAATATCATTCAAGATAGATTGCCCTTTTTTATTTTCATCTTTCACTTATCTAATTTTCCTCGCTTCTGGAATAGGGAAGCTTTCCTCCTAAATCGTGATTATTCCTGATATCTTTATTTTCTTATATTTGAAAAAAACCTTTTTTTAAATGTTGATATGATGAAAAGTCCTTGAATATTAATAATAAAAGTCCTTGAATTTTAAATATTTGTCATGATATGCATTTTGTGCAGTAATTAAAATGAAATGAAAAAGACATGAACGTTAAATCTCCATTTCTTTTGTGTTATTGGCCCTAACCTGATATATAATATTTTAAGTCTTGTGCATGTTTGAATATTGTTGAGTTATTCCTCTGTGGATTTAAGGAGTTACTCATTGTTTTCAGATGTAACTAAAATTTGCATGAATTATTTTTGGTTAATTTACCATATTTTCTTTCTGGTGATGTTTTTTTATTTCATGTTCTGCATGATTCATGTTTAATCACTTGAGCTGTTAAAAGCTTATCAGAGTCATCTTCCAAACATAGCCTTTGTATTTTATGCATTTAAGAAGTTTGAAAAAGGAAGTATTAAAGGTTCAGAAACTTAATGAAGAGTGTCACATCTTGGTTTATGTTCAGAACTTGTAGATAATTGTGAGAACATATATGATTTACCTGTGATTGTTAAAATGGCAACATTTTCAATTAAAGTCAGGGCATGACTGTATACCACTGTTAAATATATGTATATGTGAGGGGGAAAGTGACTGTATATCATTGTTACATATGTGTATGTGTGAGGGGGGGAGGTGACTGTATATCACTGTTACATATGTGTATTTATTAGGGGGAAGGTGACTGTATATCACTGTTACATATGTGTATTTATGAGGGGGAAAGTGACTGTATATCACTGTTACATATGTGTATTTATGAGGGGGAAAGTGACTGTATATCACTGTTACATATGTTTTTATGTAAGTTAAGAAGGTACATTGATGTCAGGACATGACTGTATATCACTGTTACATATGTATGTGTATGTTTGAGGGGGAAGATACATTGATGTCAGGATATCAACTGTATATCACTATTACATATGTGTATGTGTGAGTGGGGAGTGTACAATTATGTCAAGACATCGTCTGTATATCATTGTTACATATGTGTATATGTGAGGTGGAAAGTTACTGTTTATCACTGTTACATATGTATGTGTGAGGGGGAAGTGACTGTTTATCACTGTTACATATGTGTATTTTTGAGGGGAAAAATGACTGTATATCACTGTATCATATGTGTATTTATGAGGGGGAGGGGGGGTGACTATATATCACTGTTACATATGTGTATGTGTGAGGGGGAAAGTGACTGTTTATCACTGTTACATATGTGTATTTATGCGGGGGAGGTGACTGTTTATCACTGTTACATATGTGTATTTATGCGGGGGAGGTGACTGTTTATCACTGTTACATATGTGTATATGTGAGGGGGAAAGTGACTGTTTATCACTGTTACATTTGTGTATATGTGAGGGGGAGAGTGACTATATCACTGTTACATATGTGTATATGTGAGGGGGAGAGTGACTATATCACTGTTACATATGTGTATATGTGAGGGGGAGAGTGACTATATCACTGTTACATATGTGTATGTGTGAGGGGGAAAGGTGACTGTTTATCACTGTTACATATGTGTATATGTGAGGGGGAGAGTGACTATATCACTGTTACATATGTGTATGTGTGAGGGGGAGAGTGACTATATCACTGTTACATATGTGTATGTGTGAGGGGGAGAGTGACTATATCACTGTTACATATGTTTATATGTGAGGGGGAGAGTGACTATATCACTGTTACATATGTGTATGTGTGAGGGGGAGAGTGACTATATCACTGTTACATATGTTTATATGTGAGGGGGAGAGTGACTATATCACTGTTACATATGTTTATATGTGAGGGGGAGAGTGACTATATCACTGTTACATATGTGTATGTGTGAGGGGGAGAGTGACTATATCACTGTTACATATGTTTATATGTGAGGGGGAGAGTGACTATATCACTGTTACATATGTGTATGTGTGAGGGGGAGAGTGACTATATCACTGTTACATATGTGTATGTGTGAGGGGGAGAGTGACTATATCACTGTTACATATGTGTATGTGTGAGGGGGAGAGTGACTATATCACTGTTACATATGTTTATATGTGAGGGGGAGAGTGACTATATCACTGTTACATATGTTTATATGTGAGGGGGAGAGTGACTATATCACTGTTACATATGTGTATGTGTGAGGGGGAGAGTGACTATATCACTGTTACATATGTGTATGTGTGAGGGGGAGAGTGACTATATCACTGTTACATATGTTTATATGTGAGGGGGAGAGTGACTATATCACTGTTACATATGTTTATATGTGAGGGGGAGAGTGACTATATCACTGTTACATATGTGTATATGTGAGGGGGAGAGTGACTATATCACTGTTACATATGTTTATATGTGAGGGGGAGAGTGACTATATCACTGTTACATATGTGTATGTGTGAGGGGGAGAGTGACTATATCACTGTTACATATGTGTATGTGTGAGGGGGAGAGTGACTATATCACTGTTACATATGTGTATGTGTGAGGGGGAAAGGTGACTGTTTATCACTGTTACATATGTGTATGTTTGAGGGGGAAAGGTGACTATATCACCATTACATATGTGTGTATGTGGGGGGGGGGTTGACTGTATATTGTATATCACTGTTACATATGTGTATTTGTGAGTGTGGAAGGTACATTTTTTCAGCTTTATGAAGTTGTATTTTATGACATGCTAGGGTATCTGCATGCTTTTAATTTTTCATCTTCCAAAGATTAAAAAAAAACTTATCAAAAACTATGTACATGTATCATGTATTTTGTAAAGCAAGGTGTGACACAGGGTTTTTGGAGAGTAACACTACAATAAAATTATAATCCCTCAGTACAGTTTTGTCCTTTTGCTTACTGTGGTTTTTTAATACATAAAACAATGTATGTTGGTATAAAATGGGTGACTTTTCCTCTGATAGTGGAATCTGTTGGCTAACTTATTGACATGGTATCTTGTCAATTATACAATGTCTAGCATTGCAGCTCAGTAATTGTTACACCAATTCTTACTTTATAAGACATCAGGGCTCTCTGATTTTATTTTGAGAAATGGGACTAAAGCCAGTAAAATAAGGAAATCATGTGTTCCATATTGCCTGACATTAAGTAACAATTAAACAGTGATAATAATTTTATCTGTAAAAAAATAATATAAATGAACCTATTAGTTTGTCTACATTCTACAGGCAGAATACCAGTAACAAATATCATATCTCTTATCTCAATGTTCATGTTTTATATATGATATACATGTATATATGTATGTGTGTGTTATAGGTATCTATAATGAGAGCTTCAGGAATTCATGTTGGCTCAAAGTTGCTGATAACATGTCACTTAGTTCTGTACAGGAAAGTCTAGAAGATGACAGTTACATTCCATCTGCTACACATGAGCTACCCAATGTCCAGACGAATGACCAGAGTGACCAGAAGGAAAGGAAAGGTAATTGCTATAAATGTTGGATGGCTGGCAAACCATTGCAAGAATCTAAGATGTGGCACACCACATTGTAGGTGTGTAATATCCCTTATCGTCAGTATTCAGTTAAGAGGAAGTCTTTTACCATTGACCATTAATGTGTTGTTTGGTATTAAGTCACATTAAACCATTAATTGTTTATAGTACATGTATAATGTAGTATTGATCTCATTCTTGATTGACATGTTCTGTGATTTTCAAAATCCATGCCAGGGTGGCCCACTTAGTTTAACTCTGGATTTATTGGGTACCATGAGTGACAAGATTTGGTTTGGGTAAAATCTTAACACTGGCATATAAAACATCAAAGTCTGATGTTGTTGATGGATAAGAAAACAGGAGAATTATTTTATGTTTCGTTGCTTTAATAAAATTCTGGTAAAAAACATTTAATTTCAAATAATTAAACTTTAATCTTCTTTGTTTCAGATGAAGTATTCCTAGAGGATAATGACCAGTCACATGATTACAGGGGTCACAACAGGTCAGATTCTGTAACAACGACCTTGTCAGAAAGAGAATTTAAAAAGCAATATAACTTCCGAAGGAAATGTTTAGTGAAGCGCAATGATAGTCAACAAGAATACCATAGGCTGTCAGCCAAACTATATGGTCAGTATTATATTTCTGTTTTTAAGGCAGAATTAACTGACTGATTGAATGAAATGATAAATTACACCAAAGTCAAATATCTTTTATTAATATTCAGTAATATTAATTACTGACCATTCAGTAAACTGCAGTCAGAAATATTGTATGAGCCCCTTTTGGTCTTCATACTGTACACTTTTGCTTTTCAAACTGCCTAAAGGTCAACTCAGTGCATGAGCTGCCCCATCAGTATTTCTTTTGTCAAATTTAAGTGTTTTAAAAGGTTTGAGAATGTATTGAAGTAAATGCATACATTTACTGTAGTTTAGCTGAACTACCCTTGATGTACTAACTGGTTGTTACACAGTTTTGACTAGTACTGGACAGCCCTTAATGTCCTAGCTAGTTGCTATGGAAAATGTAGTTTAGAAAAGTACATTTACTTGCTATTCATATAGAGCCAGTTAAATAATGCAGATCTATTCATATAGAACCAGTTAAATAATGCAGATCTGCCCTCTGACTTTTTATTTTTAGAATTTTCAGTTGATTTTACTAATGTGATTCAGAGTTTTCTTATTTTCCTTTCAGAAAATGAAAAAGTTATAATAATTGAGAAGGACGTAGAAGATAAAGATTTTGGACTCCATATCATAGATAGTCATCCTGCTATTATTACCAATGTTGATAAAGGTAACATTGTTATGGCTATTATGGTTTGTGAAATCTGACATTCTATACTTCATGAGTCACTGATGTATGTTTAAAAGACTTTTTGCCATTGAACATTAAATAGTTTATACAAACCGGACAAAATTTAAACTTTACTAATATTTTATTTAAAAGCTGGTACATGTAGTCTTCAAACCACAAGGGTCTCCTTGCTGCAGTTTTCCATTTATTAACCACAAATTTTAAGAAAGGATCTCTCATAGGACCTTTTAATTACCATATCTCAACAGTTCAACTGTTTAAGTAAACTCTTGCACAGAATCATGCACAACATTTAAAGACATTTATGTAAATTAATCATTAAACACCAGTTTAGTTTTCTGTGCTTTGCATTTTGTAAACATAGAGGCATGATATTTTCAGTAGGGCTGGGACGAATCAGACTTACCTCGAATCGAATCGATTTCGAATATTTTCGAATCGAATCAAGAAAAATTAATAACCACATGTTTTGTAATGTATTTATATTCTTACCATCACATGTGACATCATGCTTACCCCACCAAGTAACAACACCTTTATAGCAAACAAGATACCTTAATTTAAGGCAAAACAAAATCAAAATATCAACAAAAAATAACAAAAAGTAGAATTTTAATGGAATGGGTATTATGGCATCAGAATGTCTGCAATAGAATGAGTATTCATTTGTTAATGACTAGATACTATTATATTTTATAGTCTTGGCACTTAAACTATAGCTACAACTGTAGATACTTGAAAGTTGGCACAGTTGGCACAGTCAAATGAGTTAATGTGTATGTTGCTACTAAGTTACTATTACTAACTACAGTGTAATAAGTTTATTACTAATCACATTTTACAAAACATAGTTTTTCCATAACTTCAATTTTTGTGTTTTCATACAACTTGGGAATAACTTTCTCGGAAAAATGTCTCCTACTAGGGATAACATACCGTGGTTCCAACTCGCATAGCACAGCCTTCATTTTCTACAACAGAGTACGGCCTCATATCTTTTGCCAGGAATACTCCAATTGTTTAAGTTATACTTAAATGTCGCGGTGATGTAATTGGCAGTTTATTCTTTTGCGTAAATGCTTCTGAAATACGTAGTTGACCGCTTTTGCTACACAAAGGTGTCTTTTTTGACGAACCACTACTCTTGGGTAATTCAGTGGTACTGCCGCCTGAAGATCGCATTTCAATCGCGATGTTATGCCTCCGCTTCAAATGATTTGTCATGCTAGTTGTATAGCCACAATAACACTTGATATTCATTCCACATATGTTGCAGACGGTGGTATTTTTGTCAATCTTTCCTTCCTTCTGCAGGAGAGAGAAGTGATCCCAGACTTTCGATCTCCGTGCCACCATGTTGTTTATGTAAGGCGATTATAAATTCCGAATTGAATCGAATCGTATTCCGGAATTTCTGACTCGAGATTCGAATCAAACGCACTGACTCGCGGAGCACCGAACTTTCCGGTGCACCGCACACTACTAATTTTCAGTGTTTATATATTTTTAAATGACCTTCAAAATGAGGTCAAGGACATAGCCCACTCATTTTTCATTTTAATCAACACAAGACCCTTATCATAAGCAAGTTCCTTGCAATTTTTGTTAATGTATCACCATTTTCAAAATCAAAATATCAACAAAAAATAACAAAAAGTAGAATTTTAATGGAATGGGTATTATGGCATCAGAATGTCTGCAATAGAATGAGTATTCATTTGTTAATGACTAGATACTATTATATTTCATAGTCTTGGCACTTAAACTATAGCTACAACTGTAGATACTTGAAAGTTGGCACAGTTGGCACAGTCAAATGAGTTAATGTGTATGTTGCTACTATGTTACTATTACTAACTACAGTGTAATAAGTTTATTACTAATCACATTTTACAAAACATAGTTTGTCCATAACTTCAATTTTTGTGTTTTCATACAGCTTGGGAATAACTTTCTCGGAAAAATGTCTCCTACTAGGGATAACATACCGTGGTTCCAACTCGCATAGCACAGGCCTTCATTTTCTACAACAGAGTACGGCCTCATATCTTTTGCCAGGAATACTCCAATTGTTTAAGTTATACTTAAATGTCGCGGTGATGTAATTGGCAGTTTATTCTTTTGCGTAAATGCTTCTGAAATACGTAGTTGACCGCTTTTGCTACACAAAGGTGTCTTTTTTGACGAACCACTACTCTTGGGTAATTCAGTGGTACTGCCGCCTGAAGATCGCATTTCAATCGCGATGTTATGCCTCCGCTTCAAATGATTTGTCATGCTAGTTGTTTAGCCACAATAACACTTGATATTCATTCCACATATGTTGCAGACGGTGGATATTTTTGTCAATCTTTCCTTCCTTCTGCAGGAGAGAGAAGTGATCCCAGACTTTCGATCTCCGTGCCACCATGTTGTTTATGTAAGGCGATTATAAATTCCGAATTGAATCGAATCGTATTCCGGAATTTCTGACTCGAGATTCGAATCAAACGCACTGACTCGCGGAGCACCGAACTTTCCGGTGCACCGCACACTACTAATTTTCAGTGTTTATATATTTTTAAATGACCTTCAAAATGAGGTCAAGGACATAGCCCACTCATTTTTCATTTTAATCAACACAAGACCCTTATCATAAGCAAGTTCCTTGCAATTTTTGTTAATGTATCACCATTTTCTGAGAAGACCAAAGAGAGAATCTGCTGGACAGATTTCAATGATACTTGGTCAGAAGCATATATGGGTCGGTGCAATTCAGATTTGTTTATGTAGTTGCCATGGCTAACCAAAACAAGGTCAAGGTGACCTAGGGGTCCAAAAATCTTGAAAAATCTTCATCTCTGAAACTGATAATGGGAGAAAAAATCTGATGTGATATTTGGCTTGTCTAGGGTCTTAAGCCTATTGTTTGTTCATTTCATGAAATTTGGTCCAAAATGGGCTACCATTTTGCGTTACATTTTAAAAATTTCATAAAATGGCTTCAAATTGTTATAACTTGACTATTTGAACAGATAATGACATGGGGTTTTCAGTTTTGACTTTTTTCTTGAAATTGCTTTTAAAATAGTGTCAAGGTCACAAATCAAAGTCATGACCTAATTGTGGATTTATATTTTTGGCTTATAAATACTAAAATTGTGCATTAGCCTGAAAACTAATAAACTTTTTGTATAGGCATGTATATTAGAATATTGTAGGGATTGATATGACAATCATTTTGATATATGGTTCAAGGTCATATGTTGAAAGGTCAAGGTGATAGCTGCATAAGTGAACTGAAATTGTGAATTATCATGAAAACCATTAACGTTTTGTTTAAGCATGTGTATAAGAATATTGTAGGTATTGATAAGAGGATTATTATGATATATGGTTCAAGGTCATATGTTGAAAGTTCAAGGTCATAGCTGCAGAAGAATATGAAATTGTTGAATATCTTGAAAACTATGTACTTTTTGTATAGGCATGTAAATTAGAATATTGTTAGTATTGATATGACGACCATTTTAATATAGGGTTCAAGGTCATATGTTGAAAGGTCAAGTCATAACTGTAGAAGAATACTGAAATTGCAAGTTATCTTGGAAACTATTTACGTTTTGTATAGGTTTGCATATTAGAATGTTTTAGGTATTGATATGATGATCATTTTGATAATTATAAGGTTAAAGGTCATACCTTGAAAGTTCAAAGTCATAGCTGTAGAAGAAGACTGAAATTGTTAATTATCTTGAAAACCATTCACTTTTAGTATAGACATGTAAATTAGAATATTGTTAGTATTGATATGATGACCCTTTTGATATATGATTCAAGGTCATATATTCAAAGGTCAAGGTCATAGCTGCATAAGTGTAGTGAAATTGTGAATTATCTTGAAAACCATTAACTTTTTGTAAAAGCATGCATATTAGAATATTGTAGGTATTGATATCATGGCCATTTTGATATAAGGTTCAAGTTCATATGTTCAAAGGTCAAAATCATGGCTGCATAACCATATGGTTAATGATTTGCAGTGGTTTTGTTTGCCTAAAATTACTACCGAATAAAGGTAGTTTCCCCTTGAGAAATAAGACTAAAATTTCCCAATTTGACAACTAAAATTCTCCAAAAGGCAACAGTGACACACAACCAAATAGTTTAAGTTAAATCCAGTTGTTCAAAACTGTTCTGACAGACAAAAATGTTAGATATTGTCACAATATTAGATCTTTGCAATGAATTTCAAAATTCTGAGCGTAATATGTGACATAAAAAGGGTCCAAATTTTCCCAATCTGAAAGGTAGAAGGTAGTTTTTAAAAACCATAGCAAAATCACTGATTTGGAAGTTATTCATTGTGCTATAGTTAAATCATGCATATAAGCTATTTTTAAATAAAACGTGACTAGATATTTCTGATTAATTATTGCGGGATTTTCAAACTTGAGGAATTTTGTAAAGTTTTTGTAATTAAGTTCTTTGCAAGTTTTTTGACATTTCCTCAGGTGAGCATTAAAGCCCATGGGCCTCTTGTTTTTTTTTGGTAGGAAGTCCTGCTTACAAGGCTGGTGTTAGACAAGGACTTATTCTGATAACTGTCAATGGAGTCAGTGTATTAGAAACTAATCATGAAGAAATAATAAATCTTGTGCAGCAAGGTAAGTTTTATAAGTAGAAATTACATTTATATAATTATAGCACAAAAATTCGTTGCTGAGTTTGAACCAGGTATTTCTTGTAGTGTCAAATTATCTTCTTCTTAAGTTCGAAGGGTCATTGCCTCATACACAAGATAAAAAAGCTTAAACGGATGAGGTTTTCCAACTCATTGTGTTCCCATCTGTCAAGCAAAGTTCTGCACTATCACTCTCTAGCTGGAGATTATCAATGCTTCGGCATACATGTAGGTGTAAGATATAGCAGTGAATTACATGTATCTCTGCCAGAGATTCAGATTTGGAACCATGTACTGACTAGACATATTAAGTTTTTAAATGGAGATTTACTGATCTGGAATATTTTCATTTTGCAGCTTGTACTTGAACTCAATATAAGATCATCTCTAGTTATTTATTTTGTTGTTGTCAGTACAGAGTTGATTTATCAAAGGATTAAGGAGGCAATTAGTAACAATTTCAGACAATGATTACTGCCCCAGATATTGGATAAAGCCAGAACTAAGTTAATAACAACAGAGTTATTCAGTTGAATTTATTTAAATTGATTTCTCACATAGAAGCTGAAGTCATTGAGACATTTTAAATTTTTGTTTGATGCTTGTTTATATTCCTCTTTATTTGGAGCACCTTATTTTGAGCTATATTGAAAATAAAATGAGAATGGAGTATTTAAAAAACTTACAGTGAAAATTAACAAAATTGTAAAATTAATCATTTATAACCACTGTTCATGAAATTAATCAATCTTATATAGAGTAACCAGTTATTTATCCAAGCTGTTGTATAAATATTGATACTTGTGATGTTACAGTATTTTACTGTGGTAATGCATCTTTTGATAAAAAATTTATTTGTTACAATCTTTTTTTAAAGATCCATCAATATTGAAAATAGAAGTAGCGAGCAGTAATTTTCATTATGTAAGAGATTTACAGACCCCCCTACAACAGGGATACATGTACAAACAAACATCAGCATTGATTAAGACATGGCGGAAGCGGTATTTTATACTACGTCATGACAATTGTTTATACTACTACAAAAATGAACAGGTAACTCATCCAGTATGTAAAGGATATAAGCCGAAACCTGTACTGTATTGTAAAATATTGGACTGGTTTAGGTGCAAAGAACCAAGGCAAGTCTAGTATTTTATGTACTTGACAATGTGAGGATTATATCCCACTTAAAATATTGCTTTAAAAAAGAAAACAAAAGTTCTAGATATAACCCAATCAGTAATAGACTTGTCATCACTACATTAAGGAAAATAAAACATTTATAACTATGTAACCTGTTATAAATCCATAAATAGAGTTTAAGATGGTAACATTTCAGTTGTTCAAGTGACTCTTAATTTGCTTTTCATAAAATACAGTCAGTCTGAGTTAGGAGTGAGTGAGTTGAGTAATGGTATTTAAAGTCCCAGTCGAGAATATTTTACTTATATCGAGACGTTGCCAGCTATAGGCGTATGTGCAGAAATTTTGCCTGTGCATTGCACTGATGGCATTATATAACTGGGTTCTTACAATAAATGAGGTCCTGTGTCACAGCAGGCATGGCACGGAACCTCGTTTATTTTAAGTTCCCACTCTTAAACAACCCTGACTTTTATTTTGAAATGCCGAGTGTTTGGCAAAAGAACAGTCACTACCCACTTTCAAGTCTAGGGTCAGACCCAGTCAGGGTTCAAACCCACAAACTCCCACTTACGGAGCAAGCACTCTACTCTGCTTAGCTACTGCAGTCCGAGTTAGGGAACACTTGTATAATGATGGATTCTGAGAGTAAAAAAATTTTTCAAAACCCAAAAAATGTTTAATCCTGATTTAAAAACTGATTTTGATTCAATAGAAATTGAAAACATATTTCAGAGAAAACTAAACATCAGTCTCATTCAGAATTTGCTTCTGAAGAACAGATGGTAAAAGTGAGTGATGTACAATCTAAAATGAAAGTTTGACAGAGTACAAAATGCAGATAGGATTACCTCCATTGATTATGATGTCCATGCTAAAAATAATGCCAGAAAACTGAACCTAATCCTTTCAGACAATAATCTGTCAATTCACATCATCGCTAAGTAATATTGAGATGTTGGTTTCCACATATCAACATTTGTTACAGTCAGTGTAATTTTGATTGTCATGCAGTACGCACTCTTTTATTGTTATGTATAATGTTTATGCACCACATCAATTTATCAGTTTTACAAGAGTAATTTCATATTAAAAAGAAATAATAAAAATTCAAGAAATATGATGTAGGGTACATGTGTCACATAGTACACTGATAAACAATACTTAAATGTCAGATTATAATTTTGTGATTTTTTTTAGGATAAAGATCCTTTGGGAGCCATTCCTTTGTTGAATTACACAGTATCTCGTCATCAAGACAGTCATAGAGGAGATTACTGCTTCAAGGCAGAGAAATATCAAGCTAAAACTTACTATTTTGCTACAGAAAACAGGGAACAATTAACAAAGTAATTTTTTTATTCAAATTAACCAGAATAACATTCCTATTCTAGGAATACATCAAATTATTTGATTTCATAACAACAGTATATTTACACAAATATTACATGGTATTATATGATGAACCCCATTGCTTAAAATCATGAATATGAAAATTTTGTAAAATGTTCAACAGAAAATATGTAATGGCAATTCTTTGTCTTCTAATTTTAAAATATATGTGGGAAAAAATTAGGAATTGTATTTCTATAGAGAGTTATTTCCCTTCTGCCATAATTTAAAGCTTATGTAAAAAGACTGAAAAAAAAACAATTTTTTATATTGTGGGAGTAATTTTTCTTTGTACTTTGGTATTAACCAGATTTGTAATAAACATCATGAAAATTCTGTATTTGTAAATGTGAATTATAAAGCCCATGTATTTGATATTGTGATTGAAACACCTGTCTAATGTCCAGATTGAAGTTAAAGGCCTGTTTATGACATTGGATAAGTAATTTGAGCATTTCTGTTGATAAATAAAGCCTGTGTTAGTCTTTGAGAATCAGTCTTTGCTAAATTTAATATGACTCTTAGGAAATGTAAATAGTTAATTATATATTTTCATATATTTGTAGATGGGTCGGTGCACTGAATGAAGCTGCCTTGTTAGCAAAGAAAAGAGTAAGTGATTTTCTTATTTTGCTTAAATGAATAATAACCATAATTCTTCCAAGTTTTTTAAAATAAATTTCAACAATTTCATTTTCAGTTGTCAATCATTATGTTTCTGGTGACAGAAACTATAAAAATTGCCTTAGTTGTAAGATTAATTTACATAGGAAGGAAACTATTCAAAAGTGTGCATAGCATCCATTTAGGTTATTTCTCAAAAGCCCAATGAACAAAATCATATTTAATTCTTATAATTAAATTTTGATAAGAATTATTCTGATAAGAAGTAAAACATTTTATGCCATTTTGACAATATATTCTTTTTTTTTTTTTTTTAAATATTACAGAAATTAAAAACATGGCAAAATAAAACATTTACTGGACCTCTTGTCATCTTAAATGTCAGTATGACTGCATTGTCATTCATGGTGGGTGACACAATTAATGAATGCCATTGATAATTGATTGGTCATGATTTTTATTGTTTTGTTCATTGAGAAAACTTAAGAAATTTTGGATAGTTTTGGTAGGTTAAAGTGATGTCACTATACAAATAAAGTTTAATTTATTATGAAATTCATAATCCTGTGTTTAGATTTGTCCTTTAGAGTTAAGAGAAAAATTGTGTCTTGTTGTGAAAAGTAAATTAATTGCTGATATGACGTTAAGCATCTACAACTTAATTTGTTTAAATATTCACAGAAGGATTCATGGATGGATGTAACAAGTCATAATGTAGGAATTCCAGCTTTACAAATCAGAAAACCCGAATGTTGTGGTTATTTACAAAAAGCTAGTCGTACAAGTAAAAACTTCCGTAGAAGATACTGTATTCTGAAAGATGCCTGTATCTACTACTACAAAAGCATCAACTCTCAGGCTGCACAAGGTATATCATGGGTAGACACTATATAAAAGCAGTTCTTATAGAGATTCTTTATAGTGCTAGCAGAGTTCAAAATAACAGCCAGCCCGACCGCCCCAGGCTGGTTAATTTATCTGTGGGCTAGTAATTTTTTCATAGTGACTGCCCGATGGGCGTGTTGATATTAAATTTTTACAAACTGAAAGTAGGTGTTTGGGAAGTCTCAATTTCTTTGTTACCGCATTCTCAAAGGTCCCGATATTGATTGCACACCTAGAGATTGTGGTTACTAAAACAGGATATATTATGTAATATAGCCACTGATTGGCTAATTCATTGCATTTGGTGATATTTGAACCAATCAGAATTTATAATACACTTCTTTATCCAAAATTCAAAGGTCGGATTGTCCTTACAACAGTTTGCCCCTATAGTTTCGTCTGTTGACTTAAATGAATGACGTGTGAACCTCGTGCCCTTCAGCAAAACGTTGAGGCAATATTTGGGACTCTCCGAAGCTCCCGAAAAAGATGACTTGATAGCAAAGAAAAAATAACAGAAAGAAAAAGCACCATCGTGCACACATGAAAATCCAAAGTCTGATAATGCAACAATGGAATTCACCAGAGCACCACATGATATCTCATAGCGTTTGTGCTGGACAATTATTTCTATTGACAACGGAATCACATAAAATGACGTTTTCCCGTAATAATGACGTTTTTTTCAGGAATATTTGACGTAGACGTTTTCCATTTCATTCCGCATAAACTTTAAGAGGTATCGATCACATGGAGTGCTAGCGAGTTCTATTGGTTTTGTTTTTCGTTTGAAAGTGTCACTGGTCGTGTGTTTATTTGTTCATTTCATCTACAATTTTACAACCATATTCTAATGTGCACTTTTCGGTATATGTTGTATTTTGCTTATAAATACAGTTGATTCAGCTACAATATTCCACAACCATTTTAAAAGATAAAACAGTCACTGCTGCATACATACAATTTCTACAGTGGAAACCTATTGTTTTGTAAAGGTATTATTTTTTTCCAGAAACAAAACTAAAGATACATGTTAGGGCTGGCTGATTTTAATCAGGGCTGGTAAATTTTTTCAGGAGCCGGCCCTGTGTCTGGTTGGTATTTTTGCAAGTTTTTTACCCTGGTGCTAGTGGTTTGTCAGTATTACAGGTAAAGTCCAGTTTAGTTGGTTTGTACAGTATTACAGGTAAAGTCCAGTTTAGTTGGTTTGTCAGTATTACAGGTAAAGTCCAGTTTAGTCGGTTTGTCGGTATTACAGGTAAAGTCCTGTTTAGTTGGTTTGTCAGTATTACAGGTAAAGTCCAGTTTAGTTGGTTTGTCAGTATTTGGTTTGTCAGTATTACAGGTAAAGTCCAGTTTAGTCGGTTTGTCGGTATTACAGGTAAAGTCCTGTTTAGTTGGTTTGTCGTTATAACAGGTAAAGTCCAGTTAAGTTGGTTTGTCAGTATTACAGGTAAAGTCCAGTTTAGTTGGTTTGTCAGTATTACAGGTAAAATCCAGTTTAGTTGGTTTGTCAGTATTACAGGTAATGTCCAGTTTAGTTGGTTTGTCAGTATTACAGGTAAAGTCCAGTTAAGTTGGTTTGTCAGTATTACAGGTAAAATCCAGTTTAGTTGGTTTGTCAGTATTACAGGTAAAGTCCAGTTTAGTTGGTTTGTCAGTATTACAGGTAATGTCCAGTTTAGTTGGTTTGTCAGTATTACAGGTAAAATCCAGTTTAGTTGGTTTGTCAGTATTACAGGTAAAGTCCAGTTTAGTTGGTTTGTCAGTATTACAGGTAAAGTCCAGTTTAGTAAGTTCAAATTCTCATATTTTGAATTTTTGGAAGTGCAAAGAGTACTACTCATGTAAATCTTCCACTGAAATCACTGACAATTGAGTGGATGGTACTTCCATGGTTTATATGGCATATTTAAATTGTATTGTTGAATAGTTTTGTTCAGATAAATATTTGTTATTTATATATTATAAGTTTTACATATTTAAAATAGTTTATTCATGAAAAATGAATCTAATTGATCTAATTTTCAGGAAATATACAATAAGTTGCCATACAGACCATGATGAGCTGTATTTAAATTTAAATCAATAATTGTGCTAAAACCTAAGAGAAATCTTTGGTGTTGTTTTAACATTTTGTAATCAGGTTTATAAATACAAAGTCTTTATGTTGATGTTAAATATGTGATATTTATTTATCTAGGGATGGCACACCTTCATGGTTACAGTGTCGATTCCTCGGGGGTACCTGGTAAGAAGTTTAGCTTAACATTAACACCACCTGAACCACAGATGAGAATTTTCTTTTTCATTGCAGAAAATGAAACAGACAAAATCAGGTATGTGGACTGAACTTGATTAATATTTTCAAAAAATTGTGAATACTAGAGACAAAAGCATGTGTGTGTAGGGATAGCATTGTCCACTTTATCAAGTGTTGATGCCTCAGTGGCTGAGTCACTTTATCAAGCAGTGGTGCCTCAGTGGTCTTAAGCCTTACTGATCACAGTGACTTAAATGGCCTAATTTCCAGTCCAGCTCTGGTATATCTTGGTGAGAGGGCATTTTTCAGCTTTGCTTGCCTTTAGAACTCCAGTTTTCACAGCCATCCCAAAACTGACTACCTTGATGTTAGTGAAAGAAATTCCACTTTGGCATTAAACTTTATTACCCCATTCCACTTTACCAACAGTTTATAAATAGGAAGCTGTTCTCAACAAGAAAAGTGCTAATTCAAGAAACTACCTTTACGCTTGCAATTCTTGGGCTAGTTTGTCAACCATATTGGTCAAGTTAAATCATGGAATGAGAAATTCAAAAGACAAAAAATTACAAATATTTAAGTATTTTCATTTAGCAAGTGTTTGTTTTAGTTGAGATTTAAAATCTAGTACATTGTAAAAATGAAATTTGTTGCCAAGAATTCATTCACAGATTCATTATGCAGGTTCCAGCGACCTTTTTTAATCTTTTATGGTGAACTCACTAGAACTAAGTTTTGTATATTTTAGATATAGCATAGATATAGGACAAATAGTAATGGTTAAATTGGGGCTGTGAGTCCCCAAAAGGTAAAAACTTTAAAGGGGCCCTATAAATTAATTAGCATACAATAACTTGAATTATACATGAAGTATCTGTAGGACAAATAGTAGTTAATTTGCAAAAATCTTGGTAGTGGAACACATAGGTGGGGGAATATTGCAGAGATGTCCCTATAAATAAATTAAAAATCTTCTTCAATGGATTAAAATGTCCAGACCATTGGTAGTTTAGATGAAATATTCTCTGAAAAAGAAGTATTAATTTGCAAGAAACTTAAGAAAGAACTCTATAAATTAATTATACGCTATTGACATGAGTACTCAATAGCCAGACTGTGGATATATTAGATGATACAGCCGATGGTCAAGAAATAGTAAACTTGTAAAAATCTTGGCATTGAGGCCCAAAATAGAAAACTGTTTAACAAGGAATAAAGTGTAAGCTATGATCTATTGCACTTGTCCTCAGCAGGGCTCCACAAATGCCGGTAAGGTAAATCGGCAGTAGGCAAAGGGTAAATCCCTTTTTAAAGTTTGAATCGGTGTTTTTTGCCAAAAATCGGCGTTTGTGAAGGCCTGGTCCTCAGATGAGCCATAAGGCCCATGGTCCTCTTGTAACAATAACCTTCATTTCTAATCTGATGTTTTATTGTCTTCAGATTTGGAATGAAAACTTTTGAGTTTTTGTTTATTTAATTAATTGATCAAATTATATGCATTTTTGAAGCTTTTTCTATCTTTTTCTTAAATGGTTTTTTAATGTTTAAAATAAACTTATATACACACATACATGTATATATATATATATATATATATATATATGTTATTTATATTTTATATAAACTATAAAATGATTGTCTTTAGGTGGATGGATGCGATGTCAAAATCCATACAGAAGTGGATAAAAATGGATTAGGTAACAAAGGTTGTGGAAGTGGAAACATTTTGTTCTTTCCAACAACATGGATTAAAGTAGAAAATGGATTAATCTTGGACATTTTGTAAGTTGGTATCGGAAATGGATCAAGCAGGAAATGCATAACGATTACTGTAATAGATTTAAAAATCTATTGATTTACAGATACTAAACAATTCTACTAATTATTTCAAGCTAGAAATTTGTTAAGACTAGATTTTGCTGTCAAAATCATTTTTCCTCAGAAAGTGGCAATTTATCAAATTTTTGTCAAGTGCCTGTCATATAATTTACTTTTTTGATATGTAAAAGAATTTTTTCCCCTATTACACACACACACACACACACACACACACACACACACACACACACACACACATATATATGTAATATTTATAAGTAGTTTTGGATTATTATTATCAAAATGAAATTTTCCCTAGTCAGTAGTTTTAAATGCTTGAGTAATTAACTATACATTTACGAAAAGTCACCTATTGATCTTGTCCTTGTTGTAAAAGCTTGAACCATTGAAACACATATATTGTCTTAGTTTAAAGAGCTTGAATCATTGGAACATTTACCAAAGGTCCACTTATATTTTCTGAGTCCTAGTTTAAAAACCTTGAATAATTTGACCCTTTACGACTAGCCCCTTATCTTTTCCTGTCTTAAATTATCAGAAAACTAACCATAGACCCAAAAACATGTATCTTGTCCTAGTTTAAAGAGTTAACATGATTAAACCATTTACCATAGGCTCTATATCTTGTCGTAGTTTAAAGAGTTTACATGATTAAACCATTTACCATAGGCTCTATATCTTGTCCTAGTTTAAAGAGTTTACATGATTAGACCATTTACCGTAGGCTCTATATCTTGTCCTAGTTTAAAGAGTTTACATGATTAAACCATTTACCATAGGCTCTATATCTTGTCGTAGTTTAAAGAGTTTACATGATTAAACCATTTACCATAGGCTCTATATCTTGTCGTAGTTTAAAGAGTTTACATGATTAGACCATTTACCGTAGGCTTTATATCTTGTCGTAGTTTAAAGAGTTTACATGATTAGACCATTTACCGTAGGCTCTATATCTTGTCCTAGTTTAAAGAGTTTACATGATTAAACCATTTACCGTAGGCTCTATATCTTGTCGTAGTTTAAAGAGTTTACATGATTAGACCATTTACCATAGGCTCTAAATCTTGTCGTAGTTTAAAGAGTTTACATGATTAGACCATTTACCATAGGCTCTATATCTTGTCCTAGTTTAAAGAGTATATACTTACCTTGATATGATCATGTCATTTGTATACTTACCTTGATATGACTGTGTCGGCTGTATACTTACCTTGATATGACTGTGTCAGTTGTATACATACCTTGATATAACCATGTCAGCTGTATACTTACCTTGACTTGACTTTGTCAGTTGTAAACTTACCTTGATATGACTGTGTCGGCTGTATACTTACCTTATTATGATCATGTTATTTGTATACTTACTTTGGTATGGCCATGTCATTTGTATACCTACCTTGAAATGACCATGTCATTTGTATACTTACCTTGACATGACTGTGTCAGTTGTATACATACCTTGATATAACCATGTCAGCTGTATACTTACCTTGACTTGACTGTGTCAGTTGTAAACTTACCTTGATATGACTGTGTTGGCTGTGTACTTACCTTATTATGATCATGTTATTTGTATACTTACTTTGGTATGGCCATGTCATTTGTATACATACCTTGATATAACCATGTCATTTGTATACTTACCTTGACATGACAGTGTCAGTTGTATACATACCTTGATATAACCATGTCAGCTGTATACTTACCTTGACTTGACTGTGTCAGTTGTAAACTTACCTTGATATGACTGTGTCGGCTGTATACTTACCTTGACTTGACTGTGTCAGTTGTAAACTTACCTTGATATGACTGTGTCAGCTGTAAACTTACCTTGATATGACTGTGTCAGTTGTAAACTTACCTTGATATGACTGTGTCGGCTGTATACTTACCTTAATATGATCATGTTATTTGTATACTTACTTTGGTATGGCCATGTCATTTGTATACCTACCTTTATATGGTCATGTCATTTGTATACCTACCTTGAAATGACCATGTCATTTGTATACTTACCTTGACATGACTGTGTCAGTTGTATACCTACCTTGAAATGACCATGTCTGTTGTATACATACTTACCTTGATATGACTGTGTTGGCTGTGTACTTACCTTGATATGATCATGTTATTTGTATACTTACTTTGGTATGGCTATGTCATTTGTATACCTACCTTGATATAACCATGTCAGCTGTATACTTACCTTGACTTGACTGTGTCATTTGTATACTTACCTTGATATGACTGTGTTGGCTTTATACTTACCTTGATATGACTGTGTCAGTTGTATACCTACCTTTATATGACCATGCAAGTTGTATACATACCTTGATATGACCATGTCATTTGTATACTTACCTTGATATGATCATGTTATTTGTATACCTACCTTGATATGACTATGTCAGTTGTATACATACCTTGATATAACTGTGTCAGTTGTATACTTACCTTGATATGACCATGTCAGTTGTATACTTTCCTTGATATGACCATGTCAGCTATATACTTACCTTGATATGACTATGTCATTTGTATACTTACCTTGATCTTGATATGACTGTGTCAGTTGTATACATACCTTGATATAACTGTGTCAGTTGTATACTTACCTTAACATGACTGTGTCAGTTGTATACTTACCTAGATATGACCATGTCAGTTGTATACTTTTCTTGATATGACCATGTCAGTTGTATACCTACCTTTATATGACCATGTCAGCTGTATACTTACCTTGATATGATCATGTTATTTGTATACCTACCTTGATATGACTATGTCAGTTGTATACATACCTTGATATAACTGTGTCAGTTGTATACTTTCCTTGATATGACCATGTCAGTTGTATACCTACCTTGATATGACCATGTCAGTTGTATACCTACCTTTATATGACTATGTCATTTGTATACTTACCTTGATCTTGATATGACTGTGTCAGTTGTATACTTACCTTGATATGACTATGTCAGTTGTATACATACCTTGATATAACTGTGTCAGTTGTATACTTACCTTAATATGACTGTGTCAGTAGTATACTTACCTTGATATGACCATGTCAGTTGTATACTTTCCTTGATATGACCATGTCAGTTGTATACCTACCTTTATAAGACCATGTCAGCTGTATACTTACCTTGATATAACTATGTCATTTGTATACTTACCTTGATCTTGATATGACTGTGTCAGTTGTATTCTTACCTTGATATGACTATGTCAGTTGTATACAGACCTTGATATAACTGTGTCAGTTGTATACTTACCTTAACATGACTGTGTCAGTTGTATAATACCTTGATATGACCATGTCAGTTGTATACTTTCCTTGATATGACCATGTCAGTTGTATACCTACCTTTATATGACCATGTCAGCTGTATACTTACCTTGATATAACTATGTAATTTGTATACTTACCTTGATCTTGATATGACTGTGTCAGTTGTATTCTTACCTTGATATGACTATGTCAGTTGTATACAGACCTTGATATAACTGTGTCAGTTGTATACTTACCTTAACATGACTGTGTCAGTTGTATACATACCTTGATATGACCATGTCAGTTGTATACTTTCCTTGATATGACCATGTCAGTTGTATACTTACCTTGATCTTGATATGACTGTGTCACGTGTATTCTTACCTTGATATGACTGTGTCATTTGTATACTTACCTTGATATGACTGTACTAGTCTATACTTACCTTTATATAACTGTACTTGCCTTTATATAACTGTACTTGCCATATCCTAACTTTGATGTTACTGTGCTAGTCATATCCTAACCTTGATATGAATGTATCAATTGTATTCTAACCTCGATATGACTTATCAGATATATACCTCAAACTAAATCAAAATGTATTGAACATATACTTAATCTAAGCATTCTAGGTTAGTCTGACTCTCTATTGGTAAGTCTGAAATCTGTGTTCTGACCAATGTACTAAAAGTTGTGATAACTTGTGTGTATTAAATGGGAGAAGTTCAGAAATAACTTTATCAAAAACGTATATGAATTGTGTACAAATTAATCCTTTGAGACAGTAATGAAATGTTTTTTGTTTCATTGCAGATTGTTAGAAATTGATGACGTCATCAACTAATCTTGTAGTATAAGCTAAAAACGGTCATCTGAGCTGGTAGAAATAATACACCACTCTAATTGTATCTTTACCGTGTTACTTGTGTGTTATAATCCTTGTTATGTTGGATTACAATTTCCATGTGCATTGTACACTAACATATTGTAATACTGCAGTAATATATAGTAAATCAAGATGGTTGTGTAAATACCCTGAAGTGACTAGATCTGAATTATTTTTTGTTTTATTAGTAAATATGTACACAAACTGAATTATTTTTCCCCCAAACTTTTGGGTGAATGATATGTTATTGTGTACTGTACACATGGAAGTCATTTGTTTTTGACAGATCTTAATGTAGTCTTAATAATCTCTTTGATGTTGGTTTTTTGGTGTACTTTGAATAGTGATAATATATATATATATATTGTTGTTTTTGTTGTTCTTGTTTCATTATTATTATTATTATTATTATTATTATTACTATACATTGTTTGCTATTTGTATGTTGCCCACCAATACTAAATATACTAGTATTATTTTTGAATGAAATTAATCACATAATCAGTACCAACTTTTACACATTTTAAATCACACCCCTTCACCAGACACACCTAAATTTTTATTACTGTTATATTTTTAATTCCATAGAAAAATGAAGGTCAGTTTCTACAAATTTCAAATTGTTGTTATACAACCATTAAATGTACAAATCTGGATCTTTCATTGTGTAATATATAAAGTTGACATCATTTGTATTAATTCTTTTTCTGGAAAGAGTAAAAAAGCTTAAAGCTTGTTTAATTTCATAATATATATTACAGGGTTGTGAATCATTGTAAGTATTGCCAACAGATATCTGTATATATCAACATTTGTATTTGTATGTAAGTCATTCCTCTACATTCCTTGATGAAATATTGTTGATAATTTGTTGAGATTGTGCCATGATTTATCTCTGTCCTGTGATTATCTGCATGTATTTTTATTATTTTTTAAAATTGTAAATCAAACATGTCTATTTTGTAACAAAGCATTTGGTGAGATATTGAACTCCAAAAATGAAATAAAATTTTATCATTATGTTACAAAACATATGATTGGTTATTAAATTATAATGGCTGTTTTATGTGGATATTTACTTTGTTGAAATATAAATTAATTTTGACACTTTGTTTTTATTTTTTGGTGAATATTTATTAGATGTTTATTGTTAAAGATGAGTTATAATTATACAAATATTTAGATTTATATATTTTATATCAATGTTTTTGCTTTTTGTAGCCGTGTTTTTGTTTAGAAGTATTTAAGGCTAAGTTCAATTGTAGATGAATCTTAATTGATGAATACTAAATTTAGAATTTATTTGTAACATGTTTATATAGACAAGTGGTGATGTGTAGATTTTGATAAAAAAAAAAAATGTCAATCATTCAGTTTGTTTCAAATGATAATAAAATTATTTGGATAAGTGCAAAGTAAGGTGTTGAATACGGTATTTTGTTGGAGTCTTTGTTGACAGTTACACCATTAGTAACCATTAATAAGATATTACTTATAAGCTGCCATGCCTTCCATGTTGCTGATATAAATCTTTAAGTATCACATATTAATGTTGTAGTTTTGTTATAGAACTTCTGTTATTTGACGTATAACCTTAAACATTATAAGTCAAACTCAGAGTGGATTTTAAACAAACAAACAAAAAACAAATATATAGAATTCTATGTACAGGGTAAATGATTTTAAATCATGTTTCAAGAGTTGCCATTGAGCAAGGTTAATCTCTGTTGGTTGGTTTTATCAGTAAGAAGCTTTTCTCCTCATGAGCACTGCCTACAATCAAATTGTATAACAATATCTTGTGTTAAATAAAACAGTTAAGGTTTGTTAAAGACATACCATACTATTCACAATACATGTAGATCATTTTAACATTGTTTCTATAATATCTTCATTATTAGTTCATCTGACCAAAAGGTCATGTGAGCTTATGGCATGGTGTGGCGTGTGTATGTGCGTGTGTCGTTAACACCTATTTTCGACTTCTCCTCTGAAACTACTGGACAGATTTCAATGATACTTAGTCAGAAGCATGTATAGACTGGTGCAATTCATATTTGTTCATGGCGTTGTCGTGGCTACCAAAACTAGGTCATGGTGACCTAGTGGTGCAAAAATTTTAATATATCTTCTTCTCTGAAACCGATAATGGGAGAAAAAATCTGATGTGATATTTGGCTTCTCTAGGGTCTAAAGGCTGTATTTTTTCATTTTGTGAAATTAGGTCGAAAATTTGGTTACGCATTTTTGCGTTTAATTTTAAAAATTTTGTAAAATGGCTTCAAATTGTTTTAACTTGACTATTTGAACAGATAATAATGTGGGCTTTTCAGTTTTTTCTTGAAATGACCTTTAAAATAGGGTCAAGGTCACAAATCAAGGTCATGACTTAATTTTAGATTTATGCAGTTTTTGCAAGTTTCTTGCAAACATTGAGAGATATATGAAATCAAAACATTGTTAAAATGTACAGCATGACAAAATTTAATAAGGTACCACTTTATTAAAATTGTGCATTAGCTTGAAACTATTAACTTTTTGTATAGGCATATATATTAGAATATTGTAGGTATTGATATTGTGGTCATTTTGATATATGGTTCAAGGTCATTTGTTAAAAGGTCAAGGTCATAGCTGCATAAAAAACTATGAACTTTTTGCATAGAAATATGTATTAGAATTTTGTAGGTATTGATATGATGATGATTTTGATATATGATTCAAAGTCATACATTCAAAGGTAAAGGTCATAGCTGCGTAAGTGTACTGAAATTGTTAATTATCTTGAAAACCATAAACTTTTTGTATAGGCATGTATATAAAAATATTGTAGGTATTGATATTACCATTTTGATTTATGGTTCAAGGTCATTTAAAATTCATGGTTGCAAAAGTATACTGAAATGGTTAATGATTTAGAAATTATTCATTGTACTCTAGTTAATACATGCACATCAGCGATATATAAATGAAATGTGACTAAATTTTTCTGATTAATTATTGTGGCATTTCCAAACTTGAGGAATTATGTAAAGTTTTTGTAATTAAGTTTTTGCAAACAATGATAGACATATCCTCAGGAGAGCATTATGGCTCATGGGCCTCTTGTTGGTATTGAATGTCATTATTTTATCCTTACAGGTGGTGGGGGTTAATTTGTTTTTGTTTTGTCCATTGAAGACTTGGAATAAAAACTTCAGTGCAATAAAATCCTAAAAGACTAAATCATAATCCAGTTAAAATTTAGAAGAAAAAGCCAATGACCAATGAAAACTTACAGTCCATTTAAAACTTGGAAGCCAAGACTACAGTCCAGTGCACATTAAATTTTTATTTTACTACATTTATTATCTGACTCAGATTAAAGTGATTTATGAATGAAAATTTTTGGTTATTTAACTATATATTTCAATATCTAATCAAATAATAATATCAAATCTATCATAGATTAACCCTTGATGAAAAACTCAAAAAGAAATGTTTGATGTGATAGGAAAGGGAAAGGTAGATTTTCTAACAGAACATCGTTAAAGACGGAAAGGGGAGTCAAACTGTCACTTCAAATTAGGCAAGTAATTGTAAAAAATAAGGTCAGCAAAAAACTGGAATATAGTAACCAAGAGGCCAAGCTTACCACAGTTACTAAATAATTATCATTATAAACAATTACAAACATCTGTTTCTCAAATGTGCCATTCTGTTGTCCTCTCTTGCCAAACCTTTTAGTTTAAATTACAATAAATTTGGCTTGGGGAGTCTTGTCAGGGTAGGGAGAATTTGTCATTACACATAACACCACACAAAATGTCCTTATCTGTCCTTACTATGAAGGTAAATACACATGCTTTTCATAATAAGGGAAAAGATATTTGGATTTTCTGTCCTCAGATAAGGACATTGTTTCTGAAAAGTACATTTTGTGTGGTGACATATGTAAATGATATATATATATATTCTGAAATATTAATTACAAAGTGCTGCTGAAAACACAGAATTCCTACTTATCTGTTATGTCTGCCTATCTACACTGTAGAAATTACAGAACTTGTCTTTATACACAGGGTCTGATAGAAATTGTAGATGTTCAGAAATATATATATCAAATTTCTCCAGTCAAATATCAAAGAGTTTATCATACCATCATGTGATCTTAACAGGATTTGTTATATATCATATAGCAGAATTATCATATTAGATAATGTACCAACTAGTTTGAACAAGGTTTTAGAATTTTTTGAGCATGATTTAAAAAAATTAGTTTTTCATATTTTAAATATTTGTGTACCTTCATGGGTTTGAAGTAGAATGGTAAATATTCTGCATTTTACAACACAAGAAAGTCAAGTGTTGATTATACACAATCAAGGTGTTTATTTGTTATAGTATCAAAAACAATTATCAGGTGTACATTTCCTGATACATACATATACACAGGAGAATTATGTACAATTTGTATTTTTGTAACTTCTATAGAATTTACTTTTTTGTAAACATACTTGTGTGTTATCTATGAGCTATTATACATTATAGTGACTGGTAATCCTGAATTGGAGGAGTATTTTTTCATACAAATCAAAAACAATCCAAAAATAATCAGTTTTTGTGTCATTTTTTTTTAAATTTTATTTTCCCAAAAAATCTTATGGCAGTTCAAATAATTGTTGCTCATTTTTTTTATTTTCTTTTTTTAGAATTAATATTAATGTACATTTTTATATACTGGTATAAATATATTTATGAATATATTTTTTATTTTTACATTTAAATTAACATAAACTGTATCATCATTAATCTTTATATATACATGTATTGGTAATGGGATAATGAAGTAACTTTTTTTTTTGCAAAGACTGTTTATGAATTATTCATCAGCTTTTTATCTTAGAAAAAAGGATACCCCATACACTTGCTGGTTTCCAATATTGAGCATTATTTTGGATAAAGCTTATTGATGGTCAAGATTTGCAGGTGGGCTAGCTTGTACCATCAGCACATTTCTAGGATTCAGGAATTATGTCAGACATGTGATGACTATTTTTTATGTCATTTACATTTCACTATTTTCTTTGTTGTTTGATTCTGCACTTTTATTTATGTTTATCATTAATTATGTTAATATATTTTTTATTGTTTTTTTTTAAATGTTTAAATGTGGATTGTCATTTGCAGTCTTCCATTAAAATTTGGATGAATTAACAAAAAAAATCTTGTTTGTTTTTAGTTTTGCAGACATGTACACATATTTTTGTATTTTCAAAATAAAAGACACAACATTACTGGCAATAGAATGACAGGGATCATTAAAGGAATCTCATCAGTGATTGCATTTTGTTTACAATATGTTTTTTACTATAAAGTTAATAAGACCAGACTGTAAATCTTTATAATCTGTACATGGATTTATCTGTTCACAGATTTACCTGAAAATGTGTTATCTGTACATAATAAAACTGTACACAGATAAACCTTAAAAAACTGTTTAACTTCTACATGATTAACCTTACAAAAAATAACCTGTAAAGAAATTTACCTGCACATGGTTTACCTGTACAAGATAAACCGGTACGGTACATAGATTAACCTGTACACAAATTTACCTGAACATAGGTTAATCTGTACATAGATAAACCTGTACATTGCTTAACCTGTTCATGTAAAAACTGTACATTGATTGCCTTATACATTTGATTACCTGTACACAGATAAATCTGTACATAACCAGTATATTGATTGACCTATACATTAATTACCCATACACAATTAACCTGTGCAATTAAAATTACATGGATTAGCTTGTACATGGATTATCTTGTACAGATATTAACCTCTACATAGATTAACATGAACATAATCTGTACATGGTTAACCTTTACTTGGAATAACCTGTACATAATAAACTTGTACACACATAAATATGCACATGAACTAACCTGTATATAGATTATCCTGCACATGATTAAAACTCTACATGGATTAACCAGATTAATATGTACATGATAAACCAGTACACAGATTAATCTACACAGTTAACCTGTACATGGATTAACCTGTATATAAATTAACCTGTACACGAATTAACATGTACACATTATTGCTGTGTGATCAAGTGTTAGTGATTAAACTTGTAGCAAGTTCTAAGAGATTTAACACACATATTCTTGCTTGACACAAAACAACCAGCTGAATATAACTATTGTAAAATGTAGACAAACCACTAAAGTCATCTTAAGCTGGTAAGTGTTCTTAAAGTTTTATATATTGCTTTAAGATTTTTCTGCTATTCATGTTGAGAACATTTATTAGATCAATTATTGCCATGTAAACCATCTATCTTTTTTTTTTACATTATAACTTTCTCCTCAGCATCTGGCTACCAAGGAAGAGGTATAGTATGGTATAAAGGTGTCCCATTATTTAAACTAATGACAGGGTAGTGTATAATACAGTACAAAAGTGCCCAAAAATGTTAATTACTGGCAGGGTAGTATATAGTACAATACAAAAAAGCCCCAAGATTTTAAATACTGGCAGGGTAGTGTATAATACAGTACAAAAGTGCACCAAAATTTTAACTACTGGCAGGGTAGTGTATAGTACAGTAAAAAGGTACCCGAAGCTTTTAACTACTGGCAGGGTAGTGTATAGTACAGTACAAAGGTACCAAAAGCTTTTAACTACTGGCAGGGTAGTGTGTAGTACAGTACAAAGGTACCCGAAGCTTTTAACTACTGGCAGGGTAGTGTATAGTACAGTACAAAGGTACCAAAAGCTTTTAACTACTGGCAGGGTAGTGTAAAGTACAATAATAAAAAAAAAATCCCAAAATTTTAACTACTGGCAGGGTAGTATATAGTTCAATATAAAAGTGTCCCAACACTTTAACTACTTTAAGGCTAATTGTTGCACTCTGTTTTTGCAGACAATAACTGTAATCAAGTTAAGGCCAGTGGTTGTACTATTTCTGTAGTCAATAACTGTAGCAATACTTTGTTATAGCTAATGGTTGCACTGTTTCTGTGGTCAATAACGGTAGCAATATTTTGTTGAAGCCAATGGTTGCACTGTTTCTGCAGACAATAACTATAGCAATATCTAGTTAAAGCCAATGGTTGCACTGTTTCTGCACAATAACTGTAGCAATACTTTGTTAAAGCCAACGGTTGCACTGTTTATGTAGATGATTACTGTAGCAATATCAAGTTAAGACAAAAGGTTGCACTGTTTATCTAGATGATTACTGTAGCAATATCTAGTAAAGGCCAATGGTTGCACTGTTTATGTAGATGATTACTGTAGCAATATCAAGTTTAGGCCAATGGATGCACTGTTTCTGTAGACGATTACTGTAGCAATATCAAGTTAAAGCCAATGGTTGCACTGTTTATGTAGATCATTACGGTAGCAATATCTAGTTAAGGCCAATGGTAGCACTGTTTATCTAGATGATAACTATAGTAATATCTAGTTAAAGCCAATGGTAGCACTGTTTATGTAGATGATTACTGTAGCAATATCTAGTTAAAGCCAATGGTTGCACTGTTTATGTAGATGATTAATGTAGCAATATCAAGTTAAAGCCAATGGTTGCACTGTTTCTGTAGACGATTACTGTAGCAATATCAAGTTAGGACCAATGGTTGCACTGTTTATGTAGATGATTACTATAACAATATCTAGTTAAGGCCAATGGTTGCACTGTTTCTATAGACGATAACTGTAGCAATATCAAGTTAAGACCAATGGTAGCACTGTTTATCTAGATAATTACTGTAGCAATATCAAGTTAAGGCCAATGGTTGCACTGTTTATGTAGATGATTACGGTAGCAATATCTAGTTAAAGCCGATGGTAGCACTGTTTATGTAGATGATTACTGTAGCAATATCAAGTTAAGACCAATGGTAGCACTGTTTATCTGGATGATTACTGTAGCAATATCAAGTTAAGGCCAATGGTTACACTGTTTATTTAGATGATTACTGTAGCAATATCTAGTTAAAGCCAGTGGTTGCACTGTTTATGTAGATGATAACTGTAGCAATATATAGTTAAGGCCAATGGCAGAACTGTTTATGTAGATGATTACTGTAGCAATATCTAGTTAAGGCCAATGGAAGCACTGTTTATCTAGATGATTACTGTAGCAATATCTAGTTAAAGCCAATGGTAGCACTGTTTATGTAGATGATTACTGTAGCAATATCTAGTTAAGGCCAATAGTTGCACTGTTTATGTAGACGATTACTGTAGCAATATCTAGTTAAAGCCAATGGTTGCACTATTTCTGTAGACGATTACTGTAGCAATATCTAGTTAAGGCCAATGGTTGCACTGTTTCTGTAGACGATTACTGTAGCAATATCAAGTTAGGACCAATGGTTGCACTGTTTATGTAGATGATTACTGTAGCAATATCAAGTTAAAGCCAATGATTACTGTAGCAATATCTAGTTAAGGCCAATGGTAGCACTGTTTATCTAGATGATTACTGTAGCAATATCAGTTAAGGCCAATGGCAGCACTGTTTATCTAGATGGTTACTGTAGCAACATCTAGTTAAAGCCAGTGGTAGCACTGTTTATGTAGATGATTACTGTAGCAATATCAAGTTAAAGCCAATGGTTGCACTGTTTATGTAGATCATTACTGTAGCAATATCAAGTTAAAGCCAATGGTTGCACTGTTTCTGTAGACGATTACTGTAGCAATATCAAGTTAGGACCAATAGTTGCACTGTTTATGTAGATGATTACTATAGCAATATGTAGTTAAGGCCAATGGTTGCACTGTTTCTGTAGACGATAACTGTAGCAATATCAAGTTAAGACCAATGATAGCACTGTTTTTCTAGATAATTACTGTAGCAATATCAAGTTCAGGCCAATGGTTGCACTGTTTATGTAGATGATTACGGTAGCAATATCTAGTTAAAGCCAATGGTAGCACTGTTTATGTAGATGATTACTGTAGCAATATCAAGTTAAGAACAATGGTAGCACTGTTTATCTGGATGATTACTGTAGCAATATCAAGTTAAGGCCAATGGTTACACTGTTTATTTAGATGATTACTGTAGCAATATCTAGTTAAAGCCAGTGGTTGCATTGTTTATGTAGATGATTACTGTAGCAATATCTCGTTAAGGCCAATGGTAGAGCTGTTTATGTAGATGATTACTGTAGCAATATCAAGTTAAAGCCAATGATTACTGTAGCAATATCTAGTTAAGGCCAATGGTAGCACTGTTTATCTAGATGATTACTGTAGCAATATCAGTTAAGGCCAATGGCAGCACTGTTTATCTAGATGATTACTGTAGCAACATCTAGTTAAAGCCAGTGGTAGCACTGTTTATGTAGATGAATACTGTAGCAATATCTAGTTAAGGCCAATGGTAGCACTGTTTCTGCACAATAACTGTAGCAATACTTTGTTAAAGCCAACGGTTGCACTGTTTATGTAGATGATTACTGTAGCAATATCAAGTTAAGACCAATGGTTGCACTGTTTATCTAGATGATTACTGTAGCAATATCTAGTTAAGGCCAATGGTTGCACTGTTTATGTAGATGATTACTGTAGCAATATCAAGTGTAGGCCAATGGATGAACTGTTTCTGTAGACGATTACTGTAGCAATATCAAGTAAAAGCCAATGGTAGCACTGTTTATGTAGATCATTACTGTAGCAATATCTAGTTAAGGCCAATGTTAGCACTGTTTATCTAGATGATAACTATAGTAATATCTAGTTAAAGCCAATGGTAGCATTGTTTAGGTAGATGATTACTGTAGCAATATCTAGTTAAAGCCAATGGTTACACTGTTTATGTAGATGAATACTGTAGCAATATCAAGTTAAAGCCAATGGTTGCACTGTTTCTGTAGACGATTACTGTAGAAATATCTAGTTAAGGCCAATGGTAGCATTGTTTATGTAGATGATAACTGTAGCAATATGAAGTTAAGACCAATGGTTGCACTGTTTCTGTAGACGAATACTGTAGCAATATCTAGTTAAGGCCAATGGTTGCACTGTTTCTGTAGACGAATACTGTAGCAATATCTAGTTAAAGCCAATGGTTGCACTGTTGATGTAGATGATTACTGTAGAAATATCTAGTTAAGGCCAATGGTAGCACTGTTTATCTGGATGATTACTCTAGCAATATCAAGTTAAGTCCAATGGTTACACTGTTTATGTAGATGATTACTATAGCAATATCTAGTTAAAGCCAATAGTAGAACTGTTTAAGTAGATGATTACTGTAGCAATATTTAGTTAAGGCCAATGGTAGCACTGTTTACGTAGATGATTACTATAGCAATATCTCGTTAAGGCCAATGGTAGTACTGTTTATGTAGATGATTACTGTAGCAATATCTCGTTAAGGCCAATGGTAGCACTGTTTATGTAGATGATTACTGTAGCAATATCAAGTTAAAGCCAATGATTACTGTAGCAATATCTAGTTAAGGCCAATGGCAGCACTGTTTATATAGATGATTACTGTAGCAATATCAAGTTAAGGCCAATGGTAGCACTGTTTATATAGATGATTACTGTAGCAATATCTCGTTAAAGCCAATGGTGGCACTGTTTATGTAGATGATTACTGTAGCAATATCAAGTTAAAGCCAATGATTACTGTAGCAATATCTAGTTAAGGCCAATGGTAGAACTGTTTATGAAGATGATTACTGTAGCAATATCTAGTTAAGGCCAATGGTTGCACTGTTTCTGTAGACGATTACTGTAGGAATATCAAGTTAAGACCAATGGTTGCACTGTTTATGTAGATGATTAATGTGACATTATCTAGTTAAGGCCAATGGTAGCACTGTTTATCTGGATGATTACTGTAGCAATATCAAGTTAAGACCAATGGTTGCACTGTTTATGTAGATGATTAATGTGACATTATCTAGTTAAGGCCAATGGTTACACTGTTTATATAGATGATTACTGTTCGCAAAATCTAGTTAAAGCCAATGGTAGCACTGTTTATGTAGATGATAACTGTTGCAATATATAGTTAAGGCTAATGGTAGCACTGTTTATGTAGATGATTACTGTAGCAATATATAGTTAAGGCCAATGGTAGCACTGTTTATGATGATGATTATTGTAGCAATATCAAGTTAAGGCCAATGATTACTGTAGCAATATCTAGTTAAGGCCAATGGTAGCACTGTTTATGTATATGATTACTGTAGCAATATCTAGTTAAGGCCAATGGTAGCACTGTTTATGTAGATGATTACTGTAGCAATATCTAGTTAAGGCCAATGGTTGCACTGTTTCTGTAGACGATTACTGTAGCAATATCAAGTTAAGACCAATGGTAGCACTGTTTATGTAAATGATAACTGTAGCAATATGAAGTTAAGACCAATGGTTGCACTGTTTATGTAGATGATCACTGTAGCAATATCTAGTTAAGGCCAATGGTTGCACTGTTTCTGTAGACGAATACTGTAGCAATATCAAGTTGAGACCAATGGTTGCACTGTTGATGTAGATGATTACTGTAGCAATATCTAGTTAAGGCCAATGGTTGCACTGTTTCTGTAGACGAATACTGTAGCAATATCAAGTTGAGACCAATGGTTGCACTGTTGATGTAGATGATTACTGTAGCAATATCAAGTTAAGGCCAATGATTACTGTAGCAATATCTAGTTAAGGCCAATGGTAGCACTGTTTATGTATATGATTACTGTAGCAATATCTAGTTAAGGCCAATGGTAGCACTGTTTATCTAGATGATTACTGTAGCAATATCTAGTTAAGGCCAATGGTTGCACTGTTTCTGTAGACGATTACTGTAGCAATATCAACTTAAGACCAATGGTAGCATTGTTTATGTAGATGATAACTGTAGCAATATGAAGTTAAGACCAATGGTTGCACTGTTTATGTAGATGATCACTGTAGTAATATCTAGTTAAGTCCAATGGTTACACTGTTTATGTAGATGATTACTATAGCAATATCTAGTTAAAGCCAATAGTAGCACTGTTTATGTAGATGATTACTGTAGCAATATTTAGTTAAGGCCAATGGTAGCACTGTTTACGTAGATGATTACTATAGCAATATCTCGTTAAGGCCAATGGTAGTACTGTTTATGTAGATGATTACTGTAGCAATATCTCGTAAAGGCCAATGGTAGCACTGTTTATGTAGATGATTACTGTAGCAATATCAAGTTAAAGCCAATGATTACTGTAGCAATATCTAGTTAAGGCCAATGGTAGCACTGTTAATGTAGATGATTACTGTAGCAATATCAAGTTAAGGCCAATGGTAGCAATGTTTATGTAGATGATTACTGTAGCAATATCAAGTTAAGGCCAATGATTACTGTAGCAATATCTAGTTAAGGCCAATGGTAGCACTGTTTATGTATATGATTACTGTAGCAATATCTATTTAAGGCCAATGGTAGCACTGTTTATGAAGATGATTACTGTAGCAATATCTAGTTAAGGCCAATGGTTGCACTGTTTCTGTAGACGATTACTGTAGCAATATCAAGTTAAGACCAATGGTTGCACTGTTTATGTAGATGATTAATGTAGCATTATCTAGTTAAGGCCAATGGTAGCACTGTTCATCTGGATGATTACTGTAGCAATATCAAGTTAAGGCAAATGGTTACACTGTTTATATAGATGATTACTGTAGCGAAATCTAGTTAAAGCCAATGGTAGCACTGTTGATGTAGATGATAACTGTTGCAATATATAGTTAAAGCTAATGGTAGCACTGTTTATGTAGATGATTACTGTAGCAATATATAGTTAAGGCCAATGGTTGCACTGTTTATGATGATGATTATTGTAGCAATATCAAGTTAAGGCCAATGATTACTGTAGCAATATCTAGTTAAGGCCAATGGTAGCACTGTTTATGTTTATGATTACTGTAGCAATATCTAGTTAAGGCCAATGGTAGCACTGTTTATGTAGATGATTACTGTAGCAATATCTAGTTAAGGCCAATGGTTGCACTGTTTCTGTAGACGATTACTGTAGCAATATCAAGTTAAGACCAATGGTAGCACTGTTTATGTAAATGATAACTGTAGCAATATGAAGTTAAGACCAATGGTTGCACTGTTTATGTAGATGATCACTGTAGCAATATCTAGTTAAGGCCAATGGTTGCACTGTTTCTGTAGACGAATACTGTAGCAATATCAAGTTGAGACCAATGGTTGCACTGTTGATGTAGATGATTACTGTAGCAATATCTAGTTAAGGCCAATGGTAGCACTGTTTATCTGGATGATTACTGTAGCAATATCAAGTTAAGGCCAATGGTTACACTGTTTATGTAGATGATTACTATAGCAATATCTAGTTGAAACCAATGGTAGCACTGTTTATGTAGATGATAACTGTAGCAATATCTAGTTAAGGCCAATGGTAGCACTGTTTATGTAGATGATTACTGTAGCAATATATAATTAAGGCCAATGGTAGCACTGTTTATGTAGATGATTACTGTAGCAATATCAAGTTAAGGCCAATGATTACTGTAGCAATATCTAGTTAAGGCCAATGGTAGCACTGTTTATGTATATGATTACTGTAGCAATATCTAGTTAAGGCCAATGGTAGCACTGTTTATCTAGATGATTACTGTAGCAATATCTAGTTAAGGCCAATGGTTGCACTGTTTCTGTAGACGATTACTGTAGCAATATCAACTTAAGACCAATGGTAGCATTGTTTATGTAGATGATAACTGTAGCAATATGAAGTTTAGACCAATGGTTGCACTGTTTCTGTAGACGAATACTGTAGCAATATCTAGTTAAAGCCAATGGTTGCACTGTTGATGTAGATGATTACTGTAGAAATATCTAGTTAAGGCCAATGGTAGCACTGTTTATCTGGATGATTACTCTAGCAATATCAAGTTAAGTCCAATGGTTACACTGTTTATGTAGATGATCACTATAGCAATATCTAGTTAAAGCCAATAGTAGCACTGTTTATGTAGATGATTACTGTAGCAATATTTAGTTAAGGCCAATGGTAGCACTGTTTACGTAGATGATTACTATAGCAATATCTCGTTAAGGCCAATGGTAGTACTGTTTATGTAGATGATTACTGTAGCAATATCTCGTAAAGGCCAATGGTAGCACTGTTTATGTAGATGATTACTGTAGCAATATCAAGTTAAAGCCAATGATTACTGTAGCAATATCTAGTTAAGGCCAATGGTAGCACTGTTAATGTAGATGATTACTGTAGCAATATCAAGTTAAGGCCAATGGTAGCAATGTTTATGTAGATGATTACTGTAGCAATATCAAGTTAAGGCCAATGGTAGCACTGTTTATGTAGAGGATTACTGTAGCAATATCAAGTTAAGGCCAATGGTAGCACTGTTTATGTAGATGATTACTGTAGCAATATCAAGTTAAAGCCAATCGTTGCACTGTTTATGTAGAGGATTACTGTAGCAATATCTAGTTAAGGCCAATGGTAGCACTGTTTATGTAGATGATTACTGTAGCAATATCTAGTTAAGGCAAATGGTTGCACTGTTTCTGTAGACGATTACTGTAGCAATATCAAGTTAAGACCAATGGTTGCACTATTTATGTAGATGATCAATGTAGCAATATCTAGTTAAGGCCAATAGTAGCACTGTTTATATAGATGATTACTGTAGCAATATCAAGTTAAGGTCAATGATTACTGTAGCAATATGTAGTTAAGGCCAATGGTAGCACTGTTTATGTAGATGATTACTGTAGCAATATCTCGTAAAGGCAAATGGTAGCACTGTTTATGTAGATGATTACTGTAGCAATATCAAGTTGAGGCCAATGATTACTGTAGCAATATCTAGTTAAGGCCAATGGTAGCACTTTTTATGTATATGATTACTGTAAAAATATCTAGTTAAGGCCAATGGTAGCACTGTTTATGTAGATGATAACTGTAGCAATATCGAGTTAAGGCCAATGGTAGCACTGTTTATGTACATGATTACTGTAGCAATATCTAGTTAAGGCCAATGGTTGCACTGTTTCTGTAGACGTTTACTGTAGCAATATCAACTTAAGACCAATGGTAGCATTGTTTATGTAGATGATAACTGTAGCAATATGAAGTTTAGACCAATGGTTGCACTGTTTCTGTAGACGAATACTGTAGCAATATCTAGTTAAAGCCAATGGTTGCACTGTTGATGTAGATGATTACTGTAGAAATATCTAGTTAAGGCCAATGGTAGCACTGTTTATCTGGATGATTACTCTAGCAATATCAAGTTAAGTCCAATGGTTACACTGTTTATGTAGATGATTACTATAGCAATATCTAGTTAAAGCCAATAGTAGCACTGTTTATGTAGATGATTACTGTAGCAATATTTAGTTAAGGCCAATGGTAGCACTGTTTACGTAGATGATTACTATAGCAATATCTCGTTAAGGCCAATGGTAGTACTGTTTATGTAGATGATTACTGTAGCAATATCTCGTAAAGGCCAATGGTAGCACTGTTTATGTAGATGATTACTGTAGCAATATCAAGTTAAAGCCAATGATTACTGTAGCAATATCTAGTTAAGGCCAATGGTAGCACTGTTAATGTAGATGATTACTGTAGCAATATCAAGTTAAGGCCAATGGTAGCAATGTTTATGTAGATGATTACTGTAGCAATATCAAGTTAAGGCCAATGGTAGCACTGTTTATGTAGAGGATTACTGTAGCAATATCAAGTTAAGGCCAATGGTAGCACTGTTTATGTAGATGATTACTGTAGCAATATCAAGTTAAAGCCAATCGTTGCACTGTTTATGTAGAGGATTACTGTAGCAATATCTAGTTAAGGCCAATGGTAGCACTGTTTATGTAGATGATTACTGTAGCAATATCTAGTTAAGGCAAATGGTTGCACTGTTTCTGTAGACGATTACTGTAGCAATATCAAGTTAAGACCAATGGTTGCACTATTTATGTTGATGATCAATGTAGCAATATCTAGTTAAGGCCAATGGTAGCACTGTTTATATAGATAATTACTGTAGCAATATCAAGTTAAGGCCAATGATTACTGTAGCAATATCTAGTTAAGGCCAATGGTAGCACTGTTTATGTAGATGATTACTGTAGCAATATCTCGTAAAGGCAAATGGTAGCACTGTTTATGTAGATGATTACTGTAGCAATATCAAGTTGAGGCCAATGATTACTGTAGCAATATCTAGTTAAGGCCAATGGTAGCACTTTTTATGTATATGATTACTGTAGAAATATCTAGTTAAGGCCAATGGTAGCACTGTTTATGTAGATGATAACTGTAGCAATATCGAGTTAAGGCCAATGGTAGCACTGTTTATGTACATGATTACTGTAGCAATATCTAGTTAAGGCCAATGGTAGCACTGTTTATGTAGATGATTACTGTAGCAATATCTAGTTAAGGCAAATGGTAGCACTGTTTATGTACATGATTACTGTAGCAATATCTAGTTAAGGCCAATTTGCACTGTTTATGTAGATGATTACTGTAGCAATATCTTGTTAAGGCAAATGGTAGCACTGTTTATCTGGTTGATTACTGTAGCAATATCTCGTTAAGGCAAATGGTAGCACTGTTTATGTAGATGATTACTGTAGCAATATTTAGTTAAGGCCAATGGTAGCACTGTTTACGTAGATGATTACTATAGCAATATCTCGTTAAGGCCAATGGTAGTACTGTTTATGTAGATGATTACTGTAGCAATATCTCGTAAAGGCCAATGGTAGCACTGTTTATGTAGATGATTACTGTAGCAATATCAAGTTAAAGCCAATGATTACTGTAGCAATATCTAGTTAAGGCCAATGGTAGCACTGTTAATGTAGATGATTACTGTAGCAATATCAAGTTAAGGCCAATGGTAGCAATGTTTATGTAGATGATTACTGTAGCAATATCAAGTTAAGGCCAATGGTAGCACTGTTTATGTAGAGGATTACTGTAGCAATATCAAGTTAAGGCCAATGGTAGCACTGTTTATGTAGATGATTACTGTAGCAATATCAAGTTAAAGCCAATCGTTGCACTGTTTATGTAGAGGATTACTGTAGCAATATCTAGTTAAGGCCAATGGTAGCACTGTTTATGTAGATGATTACTGTAGCAATATCTAGTTAAGGCAAATGGTTGCACTGTTTCTGTAGACGATTACTGTAGCAATATCAAGTTAAGACCAATGGTTGCACTATTTATGTAGATGATCAATGTAGCAATATCTAGTTAAGGCCAATGGTAGCACTGTTTATATAGATGATTACTGTAGCAATATCAAGTTAAGGCCAATGATTACTGTAGCAATATCTAGTTAAGGCCAATGGTAGCACTGTTTATGTAGATGATTACTGTAGCAATATCTCGTAAAGGCAAATGGTAGCACTGTTTATGTAGATGATTACTGTAGCAATATCAAGTTGAGGCCAATGATTACTGTAGCAATATCTAGTTAAGGCCAATGGTAGCACTTTTTATGTATATGATTACTGTAGAAATATCTAGTTAAGGCCAATGGTAGCACTGTTTATGTAGATGATAACTGTAGCAATATCGAGTTAAGGCCAATGGTAGCACTGTTTATGTACATGATTACTGTAGCAATATCTAGTTAAGGCCAATGGTAGCACTGTTTATGTAGATGATTACTGTAGCAATATCTAGTTAAGGCAAATGGTAGCACTGTTTATGTACATGATTACTGTAGCAATATCTAGTTAAGGCCAATTTGCACTGTTTATGTAGATGATTACTGTAGCAATATCTTGTTAAGGCAAATGGTAGCACTGTTTATCTGGTTGATTACTGTAGCAATATCTCGTTAAGGCAAATGGTAGCACTGTTTATGTAGATGATTACTGTCGCAATATCAAGTTAAGGCCAATGATTACTGTAGCAGTATCTAGTTAAGGCCAATGGTAGCACTGTTTATGTAGATGATTACTGTAGCAATATCCAGTTAAGGCGAATGGTAGCACAGTTTATCTGGATGATTACTGTAGCAATATCGAGTTAAGGCCAATGGTTACACTGTTGATGTAGATGATTACTATACCAATATCTGGTTAAGGCCAATGGTTACACTGTTCATGTAGATGATTACTATAGCAATATCTAGTTAAGGCCAATGGTAGCACTGTTTATGTATATGATTACTGTAGCAATTTCTCGTTAAGGTAAATGGTAGCACTGTTTATGTAGATGATTACTGTCGCAATATCAAGTTAAGGCCAATGATTACTGTAGCAATATCTAGTTTAGGCCAATGGTGGCACTGTTTATGTAGATGATTACTGTAGCAATATCTAGTTAAGGCGAATGGTAGCAGAGTTTATCTGGATGATTACTGTAGCAATATCAAGTTAAGGCCAATGGTAGCACTGTTTGTGTAGATGATTACTGTAGCAATATCTAGTTAAGAGCAATGGTAGCACTGTTTATGTAGATGATTACTGTAGCAATATCAAGTTAAGGCCAATGGTAGCACTGTTTATGTAGATGATTTCTGTAACAATATCTAGTTAAGGCCAATGGTAGCAGTGTTTATGTAGAGGATTACTGTAGCAATATCTAGTTAAGGCCAATGGTAACACTGTTTATGTAGATGATTACTGTAGCAATATCAAGTTAAGGCCAATGGTAGCACTGTTTATGTAGGCGATTATTGTAGCAATATCAAGTTAAGGCCAATGGTTGCACTGTTTATGTAGATGATTACTGTAGCAATATCAAGTTAAGGCCAATGATTACTGTAGCAATATCTAGTTAAGGCCAATGGTAGTACTGTTTATGTATATGATTACTGTAGCAATATCTAGTTAAGGCCAATGGTAGCACTGTTTATCTAGATGATTACTGTAGCAATATCTAGTTAAGGCCAATGGTTGCACTGTTTCTGTAGACGATTACTGTAGCATTATCAACTTAAGACCAATGGTAGCATTGTTTATGTAGATGATAACTGTAGCAATATGAAGTTAAGACCAATGGTTGCACTGTTTATGTAGATGATCACTGTAGTAATATCTAGTTAAGGCCAATGGTTACACTGTTTGTGTAGATGATTACTATAGCAATATCTAGTTAAAGCCAATAATAGCACTGTTTATGTAGATGATTACTGTAGCAATATTTAGTTAAGGCCAATGGTAGCACTGTTTACGTAGATGATTACTATAGCAATATCTCGTTAAGGCCAATGGTAGTACTGTTTATGTAGATGATTACTGTAGCAATATCTCGTAAAGGCCAATGGTAGCACTGTTTATGTAGATGATTACTGTAGCAATATCAAGTTAAAGCCAATGATTACTGTAGCAATATCTAGTTAAGGCCAATGGTAGCACTGTTCATGTAGATGATTACTGTAGCAATATATAGTTAAGGCCAATGGTTGCACTGTTTATGATGATGATTATTGTAGCAATATCAAGTTAAGGCCAATGATTACTGTAGCAATATCTAGTTAAGGCCAATGGTAGCACTGTTTATGTATATGATTACTGTAGCAATATCTAGTTAAGGCCAATGGTAGCACTGTTTATGTAGATGATTACTGTAGCAATATCTAGTTAAGGCCAATGGTTGCACTGTTTCTGTAGACGATTACTGTAGCAATATCAAGTTAAGACCAATGGTAGCACTGTTTATGTAAATGATAACTGTAGCAATATGAAGTTAAGACCAATGGTTGCACTGTTTATGTAGATGATCACTGTAGCAATATCTAGTTAAGGCCAATGGTTGCACTGTTTCTGTAGACGAATACTGTAGCAATATCAAGTTGAGACCAATGGTTGCACTGTTGATGTAGATGATTACTGTAGCAATATCTAGTTAAGGCCAATGGTAGCACTGTTTATCTGGATGATTACTGTAGCAATATCAAGTTAAGGCCAATGGTTACACTGTTTATGTAGATGACTACTATAGCAATATCTAGTTGAAACCAATGGTAGCACTGTTTATGTAGATGATAACTGTAGCAATATCTAGTTAAGGCCAATGGTAGCACTGTTTATGTAGATGATTACTGTAGCAATATATAATTAAGGCCAATGGTAGCACTGTTTATGTAGATGATTACTGTAGCAATATCAAGTTAAGGCCAATGATTACTGTAGCAATATCTAGTTAAGGCCAATGGTAGCACTGTTTATGTATATGATTACTGTAGCAATATCTAGTTAAGGCCAATGGTAGCACTGTTTATCTAGATGATTACTGTAGCAATATCTAGTTAAGGCCAATGGTTGCACTGTTTCTGTAGACGATTACTGTAGCAATATCAACTTCAGACCAATGGTAGCATTGTTTATGTAGATGATAACTGTAGCAATATGAAGTTAAGACCAATGGTTGCACTGTTTCTGTAGACGAATACTGTAGCAATATCTAGTTAAAGCCAATGGTTGCACTGTTGATGTAGATGATTACTGTAGAAATATCTAGTTAAGGCCAATGGTAGCACTGTTTATCTGGATGATTACTCTAGCAATATCAAGTTAAGTCCAATGGTTACACTGTTTATGTAGATGATTACTATAGCAATATCTAGTTAAAGCCAATAGTAGCACTGTTTATGTAGATGATTACTGTAGCAATATTTAGTTAAGGCCAATGGTAGCACTGTTTACGTAGATGATTACTATAGCAATATCTCGTTAAGGCCAATGGTAGTACTGTTTATGTAGATGATTACTGTAGCAATATCTCGTAAAGGCCAATGGTAGCACTGTTTATGTAGATGATTACTGTAGCAATATCAAGTTAAAGCCAATGATTACTGTAGCAATATCTAGTTAAGGCCAATGGTAGCACTGTTAATGTAGATGATTACTGTAGCAATATCAAGTTAAGGCCAATGGTAGCAATGTTTATGTAGATGATTACTGTAGCAATATCAAGTTAAGGCCAATGGTAGCACTGTTTATGTAGAGGATTACTGTCGCAATATCAAGTTAAGGCCAATGGTAGCACTGTTTATGTAGATGATTACTGTAGCAATATCATGTTAAAGCCAATGGTTGCACTGTTTATGTAGAGGATTACTGTAGCAATATCTAGTTAAGGCAAATGGTTGCACTGTTTCTGTAGACGATTACTGTAGCAATATCAAGTTAAGACCAATGGTTGCACTATTTATGTAGATGATCAATGTAGCAATATCTAGTTAAGGCCAATGGTAGCACTGTTTATATAGATGATTACTGTAGCAATATCAAGTTAAGGCCAATGATTACTGTAGCAATATCTAGTTAAGGCCAATGGTAGCACTGTTTATGTAGATGATTACTGTAGCAATATCTCGTAAAGGCAAATGGTAGCACTGTTTATGTAGATGATTACTGTAGCAATATCAAGTTGAGGCCAATGATTACTGTAGCAATATCTAGTTAAGGCCAATGGTAGCACTTTTTATGTATATGATTACTGTAGAAATATCTAGTTAAGGCCAATGGTAGCACTGTTTATGTAGATGATAACTGTAGCAATATCGAGTTAAGGCCAATGGTAGCACTGTTTATGTACATGATTACTGTAGCAATATCTAGTTAAGGCCAATGGTAGCACTGTTTATGTAGATGATTACTGTCGCAATATCAAGTTAAGGCCAATGATTACTGTAGCAGTATCTAGTTAAGGCCAATGGTAGCACTGTTTATGTAGATGATTACTGTAGCAATATCTAGTTAAGGCGAATGGTAGCACAGTTTATCTGGATGATTACTGTAGCAATATCGAGTTAAGGCCAATGGTTACACTGTTGATGTAGATGATTACTATACCAATATCTGGTTAAGGCCAATGGTTACACTGTTCATGTAGATGATTACTATAGCAATATCTAGTTAAGGCCAATGGTAGCACTGTTTATGTAGATGATTACTGTAGCAATTTCTCGTTAAGGCAAATGGTAGCACTGTTTATGTAGATGATTACTGTCGCAATATCAAGTTAAGGCCAATGATTACTGTAGCAATATCTAGTTTAGGCCAATGGTAGCACTGTTTATGTAGATGATTACTGTAGCAATATCTAGTTAAGGCGAATGGTAGCACAGTTTATCTGGATGATTACTGTAGCAATATCAAGTTAAGGCCAATGGTAGCACTGTTTGTGTAGATGATTACTGTAGCAATATCTAGTTAAGAGCAATGGTAGCACTGTTTATGTAGATGATTACTGTAGCAATATCAAGTTAAGGCCAATGGTAGCACTGTTTATGTAGATGATTTCTGTAACAATATCTAGTTAAGGCCAATGGTAGCAGTGTTTATGTAGAGGATTACTGTAGCAATATCTAGTTAAGGCCAATGGTAACACTGTTTATGTAGATGATTACTGTAGCAATATCAAGTTAAGGCCAATGGTAGCACTGTTTATGTAGGCGATTATTGTAGCAATATCAAGTTAAGGCCAATGGTTGCACTGTTTATGTAGATGATTACTGTAGCAATATCAAGTTAAGGCCAATGATTACTGTAGCAATATCTAGTTAAGGCCAATGGTAGCACTGTTTATGTATATGATTACTGTAGCAATATCTAGTTAAGGCCAATGGTAGCACTGTTTATCTAGATGATTACTGTAGCAATATCTAGTTAAGGCCAATGGTTGCACTGTTTCTGTAGACGATTACTGTAGCATTATCAACTTAAGACCAATGGTAGCATTGTTTATGTAGATGATAACTGTAGCAATATGAAGTTAAGACCAATGGTTGCACTGTTTATGTAGATGATCACTGTAGTAATATCTAGTTAAGGCCAATGGTTACACTGTTTATGTAGATGATTACTATAGCAATATCTAGTTAAAGCCAATAGTAGCACTGTTTATGTAGATGATTACTGTAGCAATATTTAGTTAAGGCCAATGGTAGCACTGTTTACGTAGATGATTACTATAGCAATATCTCGTTAAGGCCAATGGTAGTAAAGTTTATGTAGATGATTACTGTAGCAATATCTCGTAAAGGCCAATGGTAGCACTGTTTATGTAGATGATTACTGTAGCAATATCAAGTTAAAGCCAATGATTACTGTAGCAATATCTAGTTAAGGCCAATGGTAGCACTGTTAATGTAGATGATTACTGTAGCAATATCAAGTTAAGGCCAATGGTAGCAATGTTTATGTAGATGATTACTGTAGCAATATCAAGTTAAAGCCAATGATTACTGTAGCAATATCTAGTTAAGGCCAATGGTAGCACTGTTAATGTAGATGATTACTGTAGCAATATCAAGTTAAGGCCAATGGTAGCACTGTTTATGTAGATGATTACTGTAGCAATATCAAGTTAAAGCCAATGATTACTGTAGCAATATCTAGTTAAGGCCAATGGTAGCACTGTTAATGTAGATGATTACTGTAGCAATATCAAGTTAAGGCCAATGGTAGCAATGTTTATGTAGATGATTACTGTAGCAATATCAAGTTAAGGCCAATGATTACTGTAGCAATATCTAGTTAAGGCCAATGGTAGCACTGTTTATGTATATGATTACTGTAGCAATATCTATTTGAGGCCAATGGTAGCACTGTTTATGAAGATGATTACTGTAGCAATATCTAGTTAAGGCCAATGGCTGCACTGTTTCTGTAGACGATTACTGTAGCAATATCAAGTTAAGACCAATGGTTGCACTGTTTATGTAGATGATTAATGTAGCATTATCTAGTTAAGGCCAATGGTAGCACTGTTTATCTGGATGATTACTGTAGCAATATCAAGTTAAGGCAAATGGTTACACTGTTTATATAGATGATTACTGTAGCAAAATCTAGTTAAAGCCAATGGTAGCACTGTTGATGTAGATGATAACTGTTGCAATATATAGTTAAAGCTAATGGTAGCACTGTTTATGTAGATGATTACTGTAGCAATATATAGTTAAGGCCAATGGTTGCACTGTTTATGATGATGATTATTGTAGCAATATCAAGTTAAGGCCAATGATTACTGTAGCAATATCTAGTTAAGGCCAATGGTAGCACTGTTTATGTATATGATTACTGTAGCAATATCTAGTTAAGGCCAATGGTAGCACTGTTTATGTAGATGATTACTGTAGCAATATCTAGTTAAGGCCAATGGTTGCACTGTTTCTGTAGACGATTACTGTAGCAATATCAAGTTAAGACCAATGGTAGCACTGTTTATGTAAATGATAACTGTAGCAATATGAAGTTAAGACCAATGGTTGCACTGTTTATGTAGATGATCACTGTAGCAATATCTAGTTAAGGCCAATGGTTGCACTGTTTCTGTAGACGAATACTGTAGCAATATCAAGTTGAGACCAATGGTTGCACTGTTGATGTAGATGATTACTGTAGCAATATCTAGTTAAGGCCAATGGTAGCACTGTTTATCTGGATGATTACTGTAGCAATATCAAGTTAAGGCCAATGGTTACACTGTTTATGTAGATGATTACTATAGCAATATCTAGTTGAAACCAATGGTAGCACTGTTTATGTAGATGATAACTGTAGCAATATCTAGTAAAGGCCAATGGTAGCACTGATTATGTAGATAATTACTGTAGCAATATATAATTAAGGCCAATGGTAGCACTGTTTATGTAGATGATTACTGTAGCAATATCAAGTTAAGGCCAATGATTACTGTAGCAATATCTAGTTAAGGCCAATGGTAGCACTGTTTATGTATATGATTACTGTAGCAATATCTAGTTAAGGCCAATGGTAGCACTGTTTATCTAGATGATTACTGTAGCAATATGAAGTTAAGACCAATGGTTGCACTGTTTCTGTAGACGAATACTGTAGCAATATCTAGTTAAAGCCAATGGTTGCACTGTTGATGTAGATGATTACTGTAGAAATATCTAGTTAAGGCCAATGGTAGCACTGTTTATCTGGATGATTACTCTAGCAATATCAAGTTAAGTCCAATGGTTACACTGTTTATGTAGATGATTACTATAGCAATATCTAGTTAAAGCCAATAGTAGCACTGTTTATGTAGATGATTACTGTAGCAATATTTAGTTAAGGCCAATGGTAGCACTGTTTACGTAGATGATTACTATAGCAATATCTCGTTAAGGCCAATGGTAGTACTGTTTATGTAGATGATTACTGTAGCAATATCTCGTAAAGGCCAATGGTAGCACTGTTTATGTAGATGAATACTGTAGCAATACCAAGTTAAAGCCAATGATTACTGTAGCAATATCTAGTTAAGGCCAATGGTAGCACTGTTAATGTAGATGATTACTGTAGCAATATCAAGTTAAGGCCAATGGTAGCAATGTTTATGTAGATGATTACTGTAGCAATATCAAGTTAAGGCCAATGGTAGCACTGTTTATGTAGAGGATAACTGTAGCAATATCAAGTTAAGGCCAATGGTAGCACTGTTAATGTAGATGATTACTGTAGCAGTATCAAGTTAAAGCCAATGGTTGCACTGTTTATGTAGATGATTACTGTAGCAATATCTAGTTAAGGCCAATGGTAGCACTGTTTATGTAGATGATTACTGTAACAATATCTAGTTAAGGCAAATGGTTGCACTGTTTCTGTAGACGATTACTGTAGCAATATCAAGTTAAGACCAATGGTTGCACTATTTATGTAGATGATCAATGTAGCAATATCTAGTTAAGGCCAATGGTAGCACTGTTTATATAGATGATTACTGTAGCAATATCAAGTTAAGGCCAATGATTACTGTAGCAATATCTAGTTAAGGCCAATGGTAGCACTGTTTATGTAGATGATTACTGTAGCAATATCTCGTAAAGGCAAATGGTAGCACTGTTTATGTAGATGATTACTGTAGCAATATCAGGTTGAGGCCAATGATTACTGTAGCAATATCTAGTTAAGGCCAATGGTAGCACTTTTTATGTATATGATTACTGTAGCAATATCTAGTTAAGGCCAATGGTAGCACTGTTTATGTAGATGATAACTGTAGCAATATCGAGTTAAGGCCAATGGTAGCACTGTTTATGTACATGATTACTGTAGCAATATCTAGTTAAGGCCAATGGTAGCACTGTTTATGTAGATGATTACTGTAGCAATATCTAGTTAAGGCAAATGGTAGCACTGTTTATGTACATGATTACTGTAGCAAAATCTAGTTAAGGCCAATTTGCACTGTTTATGTAGATGATTACTGTAGCAATATCTCGTTAAGGCAAATGGTAGCACTGTTTATGTAGATGATTACTGTCGCAATATCAAGTTAAGGCCAATGATTACTGTAGCAATATCTAGTTAAGGCCAATGGTAGCACTGTTTATGTAGATGATTACTGTAGCAATATCTAGTTAAGGCGAATGGTAGCACAGTTTATCTGGATGATTACTGTAGCAATATCGAGTTAAGGCCAATGGTTACACTGTTGATGTAGATGATTACTATACCAATATCTGGTTAAGGCCAATGGTTACACTGTTGATGTAGATGATTACTATAGCAATATCTAGTTAAGGCCAATGGTAGCACTGTTTATGTAGATGATTACTGTAGCAATTTCTCGTTAAGGCCAATGGTAGCACTGTTTACGTAGATGATTACTATAGCAATATCTCGTTAAGGCCAATGGTAGTAAAGTTTATGTAGATGATTACTGTAGCAATATCTCGTAAAGGCCAATGGTAGCACTGTTTATGTAGATGATTACTGTAGCAATATCAAGTTAAAGCCAATGATTACTGTAGCAATATCTAGTTAAGGCCAATGGTAGCACTGTTAATGTAGATGATTACTGTAGCAATATCAAGTTAAGGCCAATGGTAGCAATGTTTATGTAGATGATTACTGTAGCAATATCAAGCTAAAGCCAATGATTACTGTAGCAATATCTAGTTAAGGCCAATGGTAGCACTGTTAATGTAGATGATTACTGTAGCAATATCAAGTTAAGGCCAATAGTAGCACTGTTTATGTAGATGATTACTGTAGCAATATCTAGTTAAAGCCAATGATTACTGTAGCAATATCTAGTTAAGGCCAATGGTAGCACTGTTAATGTAGATGATTACTGTAGCAATATCAAGTTAAGGCCAATGGTAGCAATGTTTATGTAGATGATTACTGTAGCAATATCAAGTTAAGGCCAATGATTACTGTAGCAATATCTAGTTAAGGCCAATGGTAGCACTGTTTATGTATATGATTACTGTAGCAATATCTATTTGAGGCCAATGGTAGCACTGTTTATGAAGATGATTACTGTAGCAATATCTAGTTAAGGCCAATGGCTGCACTGTTTCTGTAGACGATTACTGTAGCAATATCAAGTTAAGACCAATGGTTGCACTGTTTATGTAGATGATAATGTAGCATTATCTAGTTAAGGCCAATGGTAGCACTGTTTATCTGGATGATTACTGTAGCAATATCAAGTTAAGGCAAATGGTTACACTGTTTATATAGATGATTACTGTAGCAAAATCTAGTTAAAGCCAATGGTAGCACTGTTGATGTAGATGATAACTGTTGCAATATATAGTTAAAGCTAATGGTAGCACTGTTTATGTAGATGATTACTGTAGCAATATATAGTTAAGGCCAATGGTTGCACTGTTTATGATGATGATTATTGTAGCAATATCAAGTTAAGGCCAATGATTACTGTAGCAATATCTAGTTAAGGCCAATGGTAGCACTGTTTATGTATATGATTACTGTAGCAATATCTAGTTAAGGCCAATGGTAGCACTGTTTATGTAGATGATTACTGTAGCAATATCTAGTTAAGGCCAATGGTTGCACTGTTTCTGTAGACGATTACTGTAGCAATATCAAGTTAAGACCAATGGTAGCACTGTTTATGTAAATGATAACTGTAGCAATATGAAGTTAAGACCAATGGTTGCACTGTTTATGTAGATGATCACTGTAGCAATATCTAGTTAAGGCCAATGGTTGCACTGTTTCTGTAGACGAATACTGTAGCAATATCAAGTTGAGACCAATGGTTGCACTGTTGATGTAGATGATTACTGTAGCAATATCTAGTTAAGGCCAATGGTAGCACTGTTTATCTGGATGATTACTGTAGCAATATCAAGTTAAGGCCAATGGTTACACTGTTTATGTAGATGATTACTATAGCAATATCTAGTTGAAACCAATGGTAGCACTGTTTATGTAGATGATAACTGTAGCAATATCTAGTTAAGGCCAATGGTAGCACTGATTATGTAGATAATTACTGTAGCAATATATAATTAAGGCCAATGGTAGCACTGTTTATGTAGATGATTACTGTAGCAATATCAAGTTAAGGCCAATGATTACTGTAGCAATATCTAGTTAAGGCCAATGGTAGCACTGTTTATGTATATGATTACTGTAGCAATATCTAGTTAAGGCCAATGGTAGCACTGTTTATCTAGATGATAACTGTAGCAATATGAAGTTAAGACCAATGGTTGCACTGTTTCTGTAGACGAATACTGTAGTAATATCTAGTTAAAGCCAATGGTTGCACTGTTGATGTAGATGATTACTGTAGAAATATCTAGTTAAGGCCAATGGTAGCACTGTTTATCTGGATGATTACTCTAGCAATATCAAGTTAAGTCCAATGGTTACACTGTTTATGTAGATGATTACTATAGCAATATCTAGTTAAAGCCAATAGTAGCACTGTTTATGTAGATGATTACTGTAGCAATATTTAGTTAAGGCCAATGGTAGCACTGTTTACGTAGATGATTACTATAGCAATATCTCGTTAAGGCCAATGGTAGTACTGTTTATGTAGATGATTACTGTAGCAATATCTCGTAAAGGCCAATGGTAGTACTGTTTATGTAGATGAATACTGTAGCAATACCAAGTTAAAGCCAATGATTACTGTAGCAATATCTAGTTAAGGCCAATGGTAGCACTGTTAATGTAGATGATTACTGTAGCAATATCAAGTTAAGGCCAATGGTAGCAATGTTTATGTAGATGATTACTGTAGCAATATCAAGTTAAGGCCAATGGTAGCACTGTTTATGTAGAGGATTACTGTAGCAATATCAAGTTAAGGCCAATGGTAGCACTGTTAATGTAGATGATTACTGTAGCAATATCAAGTTAAAGCCAATGGTTGCACTGTTTATGTAGATGATTACTGTAGCAATATCTAGTTAAGGCCAATGGTAGCACTGTTTATGTAGATGATTACTGTAACAATATCTAGTTAAGGCAAATGGTTGCACTGTTTCTGTAGACGATTACTGTAGCAATATCAAGTTAAGACCAATGGTTGCACTATTTATGTAGATGATCAATGTAGCAATATCTAGTTAAGGCCAATGGTAGCACTGTTTATATAGATGATTACTGTAGCAATATCAAGTTAAGGCCAATGATTACTGTAGCAATATCTAGTTAAGGCCAATGGTAGCACTGTTTATGTAGATGATTACTGTAGCAATATCTCGTAAAGGCAAATGGTAGCACTGTTTATGTAGATGATTACTGTAGCAATATCAGGTTGAGGCCAATGATTACTGTAGCAATATCTAGTTAAGGCCAATGGTAGCACTTTTTATGTATATGATTACTGTAGAAATATCTAGTTAAGGCCAATGGTAGCACTGTTTATGTAGATGATAACTGTAGCAATATCGAGTAATGGCCAATGGTAGCACTGTTTATGTACATGATTACTGTAGCAATATCTAGTTAAGGCCAATGGTAGCACTGTTTATGTAGATGATTACTGTAGCAATATCTAGTTAAGGCAAATGGTAGCACTGTTTATGTACATGATTACTGTAGCAAAATCTAGTTAAGGCCAATTTGCACTGTTTATGTAGATGATTACTGTAGCAATATCTCGTTAAGGCAAATGGTAGCACTGTTTATGTAGATGATTACTGTCGCAATATCAAGTTAAGGCCAATGATTACTGTAGCAATATCTAGTTAAGGCCAATGGTAGCACTGTTTATGTAGATGATTACTGTAGCAATATCTAGTTAAGGCGAATGGTAGCACAGTTTATCTGGATGATTACTGTAGCAATATCGAGTTAAGGCCAATGGTTACACTGTTGATGTAGATGATTACTATACCAATATCTGGTTAAGGCCAATGGTTACACTGTTGATGTAGATGATTACTATAGCAATATCTAGTTAAGGCCAATGGTAGCACTGTTAATGTAGATGATTACTGTAGCAATATCAAGTTAAGGCCAATGGTAGCAATGTTTATGTAGATGATTACTGTAGCAATATCAAGTTAAGGCCAATGGTAGCACTGTTTATGTAGAGGATTACTGTAGCAATATCAAGTTAAGGCCAATGGTAGCACTGTTAATGTAGATGATTACTGTAGCAATATCAAGTTAAAGCCAATGGTTGCACTGTTTATGTAGATGATTACTGTAGCAATATCTAGTTAAGGCCAATGGTAGCACTGTTTATGTAGATGATTACTGTAACAATATCTAGTTAAGGCAAATGGTTGCACTGTTTCTGTAGACGATTACTGTAGCAATATCAAGTTAAGACCAATGGTTGCACTATTTATGTAGATGATCAATGTAGCAATATCTAGTTAAGGCCAATGGTAGCACTGTTTATATAGATGATTACTGTAGCAATATCAAGTTAAGGCCAATGATTACTGTAGCAATATCTAGTTAAGGCCAATGGTAGCACTGTTTATGTAGATGATTACTGTAGCAATATCTCGTAAAGGCAAATGGTAGCACTGTTTATGTAGATGATTACTGTAGCAATATCAGGTTGAGGCCAATGATTACTGTAGCAATATCTAGTTAAGGCCAATGGTAGCACTTTTTATGTATATGATTACTGTAGAAATATCTAGTTAAGGCCAATGGTAGCACTGTTTATGTAGATGATAACTGTAGCAATATCGAGTTAAGGCCAATGGTAGCACTGTTTATGTACATGATTACTGTAGCAATATCTAGTTAAGGCCAATGGTAGCACTGTTTATGTAGATGATTACTGTAGCAATATCTAGTTAAGGCAAATGGTAGCACTGTTTATGTACATGATTACTGTAGCAAAATCTAGTTAAGGCCAATTTGCACTGTTTATGTAGATGATTACTGTAGCAATATCTCGTTAAGGCAAATGGTAGCACTGTTTATGTAGATGATTACTGTCGCAATATCAAGTTAAGGCCAATGATTACTGTAGCAATATCTAGTTAAGGCCAATGGTAGCACTGTTTATGTAGATGATTACTGTAGCAATATCTAGTTAAGGCGAATGGTAGCACAGTTTATCTGGATGATTACTGTAGCAATATCGAGTTAAGGCCAATGGTTACACTGTTGATGTAGATGATTACTATACCAATATCTGGTTAAGGCCAATGGTTACACTGTTGATGTAGATGATTACTATAGCAATATCTAGTTAAGGCCAATGGTAGCACTGTTTATGTAGATGATTACTGTAGCAATTTCTCGTTAAGGCAAATGGTAGCACTGTTTATGTAGATGATTACTGTCGCAATATCAAGTTAAGGCCAATGATTACTGTAGCAATATCTAGTTTAGGCCAATGGTAGCACTGTTTATGTAGATGATTACTGTAGCAATATCTAGTTAAGGCGAATGGTAGCACAGTTTATCTGGATGATTACTGTAGCAATATCAAGTTAAGGCCAATGGTAGCACTGTTTGTGTAGATGATTACTGTAGCAATATCTAGTTAAGAGCAATGGTAGCACTGTTTATGTAGATGATTACTGTAGCAATATCAAGTTAAGGCCAATGGTAGCACTGTTTATGTAGATGATTTCTGTAACAATATCTAGTTAAGGCCAATGGTAGCAGTGTTTATGTAGAGGATTACTGTAGCAATATCTAGTTAAGGTCAATGGTAACACTGTTTATGTAGATGATTACTGTAGCAATATCAAGTTAAGGCCAATGGTAGCACTGTTTATGTAGGCGATTATTGTAGCAATATCAAGTTAAGGCCAATGGTTGCACTGTTTATGTAGATGATTACTGTAGCAATATCTAGTTAATGCCAATGGTTGCACTGTTTCTGTAGATGATTACTGTAGCTATATCTAGTTAAAGCCAATGATTACTGTAGCAATGTCTAGTCAAGGCCAATGGTTGCACTGTTTATATAGATGATTACTGAAGCAATATCTAGTTAAGGCCAATGGTTGCACTGTTTATGTAGATGATTACTGTAGCAATATCTAGTTAAAGCTAATGATTACTGTAGCAATGTCTCGTTAAGGCCAATGGTAGCACTGTTTAGGTAGATGATTACTGTAGCAATATGAAGTTCTGGCAAATGGTAGCACTGTTTCTGTAGACAATTACTGTAGCAATATCTCGTTAAGGCCAATGGTAGCACTGTTTATGTAGATGATTACTGTAGCAATATCAAGTTAAGGCCAATGGTAGCACTGTTTATGTAGAGGATTACTGTAGCAATATCAAGTTAAGGCCAATGGTAGCACTTTTTATGTAGATGATTACTGTAGCAATATCAAGTTAAAGCCAATGGTTGCACTGTTTATGTAGAGGATTACTGTAGCAATATCTAGTTAAGGCCAATGGTAGCACTGTTTATGTAGATGATTACTGTAGCAATATCTAGTTAAGGCAAATGGTTACACTGTTGATGTATATGATTACTATAGCAATATCTAGTTAATGCCAATGGTAGCACTGTTTATGTAGATGATTACTGTAGCAATATCTCGTTAAGGCAAATGGTAGCACTGTTTATGTAGATGATTACTGTCGCAATATCAAGTTAAGGCCAATGATTACTGTAGCAATATCTAGTTAAGGCCAATGGTAGCACTGTTTATGAAGATGATTACTGTAGCAATATCTAGTTAAGGCGAATGGTAGCACAGTTTATCTGGATGATTACTGTAGCAATATCAAGTTAAGGCCAATGGTTACACTGTTGATGTAGATGATTACTATAGCAATATCTGGTTAAGGCCAATGGTTACACTGTTGATGTAGATGATTACTATAGCAATATCTAGTTAAGGCCAATGGTAGCACTGTTTATGTAGATGATTACTGTAGCAATATCTCGTTAAGGCAAATGGTAGCACTGTTTATGTAGATGATTACTGTCGCAATATCAAGTTAAGGCCAATGATTACTGTAGCAATATCTAGTTAAGGCCAATGGTAGCACTGTTTATGTAGATGATTACTGTAGCAATATCTAGTTAAGGCGAATGGTAGCACAGTTTATCTGGATGATTACTGTAGCAATATCAAGTTAAGGCCAATGGTAGCACTGTTTGTGTAGATGATTACTGTAGCAATATCTAGTTAAGAGCAATGGTAGCACTGTTTATGTAGATGATTACTGTAGCAATATCAAGTTAAGGCCAATGGTAGCACTGTTTATGTAGATGATTACTGTAACAATATCTAGTTAAGGCCAATGGTAGCACTGTTTATGTAGATGATTACTGTAGCAATATCTAGTTAAGGCCATTGGTAGCACTGTTTATGTAGACGATTACTGTAGCAATATGAAGTTAAGGCAAATGTTGCACTGTTTTAGTAGATGATTACTGTAGCAATATCTAGTTAAAGCCAATGGTTGCACTGTTTTTGTAGATGATTACTGTAGCAATATCTAGTTAAGGCCAATGGTAGTGCTGTTTATGTAGATGATTACTGTAGCAATATCTAGGTAAGGCGAATGTTTGCACTGTTTCTGTAGACAATTACTGTAGCAATATCAAGTTAAGGCCAATGGTAGCACTGTTTATGTAGATGATTACTGTAGCAATATCAAGTTAAGGCCAATGGTTGCACTGTTTATGTAGGCGATTATTGTAGCAATATCAAGTTAAGGCCAATGGTTGCACTGTTTATGTAGATGATTACTGTAGCAATATCTAGTTAATGCCAATGGTTGCACTGTTTCTGTAGATGATTACTGTAGCTATATCTAGTTAAAGCCAATGATTACTGTAGCAATGTCTAGTCAAGGCCAATGGTTGCACTGTTTATGTAGATGATTACTGAAGCAATATCTAGTTAAGGCCAATGGTTGCACTGTTTATGTAGATGATTACTGTAGCAATATCTAGTTAAAGCTAATGATTACTGTAGCAATGTCTCGTTAAGGCCAATGGTAGCACTGTTTATGTAGATGATTACTGTAGCAATATGAAGTTCAGGCAAATGGTAGCACTGTTTCTGTAGACAATTACTGTAGCAATATCTCGTTAAGGCCAATGGTAGCACTGTTTATGTAGAGGATTACTGTAGCAATATCAAGTTAAGGCCAATGGTAGCACTGTTTATGTAGATGATTACTGTAGCAATATCAAGTTAAAGCCAATGGTTGCACTGTTTATGTAGAGGATTACTGTAGCAATATCTAGTTAAGGCCAATGGTAGCACTGTTTATGTAGATGATTACTGTAGCAATATCTAGTTAAGGCCAATGGTAGCACTGTTTATGTAGACGATTACTGTAGCAATATCAAGTTAAGATCAATAATTGCACTGTGTTTTTGCAGACAATAACTGTAGCAATACTTAGTTAAAGCCAATTTGCACTGTTTTAGCATACGATAACTTTAGCAATTTCTAGTTAAGGCCAATGATTGGAGTGTGTTTCTGCAGATTAAATCTGTAGAAAAATGACATGTTTTTACCATTTGGTTTCAAAACTGATGATGTCATCCTGTTTTCAAAAAAGTATATTTACTGAAATTAAAGTTGCTCATTCTAGTAGTGATGATGTTGTCTTAGTGAATAGCTTTCAGACTTGAACATATGAAAGAGCTTTGTCCATTGTAGGTCCCATTAGGTTGGAATTAGTAAAAACTTCCAAATATCTTCTTGATATAAAGTGTAAGTACTAGACCTTTAATATTTTACATTATGGCATGGCATATGTCCCTATATCCCTATGGCATGTTGTCTTTTGCTTTAAAACCCAGAAAGTCCGTGTGGTGTTTTTCCAAGTTCTCTATTAAAATATGTAAGATATGCAATATTTGTTCTCAAATAGTAAAATTCATGGTTTTTTTGTTATTATTAACCACAGTTCTTACTTAAAACAAGTTCCTGCAGCATGTGGCTAGTATACTACAATTCCAAAATAAACATCCAATGCAATGCAGTCTGATCGTTACCTAGTATACAAGTGCTGTAACAGGAAAACCTGAATTGTGTCTCCACTAAAATATAAATACCCTAAAGATACTATACATAAAACTTCTTAAGTCAAACACGTTTCAATAATTTTTTTTTTTGATTTTCAATATTTCTCTGATAAGATATCTCTAGAGCTATTTTTACATATTCAAAAGCTCCTTTGAGGCATGTTTGTGATCAATTTTCAAAAAGTTTCAGGTTGACAAATTTTATAATGTTAGAGCATGCTAACACACCGAACCATCACAATCACTTTGTGGTTTAGGTGAAATAAAATTTTCTAACTATTTCTACTCAATACATTTTAGACTAGGGACTTGTAAAAGTGTAGAAAGAACAAATTATATCTACATAATCTGGTTACATATATCTACATTATCTGCTTATGTAATGGGAATTAAAAGGTAGAAATATATAATAGATGTCATATGATGATCTTGACTAGCAAACAAACAACTCAATGCTTAGGTTTGAATCCCACTTTGCAGATACTAGTATAGGAAAGTTTGTCAGTTTAATTGGTTTTCTCTGATCAATAATGTTCCATTTACCACTCTAGAACTGATGGCATGGATAATATAATTAGGATTTGAAAATGAAGTATAATCAAATAAAAGCAAATGAAGATAACACTTCTGTGTTGTGATATGTGAACATATTTATTCAGTATATGTTTTTAACTACGAGGCAAGACCTGCCAACAATACTTAAAAAAATGGTCTGTATATAATTTTATTTTAATAACTACAAAAATTAGAGTACTCTGTTACAATGAATTTTAAGACCAAGACGTTGTACACCTTGTTATTTTTTCTCAGACGTCTTGCCAAATTGAGAAGTTAACAATGCTGTAGTTTATAATTTTAAATTCTACTTCAATTGTAAAAAGATGATCTTCCACGCCTCAAAAACAATGTAAAATGTCAACAAACACAAATATAAACAATGAATATACAATATCTATGATTTCCATTATACACAAAAACATATATTTGTATAGATATATATATATATATATATATATAATATAGAGAGAGTTGTCTCCTCCTGAGCAATTTGTAGTAGTTCTAAGGGATATATATATACATCTCCTCCCTTCCATGATATGGCCCCTTATAGCATCACAAATCAAACATTGCATGTTGTATAAAACTCCAGTCCTTCTCAATACAGCAATAAATGTTATGCGAGTGACAGGTTCTTAGTTTATAAACATGACTAATCAATTTATAGATGGGTTATTTTTACAGGTATCTAATACTAAAAGAGATATGATAGGGAAAGGTTTCCAGATTCAACATTTGATGCATTGAATGAATTGATAAAGTTTGGTAAACAAAAGTTTTTATTTAAACAGGTATTGTTTAGATAATTTGAATGCAAGGAAACATAAGAAATTTTCAATTCAATCTACAAAGATTTAAGTTCAAAAGATTTGATATAAATGTTGTATCAAGTCACATGGGTTATTGTTAATATAAGTTTGATATCAGATGGGAGGTTGGAGTTCGGAAGAACAGACATCTGAACTTGATCTAAGGCTGGAGTTCAAAAGTACTGGTATTAAGTTGATATCAGTATCAGTCGAGAGGTTGCAGTTTGGAATACCTGATTATAAGATGATTTAATATAAATGTCTAGAATGACTCTCTGAAGGTGGGAGGAGAAAGAGGGATATAATGTACAAAACCTTACTTGGTACTACAGTGTATATAATCTGCTAGCCGTTTATTATGTGACTTAAAAATTACAATCAAATTATTTTCAGTCATACAAACAGATGTATGCATGCAACATGTAAAATTAGCAGCCATTATGGTCAAGATATTCTTTTTTCCATAATTTCAATAGTGACCAATAGACCTGTCAATATAGACATGGCTACCCTCAACACTGCATTACATCTGTTAACCCATGCATGTTTGATCTTAAATAACTGTAATCTTTTTTTTCTATTGTATATAGTACCACATCATTTTGCAACTTCCCATAAAAATGGCATTTCTGAAGGACATGTGATACAAAGGTTTACTATGTTTAAACAATAGTTTTACAAAAATGTTAGCAGCTATCAGATGGTACACTGGTAAACACATACTACATTTCATTACAGAAACAACAAAGTGTCCTTCCAAAGCAATAACCCTATTATACAGTCACTACAAAAAGAAGAACTGGAGTAATATACATGTCTCCGCTTAAAGGGAAAAAAGTATTAAAAAATGATTTGACATATTACAACAACATAGTAACTACTTAATTATCATCATCAGCTGGTATTGGTATTTTTCACCGGTAAAAAATATCAAACCCCAAAAAATTGTACCTTTTCATTCCTCCTTAATAAAATTTTGAGTAATTCTAACTTCATTCATACATTCAGCAATATATTCATTTAACAAATTGTGTTACTTCAAACAATACCTCCAATATCAGCCCACATATATAAATTGTTAAGTTAAACAACTTTGACCTGTCTAATTCACCTGACTACACATAAACCTACAAATAAACATCATCATCACCAATTTGCTAAAATGATGTAAAGTGTGGGGAAAAGTTCTTAAAAATTTCGACATAAGTCTGGTGCGCACATTTAAGATTATATAACTTTCTGTAAATTTTTAGGTTCTTGGTTAAAAACTGTATTTAGGAATTGATTTCACAAAATTAAGAACCATTTTTCTAAAAATAATTTGATTTATTGCTGGATCTCTAATTTTGTCAGTCTTTTTGTGCAAATAGTTTCTTATATCTAGAATTTTTTCCTTAAAATTGTAAAGGTACTTTATATTCATGTATGTAAATTTTTAAGGTCTAGGCCAATTTAGCAGGTCAAGTTTATTTAAAAACAATATTCAATCTCCATGACAACAGGATATGGTCAATACTAAACCAATCAATTTAACTGTTACAAAAGATGTTTCTCAAAACAACAATATAACTATTTAATCTTCACTCTGGGATTATCATAAGAGAAAACAAAGGCCTGAAACACTGCTGCCTAATTAATTAAACTTTTATAACTTGAGGTGTGTGTGTGTGTGTGTGTGTGTGTGTGTGTGTGTGTGTGTGTGCGCATCAAACTTTAACAAAAATAACCTGGTTGCATTAAATAAGATATTCAAAAGATGATATAACGAGTCTTTGACTTCAAGTTATCCATGATAATTGATCATGAGAAAAAAAATTACATCAATTAAAAATTTGACTTTTTCTTGGTTTTGGTTAAAAAATTAATTTAATACTTTCAAGCTAGACCAACAAACTTGGATTCCTCAAACAATGAAGATGATTCTATGATATACATATTGTAGGCTAAATATTTTCTGACTGTCTATTCTATTGTAAATGCACAAAAAAGCACAAGAAAAAAATGAGTGAATTATCCCCCTTGACAACTAGTTTTCTCCCTTTAGTTACTAGTGTGTTTTTTAAATGATCCTCAGGAAAAGATTATTTTCTTTCAAAAGAATCTGCTCATCAAACTTTTTTTCTCTCTTTGAAATCTGATAGTTGGCATTTTCTGTAAAGCAAAGTGAAGTTTCCCATTTATTATTGCTGAAGTGATAATTTTCAAAATAAAATACCCCTGTAAATAATGAAAACAAAGATAAAACAATGTTCTTTTTCACCTCCAGGAGACATGCTGTCATCACTTTTAATTATATAAACATAGATCCTTTATATTACTAATATTTATTGCTTCACATGCAACATTTTCTGTTTAAAATTTCATACTTATATCAATTTTATAAAAGTTATGTTTATTTAAAACATAACCTCTTTCATAATTTCCTCAAACACACAGCTCCACTGAGAAATCAGGGCTTCATATTCACCCCTTCCTTTATCTGAGCCTTAATTCACTTAATGTTGAAATAAGACATAATAATGTCCTGGGGTGGGTGGGTATAATATCAATACTTTTCAAATAAAAACTCTCTCTATGACTTTAAACCTTATCATATGGACCACATAGAAGAGGACATTAACCAGAGGCATTTACTCATAGATAATATCAAAATCAAATCAAATTTGGTCTATTAAATTTGGAGCCAATAGCAGAAGTAATAAAGCCTTATGCTTAGGTGGACTTTAATTTTTTTTTCTTGTGTTTTAAGCTGTTAAATAGATTAAGTAGACTAGTTATAATTTACAGCTAAAACAGGCCATTAAATATGTGTAAATATTTATTAAATATGTTAATAAATGTATATAGCATGTAGAGGTAGTCGTAGTTCCTTATAACCACAAAAAATTGAAAATATAAATAATAAATACATAATAATAAAAATAATAATAATAATAATATAGCCCAGTAACATTTGACTTGTAGCTTTGTTGTATTGAAATTATTTTGTAGCAAAACTACAGTAAACCTAAATAACTGGACATTAGAATAGAGAGAACAACTCTGTATAAAACAGTGTATTGTAGGCAGTAATTATTATCTATACTTTATAAAAACTCCTACAACCTGGATACAGAGTCTTTGCATTTATGCTAAACAGAATTCCTACAAACTGTAAACATTGGTTATTGATGTTTTCCCACAATGCCAAGTTTTTTTCGCAGTTTCACTTTGCTTTATGCAAGTAATTTATTAAGTTTTTATTACAAAACTGAATACCAAGTCAAGCTTGCTTGATGACCTATAGTAACAAAACATGCCTAAAAATGAATAAAAATTACCAGTATCTGAAAATGAAGCCTAAAGATTTTGTTGAAAATCTGTAAGACAGAACAAGATTTGTTTTAAAGCTTTATGTTATATATAGTCCTTGTACATTTTAATGTTTCTATATGTAAAATAAAACTAAATATATTTGGTATTTATAGAATCTTTAAGGAGATAGATGAATGCAGATACTGGTTTTTCTCATGGTAATCAACAAGGGGGTAATTCACTGGCATATATTTCATACTGATAATTTAAAGTGGAAAAATTTCTACAAATGTTTGTTAAAAATATACAGTGATATTAAAATAATATTAAGAATAATAACTATGTATTAAATAACTTTGATTTTCAGATGAGGAAAAGATAATATTGTCATTAGACAGAGGTGAAATCACTAGGAACATTGGATTAGTAAACACTACCTGATTTTAATTATAGATATCTTAATTACTTTGTTGTTTTAGTCTAATAATGACGGTAATGTGCTGTAAATCATAGTAATTAATTGTGAACCTAATCATCACTGGGTGTCATCAATGTCAAAAATGTCTGAGTCACTGTAATTAATCATTGAGTGTCTTTAATGTCAACAACCCTAAAATGTCTTCAATGTCATCAGCTTGTGTGTCATCAATGTCATTAGCCCTAGTGTGTCTTCAATGCTATGAGCGAGTGTCTTCAATAACAGAAGTCAGTGTCTTCATTGCAATGAGCTCTAATGTTTCAATTGTCACGAGTCTGTGTTTTTCTCATTACGTGTTGAATCTGAGGTGTATGTAAATGGAGTATCTTCATTGTCATGAGTCAATTAAGTTTGTTCAATGTCATGATTTGTTAGGTGACTTATTTGTCTGAGTCCCAGAGTGTCTTCAATGTCTTGAGTTGTTAGGTGACTTATTTGTCTGAGTCCAAGAGTGTCTTCAATGTCATGAGTTGTTAGGTGACTTATTTGTCTGAGTCCCAGAGTGTCTTCAATGTCATGAGTTGTTAGGTGACTTATTTGTCTGAGTCCCAGAGTGTCTTCAATGTCATGAGTTGTTAGGTGACTTATTTGTCTGAGTCCCAGAGTGTCTTCAATGTCATGAGTTGTTAGGTGACTTATTTGTCTGAGTCCCAGAGTGTCTTCAATGTCATGAGTTGTTAGGTGACTTATTTGTCTGAGTCCCAGAGTGTCTTGATTTCATTGTCCTCCTGAACATTGTACAAGTATTTTTCTACTCACAACACTTGTAACTCAGAGTAAAAGTTTTTTGTAATGTAAAGTACATTACTTTATATAATTTTTGTTGAAAATTTTTTTTTGTAAATACTTTTAAAAATTCTAATATTTATTCCAATATCGCCTTTTTTATATTTGAATTTACTACACAGCCAATAAAGACAAGCATTATGTTAATAAAACAATGAATTCTCCTTAACTTATAATTTTTTAAATCTTTTTCAATACTACAAACTAAGCCTTATATCCCATCTCATGAAATATACTGGTATACTATTTATACAGCCTTTCAATTTTCCTATGGCATCACCCCTAACTCCTAATAATGGTATTTCTTAACTATGGACAAAATAAAAGTCTGATCTGTAACTCTAATCAGGTTACCAAGTATAACTAATGGAAGGGAGATAACTGGCTTAGTTTTCTTCCAATATAAAAATAATTTTTGGAAAAAATCTGAAAAACAATAAAAGCGCCTAAATATTGTCATTTAACTATAAAACATCTAAAAATTAACTTTTAAATATTTACACTATTTTCATTATTTTATTGAACTTTTCTCCATTGAATTTTCCGACTTTTGAATTATACCATTTAATTATGACATCTGAAATTTTACTGTACAACTGTTTAAATTCTAATATTATTAAAACTAATCCAGAAGTTGATTAATTTAAAATATTGTCGTTCAAAGAATATAATAAAAATGTAAAATAGGTGTAGTTCTTCAGTTCAACAAAAAGTTTAAAATATTGTTTTAACAAAACAAGTCGCCTGAATTTTACAAAAAGAAACCATATTTATAACAAGGAACATAAAAAAATAATTTTCTAACAAAGAATTGTATTATTTTATCGCCATAACAACACCTAAGTATAATTTTGAGTTGTAGTCTAGTAATTTAAATTATCCTCCTATTTAAACTTAACACAACAGGTTAACAAAAACATGATGACAATTACAATATTCAGGATGATGATTAAAATAACCAGTTCAAAAGGATGACAACAATGAAAATTTTCATTAGGTTCATCTATTCCACAAAGTACATGCAGTAATCATGTAATATAGTTCAGTGACCTTCCTGAAGTGTCATCAAAAATCTTCCTGCATTCAAACATTTTTACCGATTGAAAATCTTCACTCCTCATCATTTTTATAATATTTTACTGAATATTACCCATTACTCTTTTAAGAATATGAAAAATTTTCAATACCAGCAACATTATATATTGGCAAATAAAAGACCTACTTTAACTAGAACTTGACAAAAATACATCTAACAGGCACATATGTCATAAAACCAATCACTATAATGATTCACAACAATATGGTCTTTTCAACAGTGTAGTTATGTAAATGCAGATCAGTTGAATTATCTCCCTTTATCCATCTTTAATGGATTCAGCATTTAACCCACTAATGAGTAAAAAACAGATACATGTATTTTCATGCTTTTAAGCCAATTAAAAAAAAATTTGTTGTTTCGTTTTTTCCCAAAAAATTTTACAATTGAAATGACAAAGCAACAAAGCTTCAAATTTCATGTAAGCATGTGACAATATTTAATTGTTGTTGATAGCTGTATATAGCTGTGAATCATTAGAATGATGGCCAACTCCATGTTAACATTAAGTTTTTGATTGTAATATACAACATCTATTACTGAGTACACTACATCATATACAAGTATATCCCTGGCTACTCTTAGGGCTGAAGAATATTTCCTTATAAATGCTCAAAACTCCTATAATCATTGAAAATTCAAAATACATTCAATATTATTTTATTTAAATATCTATCTCACCTACATTCTTGAGCCAAAAAAATTATTTAAAAAATGATAAGAAAAACAAGACAACAGTTGCCCACAACAAGACTAGTTCTAAAAGAGATACTTTCAATGATGTTTAAAAGAACTTTATCAATTGATGAAAAAAAGATAAAGTGTGCCCAAAGCTCTGTCAAAAATTGAATATCTCCACATTAACAGTAGAGAAACAAACGAATCAGAATATATAAATTCTAGATTTGGATTTTTGTCCACAAATATATAGAATTATTGAATACAGTTATACTGAATTTGAAAAAATCCTTAAAAATGAATACTGCAGTTGAAATCACAAACCAAATTTTAAAAAAGTTTCTGTTGGAAAATTTGTTATATTTCAATGAATTCCACAAAGTTATTGAATTACCGGTATATTCTTTAGCACAAAAAATAAATCAATCATACTGAGATATTTGATAGCATAAAAAAGGCAAACATTAAAACAGTTTGTGTGATTATCAAAAAAATGTTTTAAAATACCCGAATTCTTATCTTGGAAAAAAAAATGATTTCACAAACATGAACAAGTAATATTTATATATATATATAATATTGTATATAAACTTAATAATGGTATTACACTTATAATATAATATAATAATCAGCATATACTACTTTGACTATAAAGACCCGATATAACCACAGCAAGGACTACAGCCTTACTCTGTATCACTTCATTAAATATTAGACTATGTCCAGGATCAAATTTCAAAATAATGACCAGGTGAAAATTGAATGTTTGCTAAATCATTAAGAGTTGTCTCCCTTTAAATATCATGCCTACCACAGGCTAAAATTTTCAAAAATAAAATAAATAAAAAAAATCTTTTTTGAACCTCATAATATCTTTTAGCATTCAGACAAAATGAAAGTGTATATGTCAATTTAAATGTATTTATGTACCATCTGTTTTAATTTAAACCTTTATTTTAACAAGAATATGCATGATACATTCTTGAAAAAGAAAAACTAAAAAGAATATTTAATTTTACAATAAAAATGGCTTATTCTCTAGCCATAATTTCAATATCTGATCCTTTAATAGTTAACATGAGGTAGCAGGTTGAATGAATCCATTATATATATCAATAGTGTTGCTTGGCAACAAAAAATAACTTTTCATAATTAACATATTACTAGAAAAGGGTTTATAAATTGTTTGTAGCAAATCAGAACAGAAAAACTATAACTGAGAAAGTAATTTTTTACATAGGAATCAACAAAAATACGTGCTGTTGTTGGTATGTAAATAAAGATAACAAATAAAAACTCAAAAATGTTATTTATTTCACCAAAGCAACACTCTGAAATATATCTTAGTTTCATAGTTTTAAAAGCTTGACAGCCTTTGTTTTAAACTGTACACTAAAAAAAAAAAAAAAAAAAAAAAAAAAAATAAGATGAAAAAGAAAAAAATTCCACTATAAATACATGAGGTATCAGTTTGGAAAGGCTTTATTTTTAGACACATAAAAAATGACTATATATGAATACTATATTACCATCAAATAAATATATGCTCTATATCAGGCTTATAACCATGTATATGAGGTCAAAATGGGGCTTAAAATAAACCATCTTGACCTAGTTAATAACTGACCTAATTATACAAGTTTTCCTGTAAGATTTCTGCATGTACTGCATATGCTGTTTGGAAAGTTAAATGAATAACAAAGTAAATGTTTTGACAAATTTATTATCCAAGTAACTAACACATCAAGTAAAGAGGCTGCCAGCCTTCTCTATCAGGGCTGGCAAAATTATCTCTAGCACAAAAAGAATGGACATAAGCCAAAAAAAAATCCAAAGGATGACGCATGTTTTTCTATCTTTTTTTTTTTTTTTTTTTTATTGTTTTCAGATTGCCACTTGGTTCTCTTTGGATCTCTTTTTCTCTACAAAAATAAATTGCAGAAAAATTTCACAAAATTTGTGGTTTAATAATATTTCAAGTTCCACCTAATGATGTTTCTTTGAAAAAAAATTTCAGATGTAACTGTATTTTTTTAAATTAAACAAAGTATCCAACCAATATGACAGAAGAAATTTTTCAAAACAGTCATGTTAATTACTATAGTATAACTTTATATCCAATTAAATCATAAGAATATTAAAATATTTTAAGTTTAGGGCAAAAAAGAAATATGTTGACTCCTATCTCTATCACAGAGTCCACATAAACTAGAACAGGTTATAATACAAAGTTAATAAATTAATTGCTTTTCATTTGTAGATCCAACAAAACATTACAGAATTTGATGTACTGACCCCATTTTGACCCCTAAATATATTTAATATTCTGCTTAATAAAACATATATGCACTATACAACAATGAAAGTTTAACACTTTTCTACAACAAAACATATCTCGAGGTAACTCGTAAAAAAGCATGAGCTTTAATTTGAGGTTTGCAACCAAATAAAATAAAATCTTTTCTACTAAAAAATACAAAGAATATAATATTGTCCAATAAACATACAATATTGAGGTAATTGTGTCCAAAAAAGAGTTTTTTCCCATGATCAGCTATTTAATTTTAAAGATTTTATCACTAAAGGGAGTAAGTTTTTCTGGGGAGGAGGGGATATATGATGAAGATGGATTTTAATGGAAAAAGAGACAGATTATTTAATTGCTAGACAAAAAAATAAATCATCTGTAAAATGATCCAAAAGAAGTCTAGCAAAATGTAAATTTATATAATAAAAATGTATGAAGAACATGAGCAATAGTAATTCTAGAAAAAAAAAAAAAAAAAAAAAAACAAAACAATATATATTATATTATTCATAAAATATATATAAATAGCCAATTGTGTAAAATATGTAAGTTAAGGATTCTGTTTTCAAGTTATCTAATTGTTCTACAAAAGTAAAAGTCATTGTTTACCTGTTGTAATTAACTAAAATATTCATTTGAGTAGAATGGAGTTTGACATCCCAGTCAAGGCCAGTATTAAACCCTTCCCATTATTTGTGTAAATTTAATCTCTTGGCTGTTCTAGCTGTTCATTTATTTTTACCAACCCCACCAGATTCTCTTTCTGATGCTTTTTTGTCATATACTCTAACAATTTCATAGAAAACACAGTTAAAGTTACCCATACCCCTTCCATAGCTAAAACAGGTGTGTGAACTTGTGACCAGTTTCATTAAAATATAATTAAAAAAAAAAAAGTAAATAAATAAATAAAACAAATAATAATAATTTAAAGGTTCGAGATGAAATGCGTTCGAGGCATCAAGTCGCTTGTGCTAGAATTAATATAACAAGGACTAACATGTATAACTAATTTATAACAATGATGAAACAAGTCTGGGATAGATAAACAATAAATAAAATCCTAAATATAAAGATGTAACAGGTGATCAAGGGAAAATCTCTCAATTTTACATGAGGTAACAATGGTTTGTCAGGGTAAAACCTTTACCCTGAATATATATATAATAGTGTTTATACTTATATATATACAGTATATATATATATATATACATCCATCATCTAACAAGTTTGAGTCAACGTAAATGCTCAGATACATGTAGGGAAAAGTAGACCCGATCATGACAATCTTCCCCACACACTGGACACACAAATGGTAAGGCTCTTCCACCTCGCACATGTAACTTTGCATGAATACGATACATTGCATATTCTGAAAAATAGCTTTCACAATGATCACATTTAAACATTCTTCCTGAGCTTAATAAAGAAGCCATACTTTCTGTAGAGTAATCTATCCCTGAATTAGATACATTCTGATAGTTAGCACCACTATCTCCTGATTGTAGACTGGTTTCACTTGGGCTTCTCATGCCATACAGGATAGATTCTGTTCCTGCTTTACAACATGTTTTCGTTTGTATTCCTACATCCTGACAATTTGCAGTCATACTTGGTACAGACACCATCAATGGTTTTGCAATGTCTGATCCACTATATGACCTTGACCTGGGTCTTTCTGATACAGGAGACAAACTTCCTGTTATGTGATTAAACTGGTCATTTAACGCTGGTTTTTGTACACATAAATTGAGTGCCTGCTCTGCATTTTGATGTTGCTGCGATTCTGCTGGAGACTGACTGGAGCTTGGAGTAAACCCAGCTGAATGTGGAGGTATTTCAGAGGTTGATGGAGGTAGAGTTGGAAACATAGATGCAAGATTCATGGCCATCCCAGCTGCTGCTAGTTGCTGCTGCTGGTTATGATATCCCATGAGTAATGCATTAGACATAGCAGAAGAGGTAGGTGTGTCATAAAAACTGCTAGTGTATGATGATTCAGCAGATCCAGTTACTAATGTCCATCTCTGGTTTTATCTTGGAGTTGACCATATTTGGTGTTGAGGTAAGTATTCGTGATGATATGACATTACTGGGTGTACTTGATTCTCTGCTTTGACCAGACTCTAAATTGTGAGTTGAGGTATTCCCATTCCTAACAAACAAATCCCAAACACTCTCAGCTGAGATGCCATGTCTTCTTGCATGCCGACGTAGCGTAGAGCCACGGGTGAATTTAGCTCCACAAACATTGCACTGGTAAGGTTTTATACCTGCATGTAGCTTGATATGTGATTTCATATTATTTTTGTAGCCAAATCTTTTTCCACAAATAGGACATTCATAAGGTTTCTGTCCATCATGAGCTTTTAGGTGATATGGCATGTGGGCTTTTGGAAAGTCTCTGCCACAAATTGTGCACAGTTCCATTTCTAGGGTGTTATTTTCATCTTCTTTGATGGCTAGATTTTCTCCAGGCGATTCTTGTTCTGGTGATTCATTTGAATCTGAGAGTATCTCAGAATCATTCATTTCTCCAATATCACCTTCTCCATAACTAGACTCACCCTCAGATAATGGGCCAAGGGGAGAACTGGTCATGTACTGCAAGGATTCTTTTTCATTAGCTGGTAGATCATGAGTCTCTAAATGTTCACACAGTTCCGTCTGTGTGAGCATTGCCTTCCCACAATGCCTACATAGCCATGGTCCTTCCTGATGATTTTTCTTCATATGAATGCGTAAGCTTTCCTTTTTTGGGAAAGATGTGCCACAAACAGCACATATATGATTGCTATCACCCACATGACTTCTTTCATGGGTAATACGCAAAGCTGCCTTTGAAAAACGTTGTCCACAAAAACGACATGCGTATGGTTTAAATTTTTTATGAATTTGTTCATGAACATGTAATTGCCATGATGATTCAAAACTCTTTCCACAAACACCGCATGATTTGCTACTGACATTAGAAGCATCATTACTAATGTTATTAGACTGGACACCTAAATCTGTGTCCTTTTCATCGTTGACATTTGTTGATTCAGTGACATTTTCCTGAGACAAAGACATGGAGGTAGGTATTGTGTTGGCAATGTCCATAAATGAGGTATCTTGTCCAACAGGTGAGGTAAAATTAAGATCATTATTTCCGGCCCCATCATTATCTATGTCTTCTGGAAACATTTCTGACTCCTGTCCTCCTAAATCTAGTGTGTTTCCATTTTCCACTTTAAACTCTCCCCTGTTACCATCATCTGATAATAATAGATGTCCATCTTCTTTACCTCGAGAGGGTGATTGTCTCAAATCTAATCCGGCCGGCATTTGAAATGGTGACAATGAGAAAGATCTAGCATCAACAGACTTCTGATCATGTGGTGATCCTTGTGAGTCTGGAGTGAGACGTGTTGGAGTGAGGTCATGACCATGAACTGAGGAGGAGGTGGCAATAACATCTTGGTCTGTAAATGAGGTCTCATGAGGTTTTATGACTGATGATATAGAATCATCTACCCGTGAATTATCTAAATATGGAGACGTAATCTGTTGCGTTGAGGTAGTTAAATTATTTGACTGAGATGAGAGAGAGGTGACTGGTTGACTTGTTAATTTATCTATTCCTGAATTCAAAGTACTGTTATCCAGGTTTCCTCTCGACAAAACACTGGACGACACTGAAGACTGTCCTTGTGAATGTCCATTTCTTGAAATTTGTGTGCCTTGTAATTTTTTCTCTTCTGGAATAAGGCTACACACAGCTGCCCTTAACAAAGGACAACGTTTTTCATGATATCTCCTAGTAGTTGAGCGAGTGAAAACCTTTCCACAGTAACTACACGTCCTGGACTTCCTAGGATAGCCGTTTGACGTAAACTGATAAAGTTCACCTGGATACCCGTAATTTGGCATGGCAACACCACTTAACCCGTATGGAAATGATGTATCATTTTGGCCCCTAAAATTAGGGCTTGATTCATATGTAGGGCTACTGTACCCTTGTCGGTTACCTGAGGTATAAATCATTGCAAGTTTTGAACCTGACATAGATCCCTGAGAGGTTGTAGTTATATAGTTTTTACTTGATAAATCCATCTTCTTACAATAATAACAATAATAATAATAATAATATCCCTGATGATGTATACACTATAATATCCATCATAATAATGAGATTCACACGTTTTACGTTGTACCATTAATCTGAAAATACATAACAACAAAAATCAAATTATCAAATTTAAATATGCATGTAAATAGTATTTAGTCTCAAAGGGGTTCTTGAACAATTCACTTCAATTATAAATTATTTTTAAACCCCCTCCCTCCATCCTTAGGGTTGTGTTGACTGGCTGGTTGAATGTTTTACAAGACAGATATCACATACATTTAGTCATCAACTTTTTTAGGTGATAATAGAATCTATAAACAGTGTTCACAATGTTTAACTTGTCTTGTTTCACTATTTCTAGCATTAATTTTTATTGTTTTGGGTTATTTGTTGTGTCTGGCTACCATCATCTTAACATCTTTGTAGTTCAATTCCCAATGATCAGAGTAAGCAACAGTTTGTGCAAAGAAGAAGATTTGTAACTATATGCCCCCCCCCCCATACCCCACCTGGTGTACAAGTTATTAGAAAAAGCAAATGGTCACTACCACACCGGAACAGCATCTACAATCCTCATAGAGTATAAAGCTCTTCGTTTTCCTTTCTTAACATTTTAAAAATTTTATTTCCTTTAAAGTATTTTGTTACTAAAAAAAAAAAAGAAATCCAGCTAACAGTTGCAAAGGTAAAACTTAACCAACAAGGCTCAGGTCAAAAATATTAGCACCAAAAACTCAAACTGGGACTCTAACTAACAAAAACAAAATCATCTACATAGAAGGTGACTATAATGATAAAACTGGGACTCGAACTAAAAAAAAAACAAAATCATCTACACAGAAGGTGACTATAATGATAAAACTGGGACTCGAACTAACAAAAACAAAATCATCTACACAGAAGGTGACTATAATGATAAAACTGGGACTCCAACTAACAAAAACAAAATCATCTACATAGAAGGTGACTATAATGATAAAACTGAGACTCGAACTAACAAAACAAAATCATCTACACAGAAGGTGACTATAATGATAAAACTGGGACTCGAACTAACAAAAACAAAATCATCTACATAGAAGGTGACTATAATGATAAAACTGAGACTTCAACTAACAAAAACAAAATCATCTACACAGAAGGTGACTATAATGATAAAACTGGGACTCCAACTAACAAAAACAAAATCATCTACATAGAAGGTGACTATAATGATAAAACTGAGACTTCAACTTACAAAAACAAAATCATCTACACAGAAGGTGACTATAATGATAAAACTGGGACTCGAACCAACAAAAACAAAATCATCTACATAGAAGGTGACTATAATGATAAAACTGAGACTCGAACTAACAAAACAAAATCATCTACACAAAAGGTGACTATAATGATAAAACTGGGACTCGAACTAACAAAAACAAAATCATCTACATAGAAGGTGACAATAATGATAAAACTGAGACTTCAACTAACAAAAACAAAATCATCTACACAGAAGGTGACTATAATGATAAAACTGGGACTCGAACTAACAAAAACAAAATCATCTACATAGAAGGTGATTATAATGATAAAACTGAGACTCGAACTAACAAAACAAAATCATCTACACAAAAGGTGACTATAATGATAAAACTGGGACTCGAACTAACAAAACAAAATCATCTACACAGAAGGTGACTATAATGATAAAACTGGGACTCGAACTTACAAAAACAAAATCATCTACACAAAAGGTGACTATAATGATAAAACTGGGACTCGAACTAACAAAAACAAAATCAACTACACAGAAGGTGACTATAATGATAAAACTGGGACTCGAACTAACAAAAACAAAATCATCTACACAGAAGGTGACAATAATGATAAAACTGGGACTCAAACTAACAAAAACAAAATCATCTACACAGAAGGTGACTATAATGATAAAACTGGGACTCCAACTAACAAAAACAAAATCATCTACATAGAAGGTGACTATAATGATAAAACTGAGACTTCAACTAACAAAAACAAAATCATCTACACAGAAGGTGACTATAATGATAAAACTGGGACTCGAACTAACAAAAACAAAATCATCTACATAGAAGGTGACTATAATGATAAAACTGGGACTCGAACTAACAAAACAAAATCATCTACACAAAAGGTGACTATAATGATAAAACTGGGACTCGAACTAACAAAACAAAATCATCTACACAGAAGGTGACTATAATGATAAAACTGGGACTCGAACTAACAAAACAAAATCATCTACACAGAAGGTGACTATAATGATAAAACTGGGACTAGAACTAACAAAAACAAAATCATCTACACAGAAGGTGACAATAATGATTTCTAGAACATTAGGACTGTGAAAATAAATGTATATTTACATGCAACAGAAATAAAACTAAGCAGGAGTTGGAGTTGTTTAACTCTTTTTTTACAAAAAGGAATCTGGGCAGAATTTATAGTGTAAAGACAATGAAAATGAATTTAGCACACAAATCAGAAAATCATATCTCATTTATCCATCTCTATTTTAAGGTAATATAATGGCTTTATTTCATATTTTTAATTATTTGCGTATCAGATATTTAACTGACATTATAACATTGAAATTATTGAAAGCATGCAAATTATTGAACTCTTAATAAATATCCTAATACCATTGTATAAATGAATAAAGGAAAGGTCTGAAAAAAAAATTGCACTGGGGACATGTTTCTCTCTATGACCTGAGTAAAAAATATATATATATATATATATATTTATATATATATATCAGGGGTCCAGAAACGTTCATATTTGCCGGACATGTCCGACAAAAAATATTTTTGTCCGATGTGAAATATAGCTTGTCGGACATTTTTAGTTTAAAATAGAATTCAGTTAATCAGACACGTAAATAAATAAGTTAATCGGTCATTATGTTACTCGAGTATTCTTTGCTATCACCTGTCAGTCATTTTCAATAAATAATACAGATCTAATAATTAGGCTTTTGTTTATTAATCAGTTAAAATCCATGGTCTCAATCTGTTCCTTTTGTTTCATCGTCCGAATCATCATTACTTTTGTTGATAAGTTGTTTATTAAGTAATCACATCGCTTAACAGACGGAAGCCATAAACAGCTGATAACGAGTCCTTGAAGGTCATGGTCGTCGGACTATTTCAAAGACGTTCTACGCGGGATGTTAAATAATAATACAACATGCATAGTACGGTCTTGGCAAACTGTTTAGTTATAAATAAATAATTTAAAAAAGTCTAAATAAAATCAAAGAGGTCTCAAAATTAGGTTCAGTAAAGTTTGCGTAACTTCGGGAAAATGAAAATGTGCGATTATCAATTAACAAAGATGGCCGTCACGCCATGTGTCGTCAAAGCCGACAGTTCAAAATCAACACTCTAATATGTGGACATATAAGTCTGACCATATATATTTATTTAAATAACTTCGTGGTAGTTAAACCCTTTTAAAAAAAACTTCTATATTGATATTAAAAAAATATACATAGTCAATAACAACGTGTTTTTTTTTTTTTTTTTTTTTTTTTTGCTTTTCACTGCATGGGTTGTACAGTTGCTTTGAAAAAAAATGTCCGACACCTCAGTCAAAGTTTTCCTGAGCCCTGATATATATATATATATATATATATATATATATATATATACTGACCACATTCATGAAGTTTTAACTATAACACCCGGGGGTTCCATTAGTTGGCTTCTTATCATTAGCTTGTTGCAAATATCAGAAAAATTGCTGATGTGACATTAAACAACATTTACAACAAAGAAATCAATTACGGTATTCTTAGCTTTAAATTCCACTAAGTCAGATCCTATTGTAAAAAGTGTTCATATATTTGCTAATGGTAAGTGGCTTCCTTCCAGTACCCTTGTTTACTTCACAATCACACAACTGCCCCCCCCCCCCCCCCCCACACACACACACACACACCAAAAAAAAAAAAAAAAAGACTTATGTTGCAAAAGACTTTCAAAATTTAGAATCCGAGAGTGAATGAAATTTATCTACATGTACACTGATTGAAGAAAAAAATTTATCTTTTAAACCTTTTATAAAATTTTCCAAATACAAATTATCTCCCTTGATGTCAATTGGGTTTGCAGAAAGCTGAATGCAGTCAGATTATTGATTGTAAGACTTCTTGATTACTGACAATGACATTGTGCACCCTTCAGTAAGTTACAGTACATCAGAATCAATATCAATGTAGATTACTCTGTGCACAATGTCTGTTACTGCTGTTGTAGTAACTGTGCTACAGTAGACTTTTATAACCACTGCAGTATGTTACACATTCCAGAAAAAAACATGTATAATAACACTCCCTAACCAATGGTCTTCAATACTGTCATTAAGACAACAAAATTCCATTTCTGTTTCTCTCAACTACTTCTTTAAAACAGCTCAAGGTCACATGTTTATTTATCTGTTTTCATTTAAATCATAAGGAAAGCCAAGATGTTTTCAATTCACAATAAAAAAACAAGTATATTGAAAAACTAATGTAAAATTCATAACGTGCTATATTTTCTGAAAAGAATCAGGTTGCAGCAGTACAGGATTACAACAGCAGTATTAACCCTCTATAAAGTAGACCGTAGTGGCTTAGTGATCTAAGGTACGTCTAATAACAACTTCAGATTTCTTTAAGTCACACGTCAGAATATAAACCTTCATTCTTTTTTTTTCCCAGGCATATTAGGCCATGCATCACAATAATGAAAACCACACAGTTTTCCATTTACTAAACACAATAAGCTTGAAGAACAATCTCCTAAAGTGTACAGTCAGTAACTAATACCTTCAGACAGGCTTTGCTGATCATAAGTGCCAAAATTTAAACAATAATGCATGTTTTACTGTATACATGGTGCTTAGTTATAACTGAAGGAGCCAGAAGATCGAACAACCTTGATACTATTACCGGTCAGAATGGAACCTTATTATTCAATTTTTTATCAGGCTGAGACAAATAACACCATATTAGAGAGACTTTTATTCTTTTTTCCATATTTACTGGATGTCTGTCCTGGTAGGAAATATGGCGTTACATGACACATGTAACACCATATTTACCCACCAGGGCAGATATCCAGTGAATCCACCTGAAAGGACATCCAGTAAATCTACCTGAAAGGACATCCAGTGAATCCACCTGAAAGGACATCCAGTGAATCCACCTAAAAGGGCATCCAGTGAATCCGCCTGAAAAGACATCCAGTAAATCTACCTGAAGGGACATTCAGTGAATCCACCTGAAAGGACATCCAGTGAATCCACCTGAAAGGACATCCAGTGAATCCACCTTAAAAGACATCCAGTATGTAAGTCCACCTGAAAGGACATCCAGTGAATCCACCTGAAAGGACATCCAGTGAGTCCACCTGAAAGGACATCCAGTAAATCTACCTGAAAGGACATCCAGTGAATCCACCTGAAAGGACATCCAGTGAATCCACCTGAAAAAACATCCAGTATGTAAGTCTACCTAAAAGGACATCCAGTGAATCCACCTGAAAAAACATCCAGTATGTAAGTCTACCTGAAAGGACATCCAGTGAGTCCACCTGAAAGGACATCCAGTGAATCCACCTGAAAGGACATCCAGTGAATCCGCCTGAAAGGATATCCAGTAAATCTGCCTGAAATGACATCCAGTGAATTCACCTGAAGGAACATCCAGTATGTAAGTCCACCTAAAAGGACATTCAGTGAATCCACCTGAAAGAACATCCAGTAAATCTACCTGAAAGGACATTCAGTGAATCCACCTGAAAGGACATCCAGTGAATCCACCTAAAAGGGCATCCAGCGAATCCGCCTGAAAGGACATCCAGTGCATGCAGTAACAATTACCATTATAAAAACATGCTTGCAAGCAGTTTATGCTTTAGAATCATCATTTAAGAGTTGTGGGTACATGTTGAACTTAGGTGTATCATCTCTACAAGTTACAGATAGTTACAAAAAATGGGAAATAACTTGACCTGTTTTTTATGCCCCCCCCTTTAATTTGGTATTTTAATTTATGCAAGAACTGAATAATGGCTTTTAAATTTATATGCACTTTATGTCATTTAACAAAATATAGTTAATATAAATAAATAAATAAATAAATAAATAAATAAATAAATAAATAAATAAATAAATAATACATGTAAATATTTTAAAAAGTTTCTTTTGTAAACCCCCATTTTTGATTCTTTGACTAAGACCTGAAAAACCTACAAAAATAATGAATAAGGCATTTTGAACCTTTCTGTAAATAATACAATTTTTAAAAATTATTTTAATTCAATATCTGTAGGTTTTTTTCAGTCAAAATTAAAATTTTAGAGGAAGTTGAAAATGAAACTTTTATTTAAATTTTTTTTTATAAAATTTATACAAAAAAAGAAGACAATATACAATTGAAATACTGTTTAAATTTCTTTTATTGTACTGGGCCATTCTATATAAACTAGCTGCTGTACCCAGGAATGTCTAAATATTCAAACTAGGCATTCAGTGTCTAAAAGATAAAATAAAAAAATTTAAAAAAAAAAGTAAATAAATAAAAAAACTTTTATAAAGATTTAATTAATTCCCCATAATTCTTTTTAATTCTTTCCTTAGGCAACATTGTTAAAACAATAATAATAAATAATATTAAAGGACATCTTAGAATATCAGTGAATAAAAGTGGACATTCACTTCCACAAAAAGACAATTTTATATAAACTTATTTTTCAACAAATGTAATTAGAATACCCTGCTTTTACCTTGTTGTACCCCATTAGAAAATAGTTAAGTAATATCCATGACCTTTTATACCCAAGAATGTCCAGTAATTTGGCCTAAATGTGTACTTAAGTGTAAAGTAAAGTTATGCATAATTTCTTTGCTATGTACTTTAATCAGAATTAAACTGTACACTCCTGTTTAGCTAACAACAAAACATTGACCGAATGCATGGTCAGTTTTCCTGCTCTAGGGGAGATGGGCGGTCAACACACAAATTGATTTTATTTGTTCCACTGTCCTCTCCAAGGTCTTATAATAGTTTTATAAACATATACAACTTTTTACACTGACTGGTACCTGTTCATCAACAATCTGCCCTCAAGCAGATATTTCTATTTCTACCTGTTTGCATGCAACATAATGTCTTAAATATACATTCCACATGATCCAAGAAAATAAAGCTTTAATGTCACCAGTCTTTTTCATAGAGGAGCACTTGTCATTATATTATTGAATTTTACCTGTTCCTTAAAACATTTGTAATTTAAAATCTTTATATAAAAAGAATTCAAATTAAATTTCAATAACCATTTTGTTCCACTACTTTTAATCAACCTCAATCCTTATTTTCAAGTTTTCTGTAGCAAATATTGATTTTTTTGTACATTCTTCCTCTCATACATTAAAACAGACCTTTTCTTTTTCTTTGTTTTTAAGATAAACAAAAATCAGAATGGCAAATATATAGGACAGCTAGCTAGATGTAAATAAGTGAAAAACAGAACTATTTATATTGTGTGTGGGTATGAATTATTACATAAGGGCTGGAATTGAGTTTATAATCTTGGGTTTAACTGTTTGTGTGAGGAACAGATATAAACTAAATAAGAAGAGCCAAAAAATGTAAATATATTGTTACAAATTAGACATTTTCATTAAAATATTTTAAAATTGAAAACATTGATACTGTAAATAAGAATTTCAGCCAAATTTAGTATTTTTAACCTCCTCCTCCTCTAAAATTCTGCCCCCCCCCCCCTAATCTTGAAACTAGTTATATCACCACCACTTATAGTGACACCACTATCCTTCCCAAAATATGACACCACTCCCACTTAAAGAGTCAAATGAACACACATTTATGTTGACACAACTACCATTAACTTTCACTAATGACAACACAACTACCCTGACCTCCTTCTCACATTGTAACACCACTTACCAGAACAACCACTTATTTTGACACCACTCCCCTTGCCTCAATCTTATCTTACATTGTTGTTTTGACCTCTTCTCTTATATTGACACCACTTTAAGACAGGAGCTACCACAGAGGTACGTTATGCTGATTTCCCAATCACAGCCCGGGTTTAAAATGAAGGTGCTGATAAGTGGAATTGCAGGTAAAGCTATGGTTCAAATTATTGTGTGGCCAGGAACCACAATCAAAATTTTTATCTAAACTTTGTATATTCTACTGCCAAAATCCATCCATTGATGTTTTTCAGAATGATTTACACAAAATTACTTTTTGTTACAATTATAAAAATGAATGCTATCACTGACGAAGCCCAAAGCTACTGATAACTCTGGACCTGTAAATAATATATGCTATGTTTAAGGAAACCGTCAGATCACAAATGCAAATTTTAGGGATTGATTCTGTCAGAAATGTGTCAGTGGTGTAACCAAAGGCAATTCAAGTGATGATTTACCTAGTCATGGAATTAAAAAAAAACTACCATAGTAGCACTGAGAAATTAGCTAAATCTGTGCTAGTAATGTTGAACAAAACACTCAAAAAATTTCTATGCCAATAAAAATTCAATAAAAATTTAACATTGGTGTAAAAGACCTAAAAAATGAAGAATATTGTGATTTTAATATTTCTGCTGATTTCTTTTTCTTCTGAATGTAAAAAAAAAAAAAAGAATTTTATGCCTGTGGGTTACAGATAAGCCTAACACTGCAGTGCAGAAAACAAGTTGAAAATGGATATTTTAGTAACAATGTCTGTTTCATATGCAAGCTACAAAATAATGTCATGCCTCTTTTTTCAAATTTTTTTTATCCATTTTGACAAATTTTGAGTACAAAAAGAAACAAATATTACTAAGTGTGAAACATTCTGTGAAGTTTCAAAGTGTTTAGTAGAAAACTGAAGGAGACAATATTTCATAAAAACAGGATCCCTCTAATTAAATAAATTTTAGAAACAACTAAGTTCCAAAGTCTAGTAATAATAAAACAGACATTAACTGTAAACTATTGTCTTATGTGGCATTTGAAATTGGCAAGGATTTTTTAAACAACAAAATACTGAAATCATATAATTCATTGCAGCAAATTTTTTTCCAAAATTGTGTATTGGATTGTAGGATTTGGAAAAAAGTTAAAAATACTAACAATATACTTGTTTTAAAGCTGTTTTGGCACTTAAAGTGCTATAATATCATAACCTGGTAATGCTAAAAAATGTTCTTAGTGTACTAGCAGTAAATAATTGTTCAGCATTTCATTTCTCTGAAATTAGTCATATAATTTTCACTTATTAATCTGAAAAGTGTGTGTGTGTGTGTGTGTGTGTGTGTGTGTGTGTGTGTGTGCATAATTACAATAATATACATATATAATATACCTTATACAGCCACAATGAAGAATTCCATAATATTGAAGACAGTAAAAATTTCTTGTGCATCAAAAAAGGGGATATGTCTATTAAAACAACATAACCCAAAACACCCCAGTTTTACACATAGCATGATAATGGCTTTAACTAATTACTAGGCATTATGCATAATTAGCATGCATGCTGTTTTGAACAGTTTCTCATGGGGGGTTAGAGTTGGTTCTAAGAAAACATTTACCTGTCAAAAGGCAGTGAGAACTCACTCACCTGTGTATACAACAGGTAAGTAAAAATGGTGTCATATACCCAGGTAGATGTTATATTAACACTGATTAGTGGATGGAATTTCATGCATGGAATGTTTTTTTGAATGCACTTGGTACTTGCAAAAACCATGGGAGAAATAACAATTGTAAAGTCTATTGACCAATAGATACTAGCAGTCTATATATTACATATTTCAGACGAGTAATAAAAAATAATAAAAAACATGAATTGCTCTAAAATATAAAGAATTTATCTGTTTATTTTAAAATATTTTGTACAATTTACCATTACATATTGATATAATTTTATGAAAATCATATTTGGGTTGTGTTAAAAGGTTAAGAAGTATTGAAAAGAGGGAAAAGAATTTTCCTTTTTGCATTTTTGTGTCACAGGTACTAGTATCTAGTCTACATGTTAGTCCTCAATGCCCCTTGACAGGTAAATATTTTTGGTATAATGTTTTGTTTTTAACAGAAGACTTACCAGTAGTTTTTGATAATAATGAAATCAAACTGTCTGCAAATTTAGTAGATAAAAACTTCTCTTTATAATCTTAAAATTTGAACACCCTAAATTTTAATTGCATTTACAATATGAATGAATGAATGAATGAATGAAATACATTAAATGTCATTGAAAGATATTTACAGAAAATTCTTTATTGGGCACTTAGGACATTAAATGATATATAAGCTGTAATTTTGGTCTGACAAACAATTTTTACAAGAGAATTAAAAGTAACTGATTAGTAGTATTTATTTACTCTTATATATCATGGATATAAAGTCCTCGTGATTTCTTCATTTGGAAAGGTATTTTTATTTTAAAACTGCATGAAGCAGCATCCTTCTTGTCTTGTACTATAATGCTTCTACTCTGGAACCTAATGTCAGATTTCTTGTAATGGCAATATTGAACAATGCAGGTTATAATAACAATATCCAATCAAAATTTACATTTATCATCTGGAGACTATCATCCAATCAGATCAGTATGCTTATCAACCAATTGGTTTGCTTGTTAAAAATGCTAAAGTTCTCTCACAAAACAAACTTATCCAAAGTATTTAAAAAAACATAGTGACCATGTTTTTATCAAAGTAGAGAACCTATTACCTGTAACCAATCAGACTGTCACATGCTCATTAATTATGAATTGAAATAAATTAAGAATATACACACTGACCAAGTTTTACCAAACTTGTATATCTAATCAATATAGCAGGAATTATCATCTGGAAGCCGTATCAAAGAATCAGAATGCAGAATACTTATTAATTATGCATGTATTTTGTTACGTGTCAACTTAACCAAGCCAAAAGTATTTTAACACTAAATATGATCAAGTGCCAAAGTGATCAATCAATATATTCAAGAGTACCTACTACTACTTGGAGGTAATTGGAAAACCATCAAACATATTGTAGTATGTTAAGTAACTTATGCATGGATTATGTCAAATGTCAAATTAAAAATAAATAGTCTAAAAGGAGGTATAACTCAAAAAAGAAATTGCAGTAGCAGGGAGAATTCATCAGGCATTCTGCAGGTGATAAGAAAGAAGCCTGTAAGGTTTCAACAGAATCAATTCAAACTTCTTGGGGGCTTTTGGTGTAAAATGTGACACACACACACACACACACACACACACACACACACACACACACACACACATGGTATAACCATATCCCTGTCCTGTTTTCCCAATGACAGAGCCAAATACAAGAGTCAACTATGCTTATAAGAAGCTATTCCTATATTTGTAAAGTTATGAATTTGAATAATTCCTTGACACAGCATGTATACCTATAAATCAATTAGTCAATATATGGGACAACACAACACAGGTAGATTTGAGTAAGATGAATTACTTCAGTAACTTCATGAAGCAGGTTATAAGTACATGCATAGTTTACTGTGTTACCAATTATTGACTTATAGACGGTTAACTTCCTAGTTTTAGTCAATATATATGAGGGAAAAAATGCACCATTCATCAATTAACTATGAAAAATAAATTATAATACTAGTATATATGAAAAAGATTTTATAATTCTTTAAAATTCATCTTTATGTGTAAAACTGGGGAAATTCTTAATAATTATTTGAACTTTAATTGGAATTTTTTTTTAAATTTTTACTCTAAATAAATGAACTCTTAAACAAAATAAAAAGTTCCCATTTCATTATTTTTATAACAACTTTACTTAAATCTTAATGTATTTTAGACTTCTTACCTTAACTTACTATTGCCCTTTCCCCAAACATAGATAACTACACAATTCTAGTGACCCCTATTACCCTAATTTTTCATTCTCTTAATTAATTTATTTATCTATTGATTTTAAACTCTGATATTAAACTGATCTATAGAGGCAGCCTAAATAAAGTGGACCTGAAAACAGATGTATAGTGATAGCCAAGATAAGAAAGCCCTGTAAACATATGTATAGAGACAACCTGGATAAGAAAGCCCTGTAAACAGATGTATAGAGACAGCCTGGATAGTGAGACCCTGTAAACAGATGTAAAGTGATAGCCTAGATAACAAAGCCCTGTAAACAGATGTATAGAGACAGCCTGGATAGTGAGACCCTGTAAACTGATGTATAGAGACAGCCTGGACAGTGAGACCCTATAAACAGATGTATAGAGGCAGTCTGGACTATGAGGTCCTGTAAACAGATGTATAGAGACAGTCTGGATAGTGAGACCCTGTAAACAGATGTATAGAGACAGCCTGGATAGTGAGACCCTGTAAACAGATGTATAGAGGCAGTCTGGACTATGAGGTCCTGTAAACTGATGTAAAGAGACAGCCTGGACAATGGAAGCCCTGTAAACAGATGTATAGAGACAGCCTTGATAGTAAGACCATGTAAACAGATGTATAGAGACAGCCTTGATAGTAAGACCATGTAAACAGATGTATAGAGACAGTCTGGATAGTGAGACCCTGTAAACAGATGTATAGAGGCAGTCTGGACTATGAGGTTCTGTAATCTGATGTAAAGAGACAGCCTGGACAATGGAAGCCCTGTAAACAGATGTATAGAGACAGCCTGGATAGTAAGACCATGTAAACAGATGTATAGAGACAGCCTGGATAGTGAGACCTTGTAAACAGATGTATAGAGACAGTCTGGATAGTGAAACCCTGTAAACAGATGTATAGAGGCAGTCTGGACTATGAGGTCCTGTAAACTGATGTAAAGAGACAGCCTGGACAATGGAAGCCCTGTAAACAGATGTATAGAGACAGCCTTGATAGTAAGACCATGTAAACAGATGTATAGAGACAGCCTGGATAGTGAGACCTTGTAAACAGATGTATAGAGACAGTCTGGATAGTGAGACCCTGTAAACAGATGTATAGAGACAGCCTGGACTATGAGGTCCTGTAAACTGATGTAAAGAGACAGCCTGGACAATGGAAGCCCTGTAAACAGATGTATAGAGACAGCCTGGATAGTAAGACCATGTAAACAGATGTATAGAGACAGCCTGGATAGTGAGACCTTGTAAACAGATGTATAGAGACAGTCTGGATAGTGAGACCCTGTAAACAGATGTATAGAGCAGTCTGGACTATGAGGTTCTGTAATCTGATGTAAAGAGACAGCCTGGACAATGGAAGCCCTGAAAACAGATGTATAGAGACAGCCTTGATAGTAAGACCATGTAAACAGATGTATAGAGACAGCCTGGATAGTGAGACCTTGTAAACAGATGTATAGAGACAGTCTGGATAGTGAGACCCTGTAAACAGATGTATAGAGACAGCTTGGATAGTGAGACCCTGTAAACAGATGTATAGAGACAGCCTTGATAGTAAGACCATGTAAACAGATATATGGAGACAGCCTGGATAGTGAGACCCTGTAAACAGATGTATAGAGAAAGTCTGGATAGTGAACACTGTAAACAGATGTATAGAGACAGTCTGGATAGTGAGACCCAGTTAACAGATGTATAGAGGCATTCTGGACTATGAGGTCCTGTAAACTGATGTGAAGAGACAGTCTGGATAATGAGACCCTGTTAACAGATGTGTAGAGGCAGATTGGACAATGAGGTCCTGTAAACAGATGTATAGAGACAGTCTGGATAGTGAGACCCAGTTAACAGATGTATAGAGGCAGTCTGGACCAAGAGGTCCTGTAAACTGATGTGAAGAGACAGTCTGGATAATGAGACCCTGTTAACAGATGTGTAGAGGCAGATTGGACAATGAGGTCCTGTAAACAGATGTATAGAGACAGTCTGGATAGTGAGACCCTGTAAACAGATGTATAGAGACAGCCAGGACAATAAAGCCCTGTAAACAGATATAGATAGATAGCCTGAACAATAAGGCCTTGTAAACTGATGTATAGAAACAGCATAAACAGGGGCCATGTATTTGGATGTGTAAAGACAGTCTCCACAAAGGTGCTCTGTAAACAGATATATAGAGACAGCTTGGAGGCCCTGTAAACAGATGTAAAGTGGCAGCCTGGACAATGAGGCCCTATATACAGATGTATTGAGACAGCCTGGACAATGAGGCCCCTTAAACATGTAAAGAGACAGCCTGGACAATGAGGGCTCTGTATACAGATGTATAGAGAAGCCTGAACAATGGGGGCCCTGTAAACAGATGTATAGAGACAGCCTGGACAATGGAGGCCCTGCATACAGATGTATAAAGACAGCCTGAACAATGGAGGCCCTGTAAATTGATGTATAAAGACAGCCTGAACAATGGAGGCACTGTAAACAGATGTAAAGAGACAGCCTGGACAATGGAAGCCCCTGTAAACAGATGTATAGAGACAGCCTGGACAATGGAAGCCCTGTAAACAGATGTATAGAGACAGCCTGGACAAAAAGGCCCTTTAAACAAATGTTTGGAGACAGCCTTGACAAAAATGCCCTTAAAACAAATGTTTAGAGACAGCCTGGACAATGAGGCCCTGTATATAGATGTATAGAGACAGCCTTGACAATCAGGCCCTGTAAACAGATGTAAAGTGGCAGCCTGGACAATGAGGCCCTATATACAGATGTATTGAAACAGCCTGGACAATGAGGCCCCTTAAACATGAAAAGAGACAGCCTGGACAATGAGGGCCCTGTATACAGATGTATAGAGAAGCCTGAACAATGTGGGCCCTGTAAACAGATGTATAGAGACAGCCTGGACAATGGAGGCCCTGTAAACAGATGTATACAGACAGCCTGGACAATGGAAGCCCTGCATACAGATGTATAAAGACAGCCTGAACAATGGAGACCCTGTAAACTGATGTATAAAGACAGCCTGAACAATGGAGGCACTGTAAACAGATGTAAAGAGACAGCCTGGACAATGGAAGCCCCTGTAAACAGATGTATAGAGACAGCCTGGACAATGGAAGCCCTGTAAACAGATGTATAGAGACAGCCTGGACAAAAAGGCCCTTTAAACAAATGTTTGGAGACAGCCTTGACAAAAATGCCCTTAAAACAAATGTTTAGAGACAGCCTGGACAATGAGGCCCTGTATATAGATGTATAGAGACAGCCTTGACAATCAGGCCCTGTAAACAGATGTACAGTATAACCTGTAATAGCGTTCACCTCTATATAACATCCACCTGTCTATAGCATCCAGTCTTAAGTATCCCCAATCAATTTTACTATACAAAGACCTCTGTGTAGTGTCCACCTGTCCAATGCGTATAGCGTCCACCTATTTTGGTCCCGATCGGCATTAAATTTGTGTATAACATCCACTATTCGGCTGATCAAGGTACATAACCCGTATTATTCAACACAACCCGAAGTGTTGGTGTCAGAGATTTTCTTCAATCAAATTTAATTTCAAAGCAAATTAATGTGTTTGACATGCCGACATTGTGTTTATTATCGCCAACTGGGTTCCGGAAGAGCATGGATCGATTAATTACAATGGATATTATGACTTTTGGATGTTTATAAATATGAATGGAAGAACCGCTGATGTGTTCTTAACAGTTAAACGGCGTGGACTTGATTTACTTAGCTTGGACATGTCAAGGTGTCCACTGATTATCCTTTGTGATATATTAACAGGGTAACAATCATTTACATCATTAGCCAATTAAAAGAGTAATACTGTAATAGCGAGAACCACATATTTTGAGAATTTTTAAAATGTCGAATCTCTGTCCAGCTCGGAAAGCTTTAACATTAGAGCAATGTGTTGAAGTAATCAGGTAGATACGACAATTAAAATTTTTACAGCATATACATTTTAAAAAAGTGGTGAGGTGTGATATACTGATATTGAATTAAATTTCTGTCAACTTTTGTTACAATATAGTGAAGTAATAAAATTTACTTAATTTATATAATATTTTTGTTTTTTATTAAATCTGTTGATTTTACTTAATATCAAGATGCAGTTAAATTAGAATGATCAAGTCACTTATACAACTTACTGTACAAATAAACTGATGGTCAAAACATTAATGGCTTTAATTGGATTCTTAAAGAATATCAAGGCCAGTGCATGTATAATTTCACAATCAACCAAATGAAAATTCTTATTATTGATTTAAACAAATTTCAACTTGTTTTGGATAATACTAAATCCAAAAATCACTGTAAATTAAAATAAATTATTAAATTCTTCTTACAAGCTTTATTTGCTTAAGTTAATAAGTTAATTTAAGCAATATCTTATATAGAATGATTGTGAAATTAACTGTTTTAAAGTCTTTTGTCAAGCACTGGTATGGCAGATTTCCTTTGCGTCATTTGTGACCCTGTATATAAAGTCCACCTGTCTATAAAGGACACTTTTGCCTAATCCCTTGGGTGTCCTTTATACACAGGTTATACTGTATATAGACAGCCTGGATAATGGAGCCCTAAAACAGATGTATTGAGGCAGCCTGGATAGTGAGGCCCTGTTAAGAGATGTATAAAGACAGCCTGGAAAATGAGGCCCTGTAAACAGATTATAGAGACAGCCTGGAAAATGAGGCCCTGTATACAGATTATAGAGACAGCCTGGAAAATGAGGCCCTGTAAACATTATAGAGACAGCCTGGAAAATGAGGCCCTGTAAACAGATTATAGAGACAGCCTGGAAAATGAGGCCCTATAAACAGATTATAGAGACAGCCTGGAAAATGAGGCCTGTATACAGATTATAGAGACAGCCTGGAAAATGAGGCCCTGTAAAGATTATAGAGACAGCCCTGAAAATGAGGCCCTGTAAACAGATTATAGAGACAGCCTGGAAAATGAGGCCCTGTAAACAGATTATAGAGAAGCCTGGAAAATGAGGCCCTGTAAACAGATTATAGAGACAGCCTGGAAAATGAGGCCCTGTAAACAGATTATAGACAGCCTGGAAAATGAGGCCCTGTAAACAGATTATAGACAGCCTGGAAAATGAGGCCCTGTAAACAGATTATGGACAGCCTGGAAAATGAGGCCCTGTAAACAGGTGTATAGAGAGAGACTGGACAATAAGGCTCCATAAACTGATATAAAGAGACAGCCTGAATAATCAGGCTCTGTAAACTGATGTTTAAAGGTGGCATGAACAGGGGACCTGTATACAGATATAAAGAGACAGTCTGGACAATGGAGGCCTGTAAACAGACTTAAAGAGACAGCCTAGACAAAAAGGCCCTGTAAACTGATGTATAAAAACAGCCTGGACAAAGAGGCCCTGTAAACAGATGTATAGAGACAGCCTGGATAAAGAAGCCCTTTAAACAGATGTATAGAGAGAGCCTTGACAATGAGACCCTGTAAACAGATATACAGAGACAGCCTAGATAAAGAGGCTCTGTAAACAGATGTAAAGAAGCAGTCTGGACAATGAGGCCCTCGTAAACTGATGTATAGAGACAGCCTGGACAATGAAGTCCTATATACAGATGTGTAGAGACAGCCTGGACAATGAGGTTGATTTAGGTTCTGGTAAAATGGTGCTTAAACAGTGTTTTCTCCAGCTTACTAAAACAGGGGGTCATTGATGACCCCCTTACATGAAAAGAGGGGGTCATTTTTCAAAATGAAGGGGTCATGAAATTATTGGAATAAAAATTAATTGTCTCGATATTTTACAATAAAGGAAATATTTTGTTTGTAATTAGAGAATCTGTATTAATCTCTTTGTCTATGTTTAAATGTTTTATTTCAAATGCTACTTATATCTGTAATATTTGAAACAGTAAAATCGCGACAGTTTCCCAAAACAGAAATTACTGAATGTTCTACCATCAGAGACATATATAATATTACAATGTAATATATGTCTCTGCCACCATCAACCCAAGTCAACAGACCATTATCATTCATTATAATCATCCACCCCTTCTGATATGCCTGTTTTACATATGATTTTATTATTTTCATAAATCATTAAAGGATATTTGTTTAACCAGATTTTATTCAGATCTCGATTTACATAAGTTTTTTTAATTTGACTGTGAGTCGTCAGCAAGTAAATTACTACCAGATGCCGCCTGGTCATGTTCAGAGCTCCGTGCAGGACTTTGGCACAAGTCGTTTAATGTTTCAAAACGTTGTCAAACGAGATTGTTCGACTTTTCTTTTATGCCTGATGCAAAGAGCGCTTACAATGACTATATAAATTAAGCGTTCAATACAAACATTTCAAAGATTACGAATACAGACAGGTTTTTCCTTTATTAATAATTAGCTTCCTTTAATATGGTAGGATAGTCATGTGGTACAACAATACGGAATTTCCGGTCAGTACTTTTGTTTTCACCTTTTATAATTTACAGTAGCTGATTTCAATCTATGTAAAAATGGTTGCGTCAAAAATAACTCAACAGCAAAACCAAGTTGCGCCATTCATAAAAAGATCACGTCAAAAACGCAAGAAACGCACTCTGGAGAAAACACTGCTTAAATATCTATGTATTAAGGATTTGATAAGTGTAAAAATTGTGACTTATATGTTCCAAAATAAAAATAGACTAGTAAAAAAAGGTAAAATATGTTATTGCTTCATATATTTCTACATTTATCCTCTCTGTATATTTAAAAGATATAACTTTTAATGATGATATAAAAGTAAATAATTTAAATTTTCTTTGCAGCACAATTTCCTTAAATATTCTGGATATCACCTGTGCAATATATATATTAATATATATATATATATATAGTTTTTTATAGGGAATTAAATAACAACATTTAAACATGAGTGTTTCTTATAAACTAATAGTAGGACAGTTTATCACAGGTAAAATGATATCAAATTAAGGTATTGTATTTTTGTGTCTTAAGGAAACACTTAATAAACAAATAAAACTCTTTCAATTACTAACTAAGGTCAAGAAATAACATGTCATCCAATTCAAATAAATTGTTGTCAAGTATTTGTTTTTCAGTAACAAAAAATATCTTTATGGAAACCCCAATTTGAACCTCAATTAAATTAATCTTTTTTTCCTCAAAAAATTTAGGGCACATATGTTAAGTGGAGTAAAAATACCAATATCAAGGGCACATGTTTGAAGTTTGCCAAATTTCCCTTCCTGAGAACCCCTTTCCTTTTACTGCAGATGTAAGCTTGCATTGCAGATAACACACATCTATGAGAAGCTAACACCACTACCAACTGTATACAAGGTACTGCACTAGCTTGATCAATAAAAATCAATTTAGCTAACAGTGGAACAGTTGTATTATGTACTCTCTTGTAAAAATCTTTAAAACGATTCTCTGCAAGTGATAATAAAACCATATATATATATATATATATATATATATATATATATATATATATATATATATATATATATATATATTGAGATACAGGAACTGAAATATCACTTATAACCCCAAAATGTAAAATTAAATTCTCATCATTTTCTTTAAAACTCTAGTACCTACAATATATACACTGTTTATATGTATCTGGAATAAAACCCAATTATAATATGTGTATAAAATAAACAACTCAAAATTTTACTCTCGAAAAAAGATCTTAAAAATATTTTGAAAAAGGAATTGGATTTTGAATTTTTCTTCAATCTCTCCATGGTTACCTAAAACAGCCTCTTAAGATGTTACTAGGAAATGAGGTTAACTGATTATGAAGACTTTTCTTTAAAATCTGTGAGACAAAGACACATAGATAAACAGATAAGTATTCCTGACCTGAATATCATTAAAATTAGAATGCAAGTATTGACATTTACACCTATTGTTACATGAAAGGGCCCCCCTTATTTTAATATAATTCCACACTAACGCATTCATTTCATGATTCACGATTTGTTCATTATCATATCGTTTCATATGACAATTATGACAAGTTTTTGAAAGCAAACACATATATTCATATTTAGGGGTACACATTATAGTTTAAAATTTAAAAAAAAAAATTTTGTCATTTTTTCCTAAAAATCATATGTTAAATACTGTATTTATTGAACTATGATTATTACATTAAATATCTGCCACATCTCTATTTATAAATTGTTATTTAAAAAAAAATAAATCAAAAAAGATATGAAAGATAAATCTCCCCATCTTGAACCTCTATCATGCAGGCAAAAATTATAAAACACGCAACATTAGAAGAGGTGAATGCACTTGGCCTATTTAAGTAGTGATTGCACACAAGGGTGAAAAAATACAATAACTGCCTTGCCAGCTATTAAATCCTTACTCACTGTATTTATAAATATATGAATGAATTTAAATATACAATATGTGTATTGAAGTGTATTTGCATAGTTTAATAAATTTGTACAATCCCCTAATTGAGAGCCCCCCCACCTGATTATGCATGGTGACAACATGGTATAGATAATGACTTGACCTAGTTTTTAAATCCTGTGCAGAAGTGCATAAACAAGTATCACAAACATATATATTTAAATATATGAACATATATATATATACACACACACACACACACTAGTATATATATATATGTATTTAAATAAATATAAGTTTACCTTGATTATATATAATACATACCTTATCTATTGACTATCCATTCTACATAAACATATTTTTTAACTGCCGTCCACTTTAATTTAGCAGCTGGCACCATGATTACCACTGTCATGGCCATGGTCATTTTTCCCTGACCACTGGTCACTGATGATGTCACAGTGTGTATTAGGGACAGCTTCTTTCCTCCTCCCTCATACTGGTGGTCATAACTGGACACCCACACCCACCTTATGTATATAGCCTGCCCTGCAGTTTTTCAGTCCTTATTTTCTTATTTCACATGTCTTAAGTCTGTATTTCTCTTAACTGCACTCTCGGTTTGAAGATGTCAATAATTTAAGTAAGGAATTTGACCATGACTATACACACATTCATGGCTAGCTATAGTAGTATGTAATATGTAGTCAATCTTTTATCCAAACAATTGGCCAGTGTTTAAAACTATGGTGTCCAGCTGTTTTTGAAGTATCCCCTGTGTGGTCACCAATCAAACATCTCTTCTATGACTGCAGATTGACCAAGCAGGCAGTCAGTCAGGCAGGCATTACCATGTTGTTGTACAATATTACTCTATCTACACACTCTCTCAGATCTGCAAGTATAAAATGCATTCCAAACTTTCTAATGTGAACTATATACTATATAACATTACATGGTATCTCTCCTCTACAAAGCAGGTATATTCCTATACACGCTGTTACCTTTTCATTGATTAAGAATCATGAAATAACCCGAGGGGGGTCCTCATTTAAAAAAAAAATTCTCAGTTCTTTATACTTGCCTAGTTTTTACTACACTAATTAATCACCTATTTTTACAATCAGCAGTTTGATTGAAACACTACACAGAGTCACCTACCATAACTATATATATATATATATGTGTATATATATACACACACCATAAAATTGTGCATACAGGTTTTAAAACCATCTGACCATAACCTAGCATTACATAGGGATATATAAATTTATGTCAGTTAGTAGCTGTGTTCATAGGTAATACATACATTTCACTCTCTCCACTATTATCCTTTTCCACTCCTATGTATAGTACAACACAAATAAAAACCAATCTAGTTAACTATCCAGCTATTTTGTTCACTGTGCATACTCAAGGCCTTGTGCATACATTGATATAATAAATATTTACACTATTGACTATGGTATTACTATGAGCTGGGAGAATTCAATGTGATAATTCTATATATATACATAACAATTTTAACCTAGCACACCTATCATCAATGTGTGTATGGTTTACTGTCACCAGATCTGCCTAGGGCCATGCCTATTTTTGTGTATTTATAAAATACACAACTTAATTATATGCAAATTTCCATGCAAGAAGGATTTTATAAACAGGAATTTAAATCTTGTCCACTATGATTATAGGACATATTTTAAGACCAATATTTGTTTATTTATTCATGGTTTCAAAATAAAAATTGTGTTAATTAGTTAAAGGGGAAGTTCTGAAAATTATCTAATAGCGACTTTCATAATTTTATGATAAAATTGATTCATGTTTTAAGTATAAGAATATCAATATTTTTTAAATAAAAAAAATTTATTGAATTAAGCTGTTTGTTAATACAGTTAAACCTTTACAAACTGGATACATAAAGGAATTGAGACTTCGATTAGTATTTACTTTATTGCAAGGTTATTTACCAATGATATGCTTATGCAACTTCAATTACGAAACGGTTTCAGTTTATTTACAGTTTGGTTTATCCTGGTTTCTCTGTCAATTTATCTGTAATGCACATGTATATACCTTCTACTGCTGTGGAATGAATTTGCTAACTATACCCATTTTTAATAATTAAAAATATACAGTATACGTTTGATCATTAGAACACCATTAAAATAAAGAACTCATTATCTTATCCTTAATGGATATTTTTTATAAAATATCAATCATTTGTGCAGACAGTATTCAAAGCTAAATTGGACCAAAAATATCACTTTGTTTCATAACCACTTTAATTTATATTTTACATCTCATAATTCTATTTAATACAAGCATATTCAGATAATTATTTCTTTTAAATCCCACCAAAAAGACCCCATGATTTCCTTTCATAATGTGAAGTTTTCCTTGACTAAAAAGTCTCAAACCTGGAATCAAACCCTGACCTGTTACTTACAAAGTAATCATTCTACCAACTAAGCTAGCAAGGAGGTATTACAAAAACTGAGACTCATTAAAATTGTTCTGTGTGAATCATTCAGGAAATATGTATTGCAAGATGCTTCAAATGTAAAGTGTAAACAACTTTTTACACAATAAGAACACAATCTGGTAATATATGTCTTCAAAAACATGCACTGTAGTAATAAACTCAGATTGTCTTGTAAACATAATTTCTCAGAAAAAAAAACCTTCATTTGTAAATGTTTTTCACACCATTAGAGAAGTATTCTGAAAATGAATTCCAAAAATGGAGTTAACTTTTCTATGATTCACTGAATCCAAAAATTTAAAATCATAAAGTTAAGAATGAAAGATTCCTTTTAAAAGAAGAATTCTTCAGGTGGCATATAAGGAAAACAAATTGACAAATATTTACAGTTGACAAGATCTTATGTAAACTACATTTGAAACAAAATACAAACAGAAAAGGACGTTTTATTTTTTGGTTATAAATTGACCTTGAATAATATTGAAAGTCAAAATGTGTCTTTTTTCAAGATGTCAAATCTTAAATACAAAATAAAATAGAAAAGCACTGACAGATCAGTAGTCAAAAATAAGCCCAATATCGGTGGTGTTTATAACAGATTTCTCTCTCTCTCTCTCTTTTTGGACAAAATTTTAGAGATATATCTTTACTTTTGAAATGTTTTGTCTTTTTTTAGCTGAAATCTGAAATTTGATGCCACAACTTGTGTTGATGTTAAACTGCACAACCTCTTTTGTTCTTCACTTATATAGGCTGGATGAAACATATTACAGTTACTTCCCTTGGGCATGGTTTAAGGTGACCTTAAGCAATAAGACAGAATTGGATGGGGAAATTCTCTTTTTTATCTTACAATTAAAATGTATTTTTATTAAATTTCAATTTTTCTGACTCGTATCAGGGTGCCTGATATTTTCCGTATCATCCATATGCGCGATACAATAATGGCGTGAATAATCTACACAATCTAGATCAATTTCAAATCCTGGCTTCAGTTCAAATACATCTTGTTCTGCACCATTTCCATTCACGGGAAATTTCAATGTTTCAGGAAATTGCTCCATCCAATATATTAATTGTCGAAATTATTATCCAAACACTGAATCCAACACAGAAAATACACTGAATGTTTCACAGAAAAAATCAAAATACCGGAGAATAATTTGTGAGTCCAGTTCTAGCGACGACAAAATTTGAAATGACTGTTTTGGTACTTTCCCGCCATACAACTCATTGTATAAATGCACAAGAAAATAGGTCTATGAATTTTGAGATTTTGTGTATAAATACTTTATTTTAATGCATGGATTTTGTTTGTTTTCTATAAAATAATAAATTGTAAGATAAAAATATCATTAGTATGTTATGTATGTACAATTTTGTGTATCAGATGCTCGTTGTAGTTTCCATCATGCCATCAATCCTCGTCGCTGTCGCGACTCGAAGTGATATCACTATGGAAACTACAACGAGCATCTGATACACAAAATTGTACATACATAACATACTAATAATATGTATGTACCATCCCCCATTAAATTCTGCATAAATTTTTTGAGAACTTTTTTTCACAGAATAACAGAAATATTCCAAAAACCTTTATTGTGTAACCTTGTTTAGTCAGAATTAAAAATGGTAGTGTTCCTTAGGTGTCTAATAAGGACATATCTCTATGAACAATGGCTTTAAACAATCACAAACACAAGACAGAGTGTTCTGGGCTATCATCATTATCTCTTGTAGTAGTAGTGTGAGAATATCAACAGATGAAAGGACATTGGTCACCCAGTCAGATAATAAATCTGCAATCAGTTCACAAATATAGCAAGAAAAATGTCGTTTTATAGATTTAACAATAACTGAGAAAGTTGTCAACAATTTCACCAATGTCTGCTGATCATTTTACTTCACCAGACAAATCTCAATGAAAATTGACACATTTTTAATTCAATACAATATTGTACCCCTACCTGCTTCTTTAGACCAAATAAATTTTAAGTTCCAATGGGCAGCTGCAGGAAATATTGTAAGCACTATGAACTCTGTACTGAAGTTAACAATTTATATGCAAGTTCCTTGGTTACAGTGGCAAAATGTAAAATCTCTTACTCTCCATTAAATAAACTCCAACAAAATCTACAGGTAGTGATTCTCTTACAACTATGAATAATAAATCTAAATGGAGTGGTTCTCTAATGAAGCTTTGTATCAATTCTTGTATTCCTCATTCAAAAATACAACCGAAACCATATCCAAATCATGCATTCAAACTTTGTTTCCCTTAGTAAAATTTATATAGAATTGTTACTATAAATTTTAAAAAGCAATAAATCTTTACCATTATTATCTCCTAGATTTTCTCTGAAAAATCACAAAAAAATAAAACCAAAACATTACATGACTGAATAAAAACAGGCCATGGATACAAAAACAATGTATTGTACAAAAAGTGATAGGCTTTAACAATACAAGTTTATAAGAATAAAAAGGAGATTCAAAACAATTCTCTTTAAGATAGATGGATATCTTCTGATTTTGGGTAAATATGATAGCTAGAATTAAAACATTTGATCACAACCTCTTGAGATCTTTTTATTAAAAGGAAGTGGAGAAAATACAAAGTATTAGAATTCATGTAACCCATGATTGAACTGGCATCTCATTTGGAACACCTTTGATTTTTTTAATGTTATCCAATCAAAAGCTGGCAAATAAACATGTGATGTAGCCTGGTCCACTTGAACAAAAGTGCGTTAATGTTACATGACTCCATATCAGAGGTCAGTGACTTAATCATTAACATCTTCTATACAGAATTAGTAAAGAATGCAACCCTGCCTGCCACTAAATTCAAATTAATCATGAAGACTCAATGCAGTCAGAAAATTACAAGTATCTTTAACATTGCCAACTCATAAAAAAACCTGTGTTATTTGTTATTAGAGGTCAGTGAATTAATAATAAGACTTAACCTGATATAGATCTGCTTATCCTCTTCAATAAAACTCCCCACTGCTTTTAATATGCAGGTGCATGTTACCTTACTACATAATAATAATAGATAATTGATCTTTTACCCTTTAACCCCTCCTCACATGCCCTTTAACCTCTCCAAACTTTAAAATGTACAGTTGCCTTACTGGTTATTCCCACACAAAGCAGATATTTTTAAATATAATTTTTATATGGTTTTTCAAAAAATAAATAAATAAATGAATAAAAAATTAAAAAAAAATTTAAAAAATAAAAAATTCAATAAAATCTTGTAATTATTATTATGCTTCTAAATAATTTATTCAGGTGGCCATTTCTTTCTTAATTACTATCACTCTTTATATATACATTTTTAAAATTTTTTTTTTAAATATGTACAAATCAATTGGAGTTCATTTGGTTAACACAAAACAAGCAATGTTGGCCTCTTTTAATATAAATAGTAGACTTATTTAGTTGGTAGCACAATTTTATGATTTCTTAGGGATTTGTTAAAATTAAGACATTTATCTGTACCTACTGAAGGAACTTTATAAATCTAAATAGTTATAAAAAAATTCAAATTTTTATCAAACAGTTAGTAATAACAGTTAATTTTTAAATCTATTTACCTATAAATTAATTCTATTTGGTAAATAAAAGGAAGTCAGCCTTACTTTTTCATTGCTTTTTATTACCAATGTGTATTGTAAATTTGTGTCTATATTTTTTTAAGACCTTCATCAACATCTTTAAATTAAGTTCTACTTTTCAAAGATTATATATATATTTTTAAAAATTTTACTTTTTTATATTAATTTTTTTTTTACGTTAATGACAAAATTTGATCTAAAGGACCCCATGACTAAGATATATTAATGCGTAAAGGTTGAAGAAGACCAACACAAGCTGTTGGCAAACTGAGACTAAACATTAGATGCCAAACGACAAATAAGTACCATATCCTTAACAAAAATAACTTGTTATCACAGCTACAAAAGAGGGTATGTCTATAGATTATGACGTTCTAGAAGCTAGGAAAATATGAAGTGATCATTTGTAATTGTATTATTGAAATCAAACATAGTAAAGTAATAGTGATTATGCATCAGTCAAGATTCTTTTAGTTATATGTACCTTCAGCAGTCTGCAAACAAAATGACAAACAGTCTCAAACTATAACTTGCCTAAGCAGGATTAGAATCTGGACTACTATAGGTGCTGTAATAAGTTGCATGAGCAAGATTAGAATCTGGACTACCAGAGGTGCTGTAATCAGTTTGCCTAAGCAGGATAAGAATCTGGACTACTATAGGTGCTGTAATCAGTTTGAATGAACAGGATTAGAGTCTGGACTACCAGAGGTGCTGTAATCAGTTTGCCTAAGAAAGATTTGAATCTGGACTACCAGAGGTGCTGTAATCAGTGTGCATGAGCAGGATTAGAGTCTGGACTACTATAGATGCTGTAATCAGTTTGCCTAAGCAGGATTAGAATTTGGACTACCATAGGTGCTGTAATCAGTTTGCATGAGCAGGATTAGAGTCTGGACTACTATAGGTGCTGTAATCAGTTTGCCTAAGCAGAATTAGAGTCTGGACTACTATAGGTGCTGTAATCAGTTTGCCTAAGCAGAATTAGAGTCTGGACTACTATAGATGCTGTAATCAGTTTGCCTGAGCAGGATTAGAATTTGGACTACTATAGGTGCTGTAATCAGTTTGCATGAGCAGGATTAGAGTCTGGACTACTATAGGTGCTGTAATCAGTGTGCATGAGCAGGATAAGAGTCTGGACTACTATAGATGCTGTAATCAGTTTGCCTAAGTAGGATTAGAGTCTGGACTACTATAGGTGTTGTAATCATATTGCCTAAGCAGGATTAAAGTCTTGACTACTATAGGTGCTGTAATCAGTTTGCCTGAGCAGGATTAGAGTCTGGACTACTATAGGTGCTGTAATCAGTTTGCATGAGCAGGATTAGAGTCTGGACTACTATAGGTGCTGTAATCAGTGTGCATGAGCAGGATAAGAGTCTGGACTACTATAGATGCTGTAATCAGTTTGCCTAAGTAGGATTAGAGTCTGGACTACTATAGGTGTTGTAATCATATTGCCTAAGCAGGATTAAAGTCTTGACTACTATAGGTGCTGTAATCAGTTTGCCTGAGCAGGATTAGAGTCTGGACTACTATAGGTGCTGTAATCAGTTTGCCTAAGCAGAATTAGAGTCTGGACTACTATAGGTGTTGTAATTATATTGCCTAAGCAGGATTAGAGTCTTGACTACTATAGGTGCTGTAATCAGTTTGCCTGAGCAGGATTAGAGTCTGGACTACTATAGGTGTTGTAATCATATTGCCTGAGCAGGATTAGAATCTGGACTACTATAGGTGCTATAATCAGTTTGCCTGAGCAGGATTAGAGTCTGGACTACCAGAGGTGCTGTTATCAATTTGCCTGAGCAGGATTAGAATCTGGACTACTATAGGTGCTGTAATCAGTTTGCCTAAGCAGGATAAGAGTCTGGACTACTATAGGTGCTGTAATCAGTTTGCCTGTGCAGGAATAGAATCTGGACTACCAGAGGTGCTGTAATCAGTGTGCATTAGCAGGATTAGAGTCTGGACTACTATAGATGCTGTAATCAGTTTGCCTAAGTAGGATTAGAGTCTGGACTACTATAGGTGCTGTAATCATATTGCCTAAGCAGGATTAGAGTCTGGACTACTATAGGTGCTGTAATCAGTTTGCCTGAGCAGGATTAGAGTCTGGACTACCAAGGGTGCTGTAATCAGTTTGCCTGCGCAGGATTAGAGTCTGGACTACTATAGGTGCTGTAATCAGTTTGCCTAAGCAGAATTAGAGTCTGGACTACTATAGGTGTTGTAATTATATTGCCTAAGCAGGATTAGAGTCTTGACTACTATAGGTGCTGTAATCAGTTTGCCTGAGCAGGATTAGAGTCTGGACTACTATAGGTGTTGTAATCATATTGCCTGAGCAGGATTAGAATCTGGACTACTATAGGTGCTATAATCAGTTTGCCTGAGCAGGATTAGAGTCTGGACTACCAGAGGTGCTGTTATCAATTTGCCTGAGCAGGATTAGAATCTGGACTACTATAGGTGCTGTAATCAGTTTGCCTAAGCAGGATAAGAGTCTGGACTACTATAGGTGCTGTAATCAGTTTGCCTGTGCAGGAATAGAATCTGGACTACCAGAGGTGCTGTAATCAGTGTGCATTAGCAGGATTAGAGTCTGGACTACTATAGATGCTGTAATCAGTTTGCCTAAGTAGGATTAGAGTCTGGACTACTATAGGTGCTGTAATCATATTGCCTAAGCAGGATTAGAGTCTGGACTACTATAGGTGCTGTAATCAGTTTGCCTGAGCAGGATTAGAGTCTGGACTACCAAGGGTGCTGTAATCAGTTTGCCTGCGCAGGATTAGAATTTGGACTACCATAGGTGCTGTAATCAGTTTGCATGAGCAAGATTAGAATCTGGACTACCAGAGGTGCTGTAATCAGTTTGCCTGAGCAAGATTAGAATCTGGACTTCCAGAGGTGCTGTAATCAGTTTAACTGAGCAAGATTAGAATCTGGACGACTATTGGTGATATAATCAGTTTGCCTGAGCAGGATTAGAATCTGGACTACCAGAGGTGCTGTAATCAGTTTGCCTGAGCAGGATTAGAATCTGGACTACTATAGGTGCTGTAATCAGTTTGCCTAAGCAGGATTAGAATCTGGACTACTATAGGTGCTGTAATCAGTTTGCATGAGCAGGATTAGAATCTGGACTACTATAGGTGCTGTAATCAGTTTGCATGAGCAGGATTAGAATCTGGACTAACATTGGTGATGTAATCAGTTTTCCTGAGTAGGATTAGAATCTGGACTACTTGAGATACTGTAATATGTTAACATTTGACAAGGAATTTGACAAGTTGATGTAATGTTATTTTTTAAGTAATCTCAATACTGATCCCAAATATAGTCATGACCAGTGTTACTTTGTTCAACGTCACGTCAGTAATTTTTTAGCTAATTCCAACAGGCAAACAAATCTCTAAGGATTAATCTAAGAACAAGTTTGTGTATGCATGTGATATGTGAGTGCATTGTGGTCTGCCTTGTAATAGCACACTTAAGGCAACTTATTTAAGGTGACATCTTAACCAGTCAGTATGCACTAGACAAACATATTACTCACCTAGTCACATTCGGATTACCCTGGCATCAAATGAAACAATAAGGGTGTAAATCCCCAACCTTCTGCCTTTGAGTGGGACAGTTTACTACTGAGCCACAGTCATGGTCTTGGATATTGAGGTCAAAGAATCCTTTATAGGCTTTCACTTTTTTTTACTAAGTTTAAGATAGTGTATAAAATCTACTGATACATTCTTTTAAAAATTTACAGTACATGGGTAACAAATTTCATATATTTTTTATTTTTAATTTATTTCTTATTCAGAGATAAATTGTATACTATCTATGAATTCTTATAATTTGATGAAAATTAGAAATAGGATTTGTATACATAATGAGTAATGATATTACATCTTGATTTTTTCCTTATCCATTCCAATTTTTTTTTTTTTTATAAAAGTTCAGTTTGTCTAAACTGGACATACCATCAATTTGTACCTGTCTAAACTGGACATACCATCAATTTGTACCTGTCTAAACTGGACAGACTATCAATATTGTATCTGTCTAAACTGGACATACCATCAATATTGTACCTGTCTAAACTGGACATACCATCAATATTGTACCTGTCTAAACTGGACATACTATCAATATAGTACCTGTCTAAACTGGACATGCTATCAATATTGTACCTGTCTAAACTAGACATACCATCAATATTGTATCTGTCTAAACTGGACATGCCATCAATATTGTACCTGTCTAAACTGGACATACTATCAATATTGTACCTGTCTAAACTGGACATGCTATCAATATTGAATCTGTCTAAACTGGACATGCCATCAATCTGTACCTGTCTAAACTGGACATACCATCAATATTGTACCTGTCTAATTTGGACATACCATCAATATTGTACCTGTTTATACTGGACATGCCATCAATATTGACCCGTCTAAACTGGACATGCCATCAATATTGTACCTGTCTAAACTGGATATACCATCAATATTGTAACTGTCTATACTGGACATACCATCAATATTGTACCTGTCTAAACTGGACATACCATCAATATTGTAACTGTCTATACTGGACATACCATCAATATTGTAACTGTCTATACTGGACATACCATCAATATTGTACCTGTCTAAACTGGACATACCATCAATATTGTACCTGTCTATACTGGACATACCATCAATATTGTAACTGTCTAAACTGGATATACCATCAATATTGTAACTGTCTATACTGGACATACCATCAATATTGTAACTGTCTATACTGGACATACCATCAATATTGTAACTGTCTAAACTGGACATACCATCAATATTGTACCTGTCTATACTGGACATACCATCAATATTGTAACTGTCTATACTGGACATACCATCAATATTGTAACTGTCTATACTGGACATACCATCAATATTGTACCTGTCTATACTGGACATACCATCAATATTGTAACTGTCTATACTGGACATACCATCAATATTGTAACTGTCTAAACTGGACATACCATCAATATTGTACCTGTCTAAACTGGACATACCATCAATTTGTAACTGTCTATACTGGACATACCATCAATATTGTACCTGTCTAAACTGGACATACCATCAATTTGTAACTGTCTATACTGGACATACCATCAATATTGTACCCGTCTAAACTGGACATACCATCAATATTGTAACTGTCTAAACTGGACATACCATCAATATTGTACCCGTCTAAACTGGACATACCATCAATATTGTACCTGTCTAAACTGGACATACCATCAATATTGTAACTGTCTATACTGGATATACCATCAATATTGTACCTGTCTAAACTGGATATACCATCAATATTGTAACTGTCTATACTGGATATACCATCAATATTGTAACTGTCTATACTGGACATACCATCAATATTGTAACTGTCTAAACTGGATATACCATCAATATTGTAACTGTCTATACTGGACATACCATCAATATTGTACCTGTCTATACTGGACATACCATCAATATTGTACCTGTCTATACTGGACATACCATCAATATTGTAACTGTCTATACTGGACATACCATCAATATTGTAACTGTCTAAACTGGATATACCATCAATATTGTAACTGTCTATACTGGACATACCATCAATATTGTACCCGTCTAAACTGGACATACCATCAATATTGTAACTGTCTATACTGGACATACCATCAATATTGAAACTGTCTAAACTGGATATACCATCAATATTGTAACTGTCTATACTGGACATACCATCAATATTGTAACTGTCTATACTGGACATACCATCAATATTGTAACTGTGTAAACTGGATATACCATCAATATTGTACCTGTCTAAACTGGACATACCATCAATATAGTACCTGTCTATACTGGACATACCATCAATATTGTACCCGTCTAAAATGGACATACCATCAATATTGTAACTGTCTATACTGGACATACCATCAATATTGTACCTGTCTAAACTGGATATACCATCAATATATTGTACCTGTCTAAACTGGATATACCATCAATATTGTACCTGTCTAAACTGGACATACCATCAATATTGTAACTGTCTATACTGGACATACCATCAATATTGTAACTGTCTATACTGGACATACCATCAATATTGTACCTGTCTAAACTGGACATACCATCAATATTGTAACTGTCTATACTGGATATACCATCAATATTGTACCTGTCTAAACTGGATATACCATCAATATTGTACCTGTCTAAACTGGACATACCATCAATATTGTAACTGTCTATACTGGACATACCATCAATATTGTAACTGTCTATACTGGACATACCATCAATATTGTACCTGTCTAAACTGGACATACCATCAATATTGTACCCGTCTAAACTGGACATACCATCAATATTGTACCTGTCTAAACTGGACATACCATCAATATTGTAACTGTCTATACTGGACATACCATCAATATTGTACCTGTCTATACTGGACATACCATCAATATTGTAACTGTCTATACTGGACATACCATCAATATTGTAACTGTCTAAACTGGATATACCATCAATATTGTAACTGTCTAAACTGGATATACCATCAATATTGTAACTGTCTAAACTGGATATACCATCAATATTGTACCTGTCTAAACTGGATATACCATCAATATTGTACCTGTCTAAACTGGATATACCATCAATATTGTACCTGTCTAAACTGGATATACCATCAATATTGTAACTGTCTATACTGGACATACCATCAATATTGTAACTGTCTATACTGGGCATACCATCAATATTGTACCTGTCTATACTGGACATACCATCAATATTGTAACTGTCTATACTGGACATACCATCAATATTGTACCTGTCTAAACTGGACATACCATCAATATTGTACCTGTCTAAACTGGACATACCATCAATATTGTACCTGTCTAAACTGGACATACCATCAATATTGTAACTGTCTATACTGGACATACCATCAATATTGTACCTGTCTAAACTGGACATACCATCAATATTGTAACTGTCTATACTGGACATACCATCAATATTGTAACTGTCTATACTGGACATACCATCAATATTGTACCTGTCTAAACTGGACATACCATCAATATTGTGACTGTCTATACTGGACATACCATCAATATTGTAACTGTCTATACTGGACATACCATCAATATTGTACCCGTCTAAACTGGACATACCATCAATATTGTAACTGTCTATACTGGACATACCATCAATATTGTAACTGTCTATACTGGACATACCATCAATATTGTACCTGTGTAAACTGGATATACCATCAATATTGTACCTGTCTAAACTGGATATACCATCAATATTGTACCCGTCTAAACTGGATATACCATCAATATTGTACCTGTCTAAACTGGATATACCATCAATATTGTAACTGTCTATACTGGACATACCATCAATATTGTACCTGTCTAAACTGGACATACCATCAATATTGTACCTGTCTAAACTGGATATACCATCAATATTGTAACTGTCTATACTGGACATACCATCAATATTGTACCTGTCTAAACTGGATATACCATCAATATTGTACCTGTCTAAACTGGACATACCATCAATATTGTACCCGTCTAAACTGGATATACCATCAATATTGTACCTGTCTAAACTGGATATACCATCAATATTGTACCCGTCTAAACTGGATATACCATCAATATTGTACCTGTCTAAACTGGACATACCATCAATATTGTAACTGTCTATACTGGACATACCATCAATATTGTACCCGTCTAAACTGGACATACCATCAATATTGTACCTGTCTAAACTGGACATACCATCAATATTGTACCTGTCTAAACTGGATATACCATCAATATTGTACCTGTCTAAACTGGATATACCATCAATATTGTACCCGTCTAAACTAGATATATAATCAATATTGTACCTGTCTAAACTGGATATACCATCAATATTGTAACTGTCTATACTGGACATACCATCAATATTGTACCTGTCTAAACTGGACATACCATCAAAATTGTACCTGTCTAAACTGGATATACCATCAATATTGTAACTGTCTATACTGGACATACCATCAATATTGTACCCGTCTAAACTGTACATACCATCAATATTGTACCTGTCTAAACTGGATATACCATCAATATTGTAACTGTCTATACTGGACATACCATCAATATTGTACCCGTCTAAACTGGACATACCATCAATATTGTACCTGTCTAAACTGGATATACCATCAATATTGTACCTGTCTATACTGGATATACCATCAATATTGTACCCGTCTAAACTGGACATACCATCAATATTGTACCTGTCTAAACTGGACATACCATCAATATTGTACCTGTCTAAACTGGACATACCATCAATATTGTACCTGTCTAAACTGGACATACCATCAATATTGTACCTGTCTAAACTGGACATACCATCAATATTGTACCTGTCTAAACTGGACATACCATCAATATTGTACCTGTCTAAACTGGACATACCATCAATATTGTACCTGTCTAAACTGGACATACCATCAATATTGTACCTGTCTAAACTGGACATACCATCAATATTGTACCCGTCTAAACTGGACATACCATCAATATTGTACCTGTCTAAACTGGACATACCATCAATATTGTACCTGTCTAAACTGGATATACCATCAATATTGTACCTGTCTATACTGGATATACCATCAATATTGTACCCGTCTAAACTGGACATACCATCAATATTGTACCTGTCTAAACTGGACATACCATCAATATTGTACCTGTCTAAACTGGACATACCATCAATATTGTACCCGTCTAAACTGGACATACCATCAAAATTGTACCTGTCTAAACTGGATATACCATCAATATTGTAACTGTCTATACTGGACATACCATCAATATTGTACCCGTCTAAACTGGACATACCATCAATATTGTACCTGTCTAAACTGGATATACCATCAATATTGTAACTGTCTATACTGGACATACCATCAATATTGTAACTGTCTATACTGGACATACCATCAATATTGTAACTGTCTTAACTGGACATACCATCAATCTGTACCCGTCTAAACTGGACATACCATCAATATTGTACCTGTCTAAACTGGATATACCATCAATATTGTAACTGTCTATACTGGACATACCATCAATATTGTACCTGTCTAAACTGGATATACCATCAATATTGTAACTGTCTATACTGGACATACCATCAATATTGTACCCGTCTAAACTGGACATACCATCAATATTGTAACTGTCTATACTGGACATACCATCAATATTGTACCCGTCTAAACTGGACATACCATCAATATTGTAACTGTCTATACTGGACATACCATCAATATTGTACCTGTCTAAACTGGACATACCATCAATATTGTAACTGTCTATACTGGACATACCATCAATATTGTACCCGTCTAAACTGGACATACCATCAATATTGTAACTGTCTATACTGGACATACCATCAATATTGTACCTGTCTATACTGGACATACCATCAATATTGTACCTGTCTAAACTGGATATACCATCAATATTGTAACTGTCTATACTGGACATACCATCAATATTGTACCTGTCTAAACTGGACATGCTATCAATATTGACCCGTCTAAACTGGACATGCCATCAATATTGTACCTGTCTAAACTGGATATACCATCAATATTGTACCTGTCTAAACTGGACATGCTATCAATATTGACCCGTCTAAACTGGACATGCCATCAATATTGTATCTGTCTAAACTGGACATTCCATCAATATTGTACCTGTCTAAACTGGACATACCATCAATATTGTACCTGTCTATACTGGACATACCATCAATATTGTAACTGTCTAAACTGGACATACCATCAATATTGTACCTGTCTAAACTGGACATACCATCAATATTGTACCTGTCTAAACTGGACATGCTATCAATATTGACCCGTCTAAACTGGACATGCCATCAATATTGTACCTGTCTAAACTGAATATACCATCAATATTGCACCTGTCTATACTGGACATACCATCAATATTGTAACTGTCTAAACTGGACATACCATCAATATTGTACCTGTCTAAACTGGACATACCATCAATATTGTACCTGTCTAAACTGGACATGCTATCAATATTGACCCGTCTAAACTGGACATGCCATCAATATTGTACCTGTCTAAACTGGATATACCATCAATATTGTACCTGTCTAAACTGGACATACCATCAATATTGTACCTGTCTAAACTGGACATGCTATCAATATTGTACCTGTCTAAACTGGACATGCTATCAATATTGACCTGTCTAAACTGGACATGCCATCAATATTGTACCTGTCTAAACTGGATATACCATCAATATTGTACCTGTCTAAACTGGACATACCATCAATATTGTACCTGTCTAAACTGGACATGCTATCAATATTGTACCTGTCTAAACTGGACATGCTATCAATATTGTACCTGTCTAAACTGGACATGCTATCAATATTGTACCTGTCTAAACTGGACATGCTATCAATATTGACCCGTCTAAACTGGATATACCATCAATATTGTACCTGTCTAAACTGGATATACCATCAATATTGTACCTGTCTAAACTGGACATACCATCAATATTGTACCTGTCTAAACTGGACATGCTATCAATATTGACCCGTCTAAACTGGACATGCCATCAATATTGTACCTGTCTAAACTGGATATACCATCAATATTGTACCTGTCTATACTGGACATACCATGAATATTGTAACTGTCTAAACTGGACATACCATCAATATTGTACCTGTCTAAACTGGACATACCATCAATATTGTACCTGTCTAAACTGGACATGCTATCAATATTGACCCGTCTAAACTGGACATGCCATCAATATTGTACCTGTCTAAACTGGATATACCATCAATATTGTACCTGTCTATACTGGACATACCATCAATATTGTACCTGTCTAAACTGGACATACCATCAATATTGTACCTGTCTAAACTTGACATGCTATCAATATTGTACCTGTCTAAACTGGACATACCATCAATATTGTAACTGTCTATACTGGACATACCATCAATATTGTAACTGTCTAAACTGGACATACCATCAATATTGTACCTGTCTAAACTGGACATACCATCAATATTGTACCTGTCTAAACTGGACATACCATCAATATTGTAACTGTCTATACTGGACATACCATCAATATTGTACCTGTCTAAACTGGACATACCATCAATATTGTAACTGTCTATACTGGACATACCATCAATATTGTAACTGTCTATACTGGACATACCATCAATATTGTACCTGTGTAAACTGGATATACCATCAATATTGTAACTGTCTAAACTGGACATACCATCAATATTGTACCTGTCTATACTGGACATACCATCAATATTGTACCTGTCTAAACTGGACATACCATCAATATTGTACCCGTCTAAACTGGACATACCATCAATTTGTAACTGTCTATACTGGATATACCATCAATATTGTAACTGTCTAAACTGGACATGCCATCAATATTGTAACTGTCTATACTGGACATACCATCAATATTGTACCTGTCTAAACTGGACATACCATCAATATTGTACCCGTCTAAACTGGACATACCATCAATTTGTAACTGTCTATACTGGATATACCATCAATATTGTAACTGTCTAAACTGGACATGCCATCAATATTGTACCTGTGTAAACTGGACATGCTATCAATATTGTACCTGTCTAAACTGAACATGCTATAAATATTGACCCGTCTAAACTGGACATGCCATCAATATTGTACCTGTCTAAACTGGATATACCATCAATATTATAACTGTCTATACTGGATATACCATCAATATTGTACCTGTCTAAACTGGACATGGTATCAATATTGTTCCTGTCTAAACTGGACATACCATCAATATTGTAACTGTCTATACTGGATATACCATCAATATTGTAACTGTCTATACTGGACATACCATCAATATTGTACCTGTGTAAACTGGATATACCATCAATATTGTACCTGTCTAAACTGGACATACCATCAATATTGTACCCGTCTAAACTGGACATACCATCAATATTGTAACTGTCTAAACTGGACATACCATCAATATTGTAACTGTCTATACTGGACATACCATCAATCTGTACCTGTCTAAACTGGACATACCATCAATATTGTAACTGTCTAAACTGGACATACCATCAATATTGTACCTGTCTATACTGGACATACCATCAATCTGTACCTGTCTAAACTGTACATACCATTGATTTGAACCTGTCTAAACTTATCACAGACAACACTGGTTATCATTACTGCCCCTGTTAAACTTGTTACCTCATTTACTTTGTCACAGAAACACCTGGTTGTACTGTTCCTTGTTTACTTTGTCAGAGAATATTTAGAATCTATTTCTGTTAATTTACTGCCAAAAGTCTTTATAATGCTATAAATATTGACCCGTCTAAACTTGACATGCTATCAATATTGTACCTGTCTAAACTGGACATACCATCAATATTGTAACTGTCTATACTGGACATACCATCAATATTGTAACTGTCTATACTGGACATACCATCAATATTGTAACTGTCTAAACTGGACATACCATCAATATTGTACCTGTCTAAACTGGACATACCATCAATATTGTACCTGTCTAAACTGGACATACCATCAATATTGTAACTGTCTATACTGGACATACCATCAATATTGTACCTGTCTAAACTGGACATACCATCAATATTGTAACTGTCTATACTGGACATACCATCAATATTGTAACTGTCTATACTGGACATACCATCAATATTGTACCTGTGTAAACTGGATATACCATCAATATTGTAACTGTCTAAACTGGACATACCATCAATATTGTACCTGTCTATACTGGACATACCATCAATATTGTACCTGTCTAAACTGGACATACCATCAATATTGTACCCGTCTAAACTGGACATACCATCAATTTGTAACTGTCTATACTGGATATACCATCAATATTGTAACTGTCTAAACTGGACATGCCATCAATATTGTACCTGTCTATACTGGACATACCATCAATAATGTACCTGTCTAAACTGGACATACCATCAATATTGTACCCGTCTAAACTGGACATACCATCAATTTGTAACTGTCTATACTGGATATACCATCAATATTGTACCTGTCTAAACTGGACATGCCATCAATATTGTACCTGTGTAAACTGGACATGCTATCAATATTGTACCTGTCTAAACTGAACATGCTATAAATATTGACCCGTCTAAACTGGACATGCCATCAATATTGTACCTGTCTAAACTGGATATACCATCAATATTATAACTGTCTATACTGGATATACCATCAATATTGTACCTGTCTAAACTGGACATGCTATCAATATTGTTCCTGTCTAAACTGGACATACCATCAATATTGTAACTGTCTATACTGGATATACCATCAATATTGTACCTGTCTAAACTGGATATACCATCAATATTGTAACTGTCTAAACTGGACATACCATCAATATTGTACCTGTGTAAACTGGATATACCATCAATATTGTACCTGTCTAAACTGGACATACCATCAATATTGTACCCGTCTAAACTGGACATACCATCAATATTGTAACTGTCTAAACTGGACATACCATCAATATTGTAACTGTCTATACTGGACATACCATCAATCTGTACCTGTCTAAACTGGACATACCATCAATATTGTAACTGTCTAAACTGGACATACCATCAATATTGTACCTGTCTATACTGGACATACCATCAATCTGTACCTGTCTAAACTGTACATACCATTGATTTGAACCTGTCTAAACTTATCACAGACAACACTGGTTATCATTACTGCCCCTGTTAAACTTGTTACCTCATTTACTTTGTCACAGAAACACCTGGTTGTACTGTTCCTTGTTTACTTTGTCAGAGAATATTTAGAATCTATTTCTGTTAATTTACTGCCAAAGTTCTTTATAATGCCAAAATAAAACTGAACAAATGGGGGAACTGAATCAAGGTTTTTCTGTATTTGGGGTCAATAATTCAGTTACAAACTTCAGTATAATCAACACAGAAATAACATATTAATGTAAATTATATTAAATCTGTTACCAAAGATAATTAATGAAAATGTGTTTTTTAAATCAATATTACAAAGTATTACTATAACAATTAATCTGCTCCTATATAAAAGACGAATGTGTGAAATCTGTGAATATATGCAGCCATGTTGTGTGTGATATTCTATGTACAAGTTATTATGATTTAAATTATGTGAAATAATAAATAATGGGAAACCTATTTTCAATGGTGTTCAACAAGTTGTGGATCCAAACTTAATTTTTAGACTCATATATAGGTTGTTTAAATGACATCTTATGCCTTAGTCAATATCACTTTACTGGCAGTTTGTTGGTGGATGATGAAGAAAACAAGAGAAACTTACCAGCAGACTAACAAATCTGCATAAAAAAACCCTGGAGATGAGAAGACCGTTTAAGCTTTTATATGATATGTCTATCCTATCTGTTATATGGAGATAGACATAGGTATTGTAGACCAAATAGCAGGAATAGATATAGGTATTGTAGACCAAATAGCAGGAATAGATATAGGGATTGTAGACCAAATAGCAGGAATAGATATAGGGATTGTAGACCAAATAGCAGGAATAGATATAGGGATTGTAGACCAAATAGCAGGAATAGACATAGGGATTGTAGACCAAATAGCAGGAATAGATATAGGGATTGTAGACCAAATAGCAGGAATAGATATAGGGATTGTAGACCAAATAGCAGGAATAGATATAGGGATTGTAGACCAAATAGCAGGAATAGACATAGGGATTGTAGACCAAATAGCAGGAATAGATATAGGGATTGTAGACCAAATAGCAGGAATAGATATAGGGATTGTAGACCAAATAGCAGGAATAGACATAGGGATTGTAGACCAAATAGCAGGAATAGATATAGGGATTGTAGACCAAATAGCAGGAATAGACATAGGGATTGTAGACCAAATAGCAGGAATAGATATAGGGATTGTAGACCAAATAGCAGGAATAGATATAGGGATTGTAGACCAAATAGCAGGAATAGACATAGGGGTTGTAGACCAAATAGCAGGAATAGATATAGGGATTGTAGACCAAATAGCAGGAATAGATATAGGGATTGTAGACCAAATAGCAGGAATAGACATAGGGATTGTAGACCAAATAGCAGGAATAGATATAGGGATTGTAGACCAAATAGCAGGAATAGATATAGGGATTGTAGACAAAATAGCAGGAATAGACATAGGGATTGTAGACAAAATAGCAGGAATAGATATAGGGATTGTAGACCAAATAGCAGGAATAGATATAGGGATTGTAGACAAAATAGCGTGAATAGATATAGGGATTGTAGACAAAATAGCAGGAATAGACATAGGTATAATAGACAAAATAGCAGGAATAGATATAGGGATTGTAGACCAAATAGCAGGAATAGACATAGGGATTGTAGACCAAATAGCAGGAATAGATATAGGGATTGTAGACCAAATAGCAGGAATAGATATAGGGATTGTAGACCAAATAGCAGGAATAGACATAGGTATAATAGACAAAATAGCAGGAATAGGTATTGTAGACCAAATAGCAGGAATAGATATAGGGATTGTAGACCAAATAGCAGGAATAGACATAGGTATAATAGACAAAATAGCAGGAATAAATATAGGGATTGTAGACCAAATAGCAGGAATAGACATAGGGATTGTAGACCAAATAGCAGGAATAGATATAGGGATTGTAGACCAAATAGCGTGAATAGATATAGGGATTGTAGACAAAATAGCAGGAATAGACATAGGTATAATAGACAAAATAGCAGGAATAGGTATTGTAGACAAAATAGCAGGAATAGACATAGGTATAATAGACAAAATAGCAGGAATAGACATAGGTATAATAGACAAAATAGCAGAAACAGACATAGGTATTGTAGACAAAATAGCAGAAACAGACATAGGTATTGTAGACAAAATAGCAGAAATAGACATTAGTATTGTAACAAAATGAAAATTATCAAAGTTCCAAATATATATATATATATTTATATACAGTTATAGTTATGATTTAAACAAAATGGTTGCTGTTTGTATTGGATTATAGATTGACTTGAACCCTATGCAGTTAAATGTTGATATTTTTATGAATTGCAAACAATTACAGTAATTGGTCCTAACTAAACTGAAATACTAGCAATGCATAGAAAGTTTTAGTAAGAGAACAATTCATGTGTCTCTAAAAATTGCTTGCAAAGAATAGGATAAATCCCTTAATCAATGAAACAGAAATTTCTTTTTATTGTAATATATCAATAGTTTTTATAATCAATATACTTTAATACTTGAATTTCTAAACACGACTGCTCTATGTGTTGCACTTCGAATTACAAGTTCTTCATGCACAGAATAACATGAGACAGTAATGTCCACAGATTATTTATGGGCAGGAGAAGATTGTGACAACATATAAAGAATCACAATACTGTATAAAATAAGATTTAGTCCATTATATCTTAGTTTTGCATCCCCAGCTAGTATGCAATAAAAATTAAAAATTTAATGTAAACCAATCATTGGCAATGTTAATTCAATGGGTACTCTTAAATCAGTTTTAGAAATAACAGCCAGTCAAAAACTGTAAACTGGTAACTTTTGCTAAGGGCTGGTAACTTCTTTCAATAGTATCCTATACATATGTTATTATCAGAATCAATCTGTAAGACACTTAACTAAAGTCGCTATCAGAATCAATCTGTAAGACACTTAACTAAAGTCGCTATCAGAATCAATCTGTAAGACACTTATCTAAAGTCACTATCAGAATCAATCTGTAAGACACTTAACGAAAGTCACTATCAGAATCAATCTGTAAGACACTTAACTAAAGTCACTATCAGAATCAATCTGTAAGACACTTAACTAAAGTCGCTATCAGAATCAATCTGTAAGACACTTAACTAAAGTCACTATCAGAATCAATCTGTAAGACACTTAACTAAAGTCGCTATCAGAATCAATCTGTAAGACACTTATCTAAAGTCACTATCAGAATCAATCTGTAAGACACTTAACAAAAGTCACTATCAGAATCGATCTGTAAGACACTTAACTAAAGTCACTATCAGAATCAATCTGTAAGACACTTAACTAAAGTCACTATCAGAATCGATCTGTAAGACACTTAACTAAAGTCACTATCAGAATCAACCTGTAAGACACTTAACTAAAGTCGCAATCAGAATCAATCTGTAAGACACTTATCTAAAGTCACTATCAGAATCAATCTGTAAGACACTTAACTAAAGTCGCTATCAGAATCAATCTGTAAGACACTTAACTAAAGTCACTATCAGAATCAATCTGTAAGACACTTAACTAAAGTCACTATCAGAATTAAACTGTTACACACTAAAGTCACTATCAGAAATAATCTGTAAGACACTTAACTAAAGTCACTATAAGAATTAATTTGTAAGACACTTAAAAAAGGTCACTATCAGAATTAAACTGTTACCACACTAAACTAAAGTCACTATCAGAAAGTTGAACATTAAGACACACATAACTAAAGTCACTATCAGAATTAATTGTTAAAAACACATAAGTATTGAGATGAATGAACAAACTTGTGTACACACGAACATTGAGTTCAGGATTAGTATTGAAATGATTGAACAGGTTTTGTACACTTGAACTCATGAGTTCAGAATAAGTACATGTGTGTATCCAGATTATAGAAGAAACTTGTGAGATGTAAGCACTGAGATGATAAAACAATCTTATAAACACAAAGTTCAGAATTGGTATTGAAATATCAGCTTATGAATGAGTTTAGAAAACATGTATAACAAAAAATTGAAAAAAGGTGGTAAATTTAGTTTTTACTTCCAATACACATATCCATCTTAAAAATTAAAACCTGACACAAACAACATCATTAAATATTTATGTGATCATCTACATTTTATGTGCATTTAGACTCCACTCTTGCTTGAAAAATATAATATTACCCATTTAATAAAAATTTGCATTTTCATTGCCACAGTTAAGGCTTGACTGATTAGGATATTCTGATGTATGTACATAGAACATCCATCTCTGTCAATTTAATTATGCAAAGCAGTTGAACCATGATATAGTTAGGAAATTATTCAAGCTAAACATAGTAAAGGTGCAATTAAAACATATGGCAGTTATACACTGATGAACCTTAAAAAATTACATAAATCAGAGCAATGACTTATATGTACCAGGATAAGGATTTAGATGTACCATACCAGGGCAATGATTAACATGTATCAGGACAATGATTTACATGTATCAGGGCAATGATTTACAATGTACCAGGGCAATGATTTACAATATACCAAGGCAATGATTTATATGTACCTGGGCAATGATTTACATGGAACTGGGCAATCATTTACAATGTACCAGGCAATCATTTACAATGTTCCAGGGAAAGGATTTACAATGTACCAGGGCAATGATTTACAATGTACCAGGGAAGGGATTTACAATGTACCAGGGCAATCATTTACAATGTACCAGGGAAGGGATTTACAATGTACCAGGGCAATCATTTACAATGTTCCAGGGAAAGGATTTACAATGTACCAGGGCAATGATTTACAATGTATCAGGGAAGGGATTTACAATGTACCAGGGCAATCATTTACAATGTACCAGGGAAGGGATTTACAATGTACCAGGACAATCATTTACAATGTACCAGGGAAGGGATTTACAATGTACCAGGGCAATCATTTACAATGTACCAGGGAAGGGATTTACAATGTACCAGGGCAATCATTTACAATGTACCAGGGAAGGGATTTACAATGTACCAGGACAATGATTTGTGTTTTATACATTAACTAGTTAATATGTCACTTTCTCTATAAAAAGATACCTGTTTCTCAGACAGAATACGACCCAATAGTTACATAAGAGTGGTAAATGCATTTATTACCAGTTACCAGCCGATAAATAAGTCATTGTTTACTGTTCTAACTTCTAAATGACATGCCTATATGATATAAAAAAACTTCTAATAAATTGACTCTTTGATCCATCCATACTTTTGTTCAATCCATGTGGAATAAAATAACATAATAAATCCATCTGTTTCCACAGTTCATTCATAAAATTTGCCTTCTCACATAGTCACTGCATGATCAAAATTTTTAAAAATATTGGTATCAAAAGCAATATTTTGTAATTAATCATGATTACTGATATACATGTAATGTGTTGAAAGGGTTTTCTTATGTATCTATTTTTATTACATTTATCAGCATTATGTATATATATATATATATATATATATATATATATATATATATATATATATATATATATATATATATATATATATATATACAACTTACATTTTATTTTCATCTTTTTGACATTACTGTAGTATGATTTAAAGCAAAGTTAAATTTTTCTACTTTTCAATTTTTGATATATGTATAATTATACAGCAAGTAAAATACAATTTTTTATGTTTGCATGTCATGAAAATTGATCTTTTTCAAACTGTATGGATCTTACAACTTACTACTGATGGTTAAACATATATATATTGATTGAAAGTGTAACACATGGTTGAAACAGTGCGAAAACAACAAGTACACAAGATGTGTGCTGACCAACTTCAGCCTAACGACTACAGTGGAATGACTTCAGTGGAACAAGCCTTTCAATAAGCATGGTCTTGACTACACTGTTGCAGATATCAATTTATACATTGTAAAGCTTCTAGCTCTGACATAAATAATTGATTATTTGCATAGAGCTATTAACATGCTGCAGTGCTGTATAGAAAAGGTTCTTTTATCATCAAAAGAATGAACACTTATATGCTAGTATTTACTCCATTCTATTATTTTCAATAATCATTAAGTCTTTTGTATATTTTCTATTATAATTTATAACAAGGGAAGAATTGATTTATTGGTACATGAGGGAAGCCAATAAAAATGTTTAAAGATTTGTCATTATCACCATCTCACTTAAAACAGGATCAAAAACATAAAGGCTTATAAAAATTGACATGCTAATGGACTGATGGTTTGTTGGTCAATAGTTGGTTGCATACTGTTTAACATAACGTCATCAAACTTGCATCTATCTGAGATGAGATAATTTTTATAAATATCATTAAATGATCTAATACACATGTTTATATATGGTATATGATTTTGTACAGATATTTCAAATTTGTTTTGAACTAGCTGTTTATAGTGCTAGTAAACAATGTTGCAGTTCAACATCCAAGAAGATTACACTACTAAGCCAGCCATTCCATAAAACTGAACCAGCCATTCCAGAAAACACATTCTAACTTGTTGTCGACTATAGTACAACTAATGAAAATGTTCTGCTATAAATAACATTCACCATTTTTATTTCCAAAACTTATTCTTCACAAATTGTAAATAAATACATGTACTGCAATTATCTTGAAAATAAAATTTTACATCAATATCCCAGTGTTTTTTATTTTTTGGATGACAATGTATTAGTCAATTTTATTGTTTTAACAATTTATATCACTAAACAAGGTCAAGTTCCATTTCTTCTGATCCTAACACACATTAAATGCCTAACAGCTGTGTGCATGGGCAGAACAATTTCTTTATCAAAAACCCCAAAATTTCTGGGTAACAATGTGAGAGTTTTGTGAGGTCATATAGTCTTATTTTGAAAATGGAAGAAGAAGTTGGCAAACATCAATACCAAAGAAATTGATCAGAATTCTCAAGCCAGTGGCAATGATATCTTAAAAATAAATAAATATTTTTGAAGACAAATCATTCACCTATCTATCAAGAATAGTAACTTATAAAACATTTCTAATAATTTAAATCTGAAGCAAAATTCTGTGTTACCTCTTCAAACATTAGTTTGTATCGAAAAATCCTGGTTTTTTATATAAAAAATTGTTCTGACCCTAAACACGGCTGATGGTGCTAGACATAGTCTGTGTTAGGGTCAGAGGAAATTCAGACTGTCATCCAAGATTTAATTCTGCTCTGTGTTGGCTTGATGATTGATATCAATAAAACAAGTTGTTGTTGTTGTTTTTTTTTTTTTTTTTTTGACTTGCCTATATAACCCAGTCATTTAAGTTATCACACTATCTATGCTAGGATAATTTAGCTCCTACAGGATCTAACAAATGTTTTACAATACTTTGTACAAACACCAAGCATACTAGTGACAATTCAATGGCATTAGGAACCACCCTTAGTCATAAATATTCATTTAATATTTTGATACCTTTATTTGATTTTTCTAATTTACTCTTCAACCTAAATCACAGATCCCATAATATCACTACAAAACATTAATCTCTCTAAAGAAGTATTTAGCTACATGACACTTAATAGCAGGATCTGTTGTCAGAGATAGTCTTACAGCAATTATGACAAGTAACACAAACTATTCTACTTCATATTAGCTAAATGACAATCAAACCAAAATACAGATTGTTACTGTCTGGATTTTTTTTTCTCTTTTCTTTTTTTTTTTTTTAAGTCTTGAAATCTGAAACTAAACCTACAGGCTGTTTGTCTTTTCAGCTAAGGAAGACATCCACATTTAATATTGGAAGAAAAGACACTTATAAAATAAATACAAGTACTCAGATACTAATTATGTGTTTTAGGCATAGCCAACAGAATCTCAGTGAATTTGTTTGATGTTAGGCATAGCAAACAGAATCTCAGTGAATTTGTTTGATGTATATTTCTAGAAAGAGTCTGGTTGGTTGTTTGCTTGAGGTATATTCTTACAGTGAATCAGGTTGGTTGCCTGCTTGATGTATATTGGTTTTCATACAGTAATCCATTTTTTTTTTAGCTCTTTGTAACCAGAAATGATTTTATTAATCATAGGTGCACAAAAGTGATTCTACTGTTTTGTGTAAAAGCACACTGACATCAACTTTCAAAGGGCGATCACTAGGCTGATTATGCCCTATAATTTGTGTCTTATGCTTATAGATAAGAAATTCTTAACTCTATAGTTGAAGACAATGTAGGAAGAACAGCTTTTACATTAAGCAAGAGTTTTCATTAAGAATGAAAATTTATATCAAACAGCACAATGACCAACAAGACCAGCTTCTGATGTCTTCAGAAGAACTTACAGGATTTTATAGATATAGGCAAAGGTGCATGTGCCTTGCGCTGATGGCATTATACAGCAGGGTTCTTTATTGTGCCATGCCTACCATGACATGGAAGGACGTTTACTTTAAGTTCCTATCCAAAGAACCATGACTTTCATTTCAAAATGCCAAGTGCTTGGCAAAAAGACAGTCACTACCCACTTTCAAGTCTTGAGTCACACCCAGTCGGGGTTCGAACCCACAGCCTTCAACTTATTAAGTGAGCACTCTTTTGGAGGAGAGGAGGTTGCTTTTAAGAAAAAAATATGAATTATTTATTAAAACAAAATCTATCACAGATAAACTTTATTAATTTACTACTTGAAGATGATCTCTGATCTCACAAAACTTTAGTTTTTTTTTCTTTATGGATAATGCCAGGTATTTCAAATAAGAGACAGGATCATAATTCTGGGAAATTTTTTGTCCTGTCCACACATAGGGTTGAAAGGATCAAAATCCATAGAGTCCCAGGCAAATAAGGACATACTACATGCAAGATTTATTTCTCTTATATTTTACACTCCTAGATAACAATATGAAGATCCTTGCTATTGGATCATATCAAAATGCTTCATACTACTATTATTTACTTTATGTTACATGCCTTGTCAGCTTGCACAAAAGCAGAGAATAATGAAGGACGAAATGGTGCATATATATTATATTGCTTTTAATAGTCATTTTTGTAATACCATTGACATTTGCATAAGAGAGAGAGAGAGAGAGAGAGAGAGAGAGAGAGAGAGAGAGAGAGAGAGAGAGAGAGAGAGAGAGAGAGAGAGATTTTGTTTATACATGATATATAATTTTATATTGCATGCCCACATCCTGTTTTCTTATTGTCACAAATAGACAATTGTTTGCTGTGTAAATGTTACCTGAATATTTTAATTTATAAATCACATTATTCTTTCTGCACAACTATATGTTGGTCATGTGGTAGTACATGCTAATATATATTTCCTTGTAATGCATTAGTACACATATGTCATAAACTTTTACCTATATTTTATATAAAAACAGCCTAAATCTTATATCCTTATTAATTTGTGACATAACAATTTTTTTACACAATCTAATGCACCTATAATAAGAAAGAAATCTGTTTTTTGTTCGGACATAAATTTCAGATGAAAGACAGCTGACATTATTTCTAACAAAATTAAGAAAAAAAATTACATATTTTCAAATATCAACATGATAGAGCTGACATCAAACCAGACAAAAGAAGTGGCTGACATGATTTCAGATCTAAGTAAAACATAGCTGACATTATTTCAGATCTAAGTGAAACACAGCTGAATATGACTTCAGATCTAAGTAAAACACAGCTGACATGATTTCAGGCCTAAGTAAATCACAGCTGACATGATTTCAGACCTAAGTAAATCACAGCTGAATATGACTTCAGACCTAAGAAAACACAGCTGACATGATTTCAGACCTATGTAAAACACAGCTGACATGATTTCAGACCTAAGTAAATCACAGCTGACATGATTTCAGATCTAAGTAAATCACAGCTGAATATGACTTCAGACCTAAGAAAACACAGCTGACATGATTTCAGACCTAAGTAAATCACAGCTGACATCATTTTAAGATCTAAGTAAAACACAGCTGACATGATTTCAGACCTAAGTATAAAACACAGCTAACATTATTTTAGTCCTAAGTAAAACACAGCTGACATGATTTCAGATCTAAGTAAAACACAGCTGAATGACTTCAGACCTAAGAAAACACAGCTGACAGGATTTCAGACCTATGTAAAACACAGCTGACATAATTTCAGACCTAAGTAAACCACAGCTGACATGATTTCAGATCTAAGTAAATCACAGCTGAATATGACTTCAGACCTTAGAAAACACAGCTGACATGATTTCAGACCTAAGTAAAACACAGCTGACATGATTTCAGACCTAAGTAAATCACAGCTGACATGATTTCAGATCTAAGTAAAACACTGCTGAATATGACTTTGGACCTAAGTAAAACACAGCTGACATGATAAGATCTAAGTAAAACACAGCTGACATGATTTCAGATCTAAGTAAAACACAGCTTACATGATTTTCAGACCTAAGTAAAACACAGCTGACATGATTTCAGACCTAAGTATAAAACACAGCTTACATTATTTTAGTCCTAAGTAAAACACAGCTGGCATGATTTCAGACCTAAGTAAAACACAGCTGACATGAATTCAGATCTAAGTAAAACACAGCTGACATGATTTCAGACCTAATTAAAACACAGCTTACATGATTTCAGACCTAAGTTAAACACTGCTGACATGATTTCAGACCTAATTAAAAAACAGCTAACATGATTTCAGACAAGAGTAATGCACAACTGGCTTGATTTCAGACAAGAGTAATGCACAACTTGCATTATTTCAGATAAAAATAATAATTAACAATTGGACTTTTTTAAAATGTTCATTGTTTGCAACAACTTTGCAAGCAAACAGAATAATGCGCGCTAATGAACATCATATTAAGACAGTTTAATTGTTATATTTTCGTCAAATATTTTTTAAAAAAATTATTCATTGATTTCAAGAATAAAAAATTCCCATCTATAACACATGCACATCAGGGGAGTCCAGTTGACGCAACAGCTGTATTTTAGACCAAGAACCACACATTTTAATCCTCACTATTTTTTAATGTGGGGTAACAACAGGGAGTTTTGGTTTGAAAAATTATAGCGTTATCAGGTATTTTGATGGTATTTTCTCGATTTGTCATTAATATTATGTATTTTTGAGAATATTGGCTTTAAAAATATATATAAAAAATGAATATCAACAAAAATGTGTTGTTATTTGTGGACTATATTTCGGTCGAAAATCAGGTGAACCTGTGTGGCCTCATTTCATTGCAAAGAAGTTTGGAGTAAAAGATTGCTGGCTATATGTTGGAAGTAAAATTTGTGAATCTGAAATCGGGGAAACTGTAGCAGAGGGATAATTTTCAATGGCCAAGCATGTGGGTTTCAAATCTGTGCCAGGATACTAGTATGTGAGAGTAGACAGGGATTTACTGAGATATTTTTTCTGGAATGTCGACATTGTTAGGTTGAGATTCACTTTAACATTATGTGTTACATACTCGGTATCGTTCAAATGTAGACAGCAAAGCAGTGAGAAGTATACTTATTCTTTACGCCTGCTACAGTGCAAATATCTCTCAAGTTTAGAAAATGACTGTTTTAGGTTTAGCAAGGAGTTTTGTAGTACTTAAACCATGTATTAAAGTTTTGAGGAGTTCCTATTGTATCCCTAGTAAACTGATTAAAAGCCTGTGGCTAATTTTTCAGTGTTTCTGATCAACAAACAAGCAAGTGAAACGAACAATTTTCACTGGATGTGTCATACATGCATGAATCTAATTCCAACTGAAATTAACATCCTGCAAGACACAAAATTAATTGACAAGTTGTACCATTACACATTGTCCTCAAAATAATAGGGGATATAGCAGCTTTGCCAAGGTAGGAAGAAATTTGTATAAGATCTGATTGTTATAGAATTTTTTGTGGTTTGATGGTTTTGACAGACCAGTTCTTGTCTGTTCTTTCAAAAACACCATTTCATTTTTTAAACTCTGTCTCTCACAATGTCAATATTACGAATATCAGCAAGGTGCCTAAATATGTTATTAAAATTTTATTTCATTAATTTCTTTGATTTTATTTTGTGCATTTTAACCATTGAAAAGTTTTTGTAAAATTTCGTAAAAATGCGTTTTTGGAGCTTGTCTCCATTAAAAACAAACGTGACATGATAGCCATGTTTGTTTACCTATGGTAATGCAGTGCCGGATTGTGTATTGCATTTTTTATGTATTCAAACACAGAGTGACAAGGTTTTTGGCGTTCATTGTCAATCATGAAGGCAATGACTCTCAAGCTTGTAGCTATGGGAATTTCACGAGGCAAATGAAAATATTAAAACATAAATGGCACAATTTTAGACAAAATGTGATTCAGTAAAGATTCAAATGTTTTCTATATATATATATATATATATATATATATATATATATATATATATATATATATATATATGTAACTACAATAACATATGTAACCTAAATGATATACTGAAATTCAAGGAGACAAGACATCATGTGAAATTAAATTTTTGTAAGGAGAATACCAATGTGAGTTCTTTTTTACAAAAACACATAAGTCACTGCCCAAAATTGTAAAAGATATGTCAACTGTTTATTGATTTTAGAACCAGCGCATCAACTTCTGGTACATATAAGGTTATGTGGTATAGTCTATCTTGTGCTGTGGTTTCCAGTGAATGACTGAATGTTTACTGACTGCATTTCACATCATCATAAGGGAAAAAAATTTCATAAAATAAATAAATATTATTCTTGACATTATTAAGTGTTTAGCCATTTTATTAATAGATCTATACACATACTTATCATCATATTTCATTTATTTATCAACTTATTAATGTCATTATATTATAAAATTCATATTTAATCTGCTAAATGTAGAAAAATAATGTGACACAACCCGGTCCCAATCCTTCCATTCTACAAACTGAACCACCTTCACACTTCACTGTGACTGCACTAATTGTGCTATCTACTGATGAGCCAAGACAGAATCACTAACAACCCAACCCCTAACCTTTCGAAATCTGTGACATCTTTCTAGAGCCTTGACAATTTTTTTTCTTCTTAGAAAATCGTTAAGATTTTGAGATCTTAACATTTCTGATCTGGGAAAATTGATCTTGGTATTACAGGTATACATGTACAAAATCTAAACATAAATAAATGTTATGTAACTAAACACATTCCTGAAATAAATTCTCTGTTATCTAACTCAAGATCTGGGGAAAAATAACAAAAGGCAAGGCACAGTGGGGACCCACTATTAATGTGCTTCTAATTTATTTAACCAATTGTATCTAGTTTAAAAGTGTTCATAACAATGCTCATTTATAAAAAGAGAAAGTCAAAAATGCCTCCAGGCATGACACATTTAAAACTCTGATCATGTGTACAAGTGATAAAATTAATGACCCAAGTTAAACCACACCCTCTATATTGTCAATCAAATAAAAAAGTATAATTACCTTGGCCAATCAAGTACTCAGTTCAAAATTTTATTCACCTCTGAAAAAATATTAAAAAAAATACTGGCACATTAAAAATGAATGTGAACAATTTTTATGTTATACATGTATATGTTAAATTACAATGAATGTTTCAAAACCCAACTCATCAGTATTGATAGAGTACACATATGGAGAGAAAATAAATAAGTTGACAAAAGAAAGAAAGAAAAAAACACACATACACAAACATGATCAGAACTGAATGCAGTGCAGCTACCTACCCCCCTACCCCCCAACACACACACACACACACACACACACACACACACACACACACACACACACACACACACACACACACAGAGATTACATCAACTGACAAAACACTATTTATAGGAGACAAGGGTGATATATAGAGAAAAAAAGTTTGGACACTAAATGAAGCTTGATAAAGTAAGCACATGTAACCGCTAGGAATGTATAGACCTGGTAAAGTCAGGACAGGTAACAGCTAGGGATGTATAGACATGGCAAAGTCATGACATGTGACATCTAAGGATGTATAGAACTGGTGATGTCTAGATATGTGACAGCTAGGGGTGAACAGAACTGGTGATGTCCACATATGTGACAGCTAGGAATGTATAGACCTGGCAAAGTCATGACATGTGACAGCGAAGGATGTATAGAACTGGTGATGTCCAAATATGTGACAGCTAAGGGTGTATAGAACTAGTAATGTCCAGATATATGACAGCTATGAATGTATAAAACAGGTGATGTCTAGATATGTGACAGCTAGGGGTGTATAGAACTGGTGATGTCTAGATATGTGAAGCTAGGGATGTATAGAGCTGGTGATGTCCAGTTTGTGATAGCTAGGGTGTATAGAACTGGTAATGTCCCGTTTGTGATAGCTAGGGTGTATATAACTGGTGATGTCTAGATATGTGACAGCTAGGGATGTATAGACCTGGTAATGTCCCGTTTGTGATAGCTAGGGTGTATAGAACTGGTAATGTCTAGATATGTGACAGCTAGGGATGTATAGACCTGGTAATGTCCCGTTTGTGATAGCTAGGGTGTATATAACTGGTGATGTCTAGATATGTGACAGCTAGGAATGTATATAACTGATAATGTCTAGATATGTGACAGCTAGGTGTGTATAGAACTGGTAATGTCTAGATATGTGACAGCTAGGGGTGTGCAGAACTGGTGATGTCCAGATATGTGACAGCAAGGAGTGTATAAAACTAGTGATGTCTAGATATGTGACAGCTAGGGGTGTATAGAACTGGTGATATCCAGTTAAGTAATAGCTAGGTATGTATGAAACAGGTGATGTCCAGATATGTGGCAGCTAGGTGTGTATAGAACTGGTAATGTCTAGATATGTGACAGCTAAGGATGTGCAGAACTGGTGATGTCCAGATATGTGACAGCAAGGAGTGTATAAAACTAGTGATGTCTAGATATGTGACAGCTAGGGGTGTATAGAACTGGTGATATCCAGTTAAGTAATAGCTAGGTATGTATGAAACAGGTGATGTCCAGATATGTGACAGCTAGGGATGTATAGAACTGATGATGTCCAGATATGTGACAGCTAGGGGTGTATAGAACTGGTGATGTCTAGATATGTGACAGCTAGGGATGTATAGATCTGGTGATGTCCAGTTTGTTATAGCTAGGGTGTATAGAACTGGTGATGTCCAGTCTGTTATAGCTAGGGTGTATAGAACTGATGATGTCCAGATATGTGACAGCTAAGGATGTGCAGAACTGGTGATGTCCAGATATGTGACAGCAAGGAGTGTATAAAACTAGTGATGTCCAGATATGTGACAGCTAAGGGTGTATAGAACTGGTGATTTCAAGATATGTGATAGCTATGGGTGTATAGAACTGGTAATGTCCACATATGTGACAGCAAGGAATGTATAGAACTGATGATGTCCAGATATGTAATAGCTAGGTATGTATAAAACTGGTGATGTCTAGATATGTGACAGCTAGGGACGTATAGACCTGGTAATGTCCCGTTTGTGATAGCTAGGGTGTATAGAACTGGTGATTGCCAGATATGCTTCAGCTAGGGGTGTATAGGTGATGTCCAGATATGTGACAGCTAGGGATGTATAGAACTTGTAATGTCTAGATATGTGACAGCTAAGGATGTGCAGAACTGGTGATGTCCTGATATGTGACAGCTAAGGATGTGCAGAACTGGTGATGTCCAGATATGTGACAGCTAAGAGTGTATAAAACTAGTGATGTCCAGATTTGCTACAGCTAGGGATGTATTAAACTTCTGATGTCCAGATATGCGACAGCTAGGGATGTATTAAACTTCTGATGTCCAGATATGTGACAACTAAGGATGTATAGAACTGATGATGTCCAGATATGTAATAGCTAGGTATGAATAAAACTGATGATGTCTAGATATGTGACGGCTAAGGATGTATAGAACTGATGATGTCCAGATATGTAATAGCTAGGTATGAATAAAACTGGTGATGTCTAGATATGGGATGGCTAAGGATGAATAGAACTGATGATGTCCAGATATGTGACAGCTAAGGATGTATTAAACTTCTGATGTCCAGATATGTCACAGCTAGGGATGTATTAAACTTCTGATGTCCAGATATGTGACAACTAAGGATGTATAGAACTGATGATGTCCAGATATGTAATAGCTAGGTATGAATAAAACTGATGATGTCTAGATATGTGACGGCTAAGGATGTATAGAACTGATGATGTCCAGATATGTAATAGCTAGGTATGAATAAAACTGGTGATGTCTAGATATGGGATGGCTAAGGATGTAAAGAACTGATGATATCCAGATATGTGACAGCTAAGGATGTATTAAACTTCTGATGTCCAGATATGTCACAGCTAGGGATGTATTAAACTTCTGATGTCCAGATATGTGACAACTAAGGATGTATAGAACTGATGATGTGCAGATATGTAATAGCTAGGTATGAATAAAACTGGTGATGTCTAGATATGGGATGGCTAAGGATGTTTAGAACTGATGATGTCCAGATATGTGACAGCTAGGGATGTATTAAACTTCTGATGTCCAGATATGTGACGGCTAAGGATGTATAGAACTGATGATGTCCAGATATGTAATAGCTAGGTATGAATAAAACTAGTGATGTCTAGATATGTGACAGCTAAGGATGTATAGAGCTGATGATGTCCAGATATGTAATAGCTAGGTATGAATAAACTGATGATGTCTAGATATGTGACAGCTAAGGATGTATAGAACTGATGATGTCCAGATATGTAATAGCTAGGTATGAATAAAACTGATGATGTCCAGATATGTGACAGCTAGGGATGTATTAAACTTCTGATGTCCAGATATGTGATGGCTAAGGATGTATAGAACTGATGATGTCCAGATATGTAATAGCTAGGTATGAATAAAACTAGTGATGTCCAGATATGCGACAGCTAGGGATGTATTAAACTTCTGATGTCCAGATATGCGACAGCTAGGGATGTATTAAACTTCTGATGTCCAGATATGTGACAACTAAGGATGTATAGAACTGATGATGTCCAGATATGTAATAGCTAGGTATGAATAAAACTGGTGATGTCTAGATATGGGATGGCTAAGGATGTATAGAGCTGATGATGTCCAAATATGTAATAGCTAGGTATGAATAAAACTGATGATGTCTAGATATGGGATGGCTAAGGATGTATAGAACTGATGATGTCCAGATATGTGACAGCTAGGGATGTATTAAACTTCTGATGTCCAGATATGTGACGGCTAAGGATGTATAAAACTTCTGATGTCCAGATATGTAATAGCTAGGTATGAATAAAACTGGTGATGTCTAGATATGTGATGGCTAAGGATGTATAGAGGTGATGATGTCCAGATATGTAATAGCTAGGTATGAATAAAACTGATGATGTCTAGATATGTGACGGCTAAGGATGTATAGAACTGATGATGTCCAGATATGTAATAGCTAGGTATGAATAAAACTGGTGATGTCTAGATATGTGATGGCTAAGGATGTATAGAGGTGATGATGTCCAGATATGTAATAGCTAGGTATGAATAAAACTGATGATGTCTAGATATGTGACGGCTAAGGATGTATAGAACTGATGATGTCCAGATATGTAATAGCTAGGTATGAATAAAACTGATGATGTCTAGATATGTGACGGCTAAGGATGTGATATTTCTCTGATTTTAATAAGAGTACACATGTATATTGTATAAGAATAAATAGATTAATGATCAAAGATAGCGAAACCAACATTGTCAACAAATGAATGACAGTAATTAATACATTAAATAACACTCTGTAAATCATATTTAAAATTGTCATATAACAAAACAGATTTCATTATGATAATGATTTTTTTTATAATTGTAAGGTACTATCTTAATGTTTTAAATATGCATTGCATGATCTATCCCTTTTGTTTCTGCTATCTGGCTTTGAAAAAGTGGGGAGCTTGTTGGCCAAGCAGTCAGATACACTAGCCAATGGATCATAGCCATGCTACCAAGCTCTGAATTACCACTCTGAGTAGACTATAGTTGCTTGATTACTTATATTACCAGTAATTACAAATCAGAACTATTTCTCTTGGTACCAAAAACACTTATATGAAACCACTCCTTAATCAAATACATTTACAACATCTTATTTTTTTTCATTCATTCATTCATTCATTATTTATTCATTCATTCATTCATTCATTCATTTATTTAGTTTCTAATTGAAAATACTTTCATGTCATAAAGATATTGTTTCCATTACAGAATAATTTTTATATAAAACCCCCCAAATTTTTGCATGAAAAGAAAATGCCTTCATTGAAGGAGCTTCCTTCTTGAACTCTGCATAAGGAGCTACATATGGTGTTTTACATCAGACTGTCAGATCAAGGATGATAAAGGAAAACAGAATATACAAGAGAATAGAAATTATCTTAGACTGTAAGGGAACTTTATAACATTAGAAGTAGGATTTTTGCTGAGGCAGTGAGAGATATGACTTGTAATCAAGCACTTTTTAGACCAACTTGGTCACTGAGGAAGTATTGTAGTGTGGTGGTAGTTCTGTTGGTGGTTGGGTGTTTAGTCAACAGAATGGTGTTTTATACCCCTGTCAAGATAATCTTACTTAAATTGAGACAGTTGGTCAGTTCTGAAATGCCAAAGTAATCCAGAGGTTAAAACAATCAAATACAATCAAAGACTTCTTACCATTCTTCTTCCTTGACAAATTTGGTAAATGTTAACTTTACCTACCATCATTATTAACTTGGTAGAAATTTACATGTAGAATAATTGCTATATGTTAAAGAGCTTTAATTTAAAAAAGAGAAAAAAGCAAAGAAAAACACAGTCAACATTGTTTTGTTTTTTTACCATCTTTTTAAAAAAAAACCCCAAAAACAAAGAAACAAAACCTGTCTCCTACAATTTATAGCAACATTACTTGACAATCTTATAAACAATGATAAAAACTGTAATGATATTAAAATGTTCTAGTATATATATATATATATATATATATATATATATATATATATATATATATATATATATATATATATATATACACACACACACACACACCAGTAAAACCTTGTAAAAAATGTAAAAAAAAAAAAAAAAAATTACCTGAACCTTTCTTCATCAAATATCCTCTGTCCTTTTTTTTAATCTCTCTCATGTAGGGGACACACACAATAATCTGAAATCAGAAGATTCACATGAGAAACATCCCTTAGGTCTGTGAAGAGTATAGAATTTTCATGTAATGACATCAATTTAAGCTCAACAACAAAAACTGTCACAGATTACAAAGAAATTAGGCAACAATAGGTCATACAAATACTATGTTTAAACCTTCACCTGGCCGGAGACCCTGGTTACAAAATATAAAAGAAATTCATTAAATCAACTTCAGTTTTTCCCAGTTTTTTATCTAATACCAAACATCTGCTAATCCCCTTTAATGACAAGTTTTTTTGAAGTATGTTAAATAGGGTCACAGATGTAACAAAAACCACTTTTTTAACTCTAAAAATGATAATGAATTATCCTGTAGGGAAATTTCAGTAAAAATATACATAATAAAAAAGTGGGGTGGCCCTTAATTGTTGAGGAATTTTATAGGATTATTTACCTGGACATAGAACATGATAATCATGATTTATTGAAATTCATTATTTACACTTTTTTCTCAACTGCATGATTTAAAAATTTATAATATAAAAAATCATAATTAATAACTTATAAAGAATATCTTGAAGATATTTTCACAGCATGATCTAATAAAATACATACATGTAAAATACTAATACAATATTTGTTTGAATTTTTCATATATATATCTATATTAACCTGTCTGTCTATCTTTTTATTTTCCCTAAGTTCCAAAAAAATATAATCTTTACACAAATTTTGAATCTTTCCAGCTTTCAATATTGTAAATAGATTATGTCCAAAAATAGCATTTATTTTTTTAATACATGTATATCTAATTTTCCCAGTTTTACAGACCTCTGACCAAGTATAATAAAAAATTGAAACAGCTGTATGTTGTGTGTTTATTTTTGCTTTCTTTAAAATTACTTTAAAATGACAGAATATGCCACAAGTGCAGTAAATTTTAATATATATTATTGAAATAATTTCAACTTAATACACATGAGTTAGGTAATGTTGTTTTACATCTAATCAATGACCATAATCCTTTGTTTTTGGACACTCTATGTTTTCGGACAAACACTTTTCAAAATAACTTTTTAATAAAATACATGAAAACAGAATGTAATTTTTATTTGTATTCATTTGTAAATTTACAGGAAAGTTGATATGTTTGTGGATCTGCAGTTTATATTGTCTAAAAATACAACAACTTACAAACCTCCCTAATATGTCAGATACTGTAAATATTAGGAAATATTAAATTTTCAAATTTCCACTAAATTTCCAGACATTTAAAAATGAAATTATAAAAATTTGTCCAAAAAACATAGAAGGATTAAATGGTGTTTTACTTACATTAAGGAGCTCAGTTCTGGAAAGGTGGAAGAAACTAAAAAACATGTACCACAATCCTTCGACATGTGAAGTCAAAAAACATTCTCACATTAAGATCTGATCAAGTAGGATTTAGAGGGCTTTGTGATCTACAAATACGTGTTTTAGACCAACTGATCCTTTGGGCTATGAATTCTTAATAATAAACAGTGACATTGCAGATGTTATATAGTAAGAACTATTTTCAAGCAGGGCTCTACATTAACTTTTTTTGCCACTTGTCCTCTCGGACAAGTGAATATAAATTGAACTAGTCCGAAAAGAAAACTTACTTGTCAACCTTCAACCACTACACCCGAGTTAGTATTTATATTGTGTCAGATTGGGATGCTTTAGCTTTCAATGCTTCCCTTTCATGACATTTTACATGATAAAAACTTTTCCAGTGAGATGTCAAAGTGTCTTTTCTAAATGCCGAAGAACAAATGAAAAGTGTACTGTTTTTATCAGCATATTTATCATTATCGTGGCCATATTTTGCAGAACATAATCCCCAGCTCACTTTCACTTTCGCTTTGAAAACCCAAACCTAGAAATTCATTTAGCCACAATGTCTGAAATTTTCTTGAATGTTTCTGTTCATATTCCTTTTTTTTTTTTCTTTTCGTCTCAGTTTTTAGTAACTTTTTTTAGTTGAAGGACCACTAAAACCAAATTTAGTAAGATCTATGATCACGATGCCGTGTAAGCAGCACGTTGCAAAGTTGATCTTTTTAAACGCTTTATGCAAGGGTATTATAAATGTGATTTTTTCAAAATGTTTCAATGATTTTGAATGATCTCGGACTTCAAGTAGAAGAGTACTGATTACAAGCGTATCGATGTTATTGATAATAAAAAAAAAATCACGGGAGATGAATAGCGACTTTGATTCTGATAAGGATGTTGACTGACAATTATAATAATTTTTTCGAATGAAGATTTATTCTCTTCAAATTTCGACTTGTCCCATCGGACAAGTAACTGAACTGTTGAACTTGTCCTGACGGCAATTTAGACTGGTACCAGGCAATCGGGCAAACATTAATGTCCAGCCCTGTCAAGTCAAATTAACTCATTCTTATATAATGTGTTTTCAAAGCATGTACAGGCCTTTTCCCCAATAATTTGAGCTCTACTACTGTCCAGTCTACATGGTACACATATCCTCATATAAAATACATTAAACATTATCATGTAAAAAACTTATCTGAATGTATAGTAATAATAAAATGTAAAATATGTAATTCAAAAATCAACAAACTACATGTTACAACTTGTATTGTTGTGGAGTTATTTAATCTCAACATTTTAAGCAAGCAGAATGATACTAACATTTCGGATTCATTTGGCTAAAAATATCTGAAGAAAGCTTTATTTAAAATGTAATAGGAATCTACTTTGGAAAGACGTCATTTGTACAATCTAATAAAACATCAATTCAACCAAAAGCCTAAAAATAACTAAAATGATCTGTGAAAAAAAGTTTTTTCAAGTAAATTAAATTAAATTGGCGGAAATATAAATGCATGCAATTCTTAAATTCTTTTTTATTTGATGACTTTTCTTTCTCAACCCTTTTCAATATAAACAATATTGTTTTAATACCTTTATAAATTACAGTCTATATCAATCAATACAATTAAAGAGTCCAGTATTTCAAATGTTTAGGCAGAGAAAATGTTGACTGGTCCATTTTTTTTCAACGTTGGACCACATGGTCATTACTATGTAAACTTTTACATATAATGTGACATTTAATTGAGTTTCAAGATCAATGTTTTACCCCCCTATGGGTATTGACAAAGAAAGCAAACTTTCATAATTGGGATTAAAAATTCAAAAGTTGATGAGTTAAAAAATAAATTCAAAGCATTTGTAGTATCTTAAATTAAATGTAACATAACGAAACATTTGAAGAGTGAGTTTGATGTCAATATTGTTATGTTGTGCCCTCAAATCAAACTGTTGCTCAAGGCTAAAGGCATCATAACATATGACACTGCCGTTAACCATGCTAGGCATTTTTAGTACTGTTTACCCTTCTTTTTATGTCCTTGATAACTTTTCACCCCACTTATTGCTAAATGCTAAACTTTCATTAATCCCCAAAATCATTTTGTGTTTCATTGATAAGCCCCCACCCCCACTCCTTCCTGTTTCATCACAAAACCTTTATACCTGTATCTTAAGCCTTGGGTAAGAGAACTGACTCATATTTATAGGATTTCAAACTAAGTAGTGAGAGGTGCCATGATCCAAAAATCAGTGTTTTAAACCACCTAGTCCCCTGAGTCATGAGCTGAAGATCAATTTTTGATAATACCAAGTACATGTTTTGTTTGTTTTTTTTTAAAAATCTATTGTTGCTAATAATATTGGATTGGTTTGCTATCTTTCTTTGTACTGTTAAAACTCTTAACATCCTCCTACTACTGGCTGGCCTCTACAGCCTACACTGATAAAAATATATCATATAAAATGTTATCATGTATTACTCTTACCTGAACAAATATTCATCATAAAATAAATGCATATGTAAAACAAAATTATCTGCAGGGAAAGAAAAAAGCAACAAACTGCAAGTAACAGCTTGTTAGTGGTATAGATATTAAATTAATCCTAAAAAATTCATGTATTTACACTAATATTTACATTTTTCATTTTAATCCTAAAAATAATATATATGCATAATAATAAAATTTTCTATTTAACTTATTGTACTGTACATATAACATTCTCTATTTACTTAATTATACTGTACATATTAACATTTTCTATTTACATATTTTTACTGTACATATAACATTTTCTATTTACTTATTTGTACTTTACATATGAACATTTTCTATTTTTCTTATTTGTACTGTACATATTAACATTTTCTATTTACTTATTTGTACTGTACATATTAACATTTTCTATTTATTTATTTGTACTGTACATATTAACATTTTCTATTTTACATTATTTTTACTGTACATAATAACATTTTCTATTTTAGTTATTAGTACTGTACATAATAACATTTTCTATTTACTTATTTGTACTGTACATATTATCATTTTCCATGTTAGTTATTTGTACTGTACATAATAACATGTTCTATTTACTTATTTGTACTGTACATATCAACATGTTCTATTTACTTATTTGTACTGTACATAATAACATTTTCTATTTTAGATATATGTACTGTACATAATAACATTTTCCATTTTAGATATATGTACTGTACATAATAACATTTTCTATTTTACTTATTTGTACTGTACATGATAACATGTTCTATTTACTTATTTGTACTGTACATATTAACATTTTCTATTTACTTATTTGTACTGTACATAATAACACTTTCTATTTTAGTTATTAGTACTGTACAAAATAACAATTTCTATTTACTTATTTGTACTGTACATATTAACATTTTCCATTTACTTATTTGGACCTGTACATATTAACATTTTCTATTTTACTTATTTGTACTGTAAATAATAACATGTTCTATTTACTTATTTGTACTGTACATAATAGCATTTTCTATTTCCTTATTTGTACTGTAAATAATAACATTTTCAATTTCCTTATTTGTAATGTACATATTAACATTTTCTATTTTACTTATTTTTACTGTACATATTAACATTTTCTAATTATCTTATTTGTACTGTACATATTAACATTTTCTATTTTACTTATTTGTACTGTACATAATATTAACATTTTCCATTTACTTATTTGTACCTGTACAAATTAACATTTTCTATTTTACTTATTTGTACTGTAAAAAATAGCATGTTCTTTTTACTTATTTGTACTGTACATAATAGCATTTTCTATTTACTTATTTGTACTGTAAAAAATAACATATTCTATTTCCTTATTTGTACTGTGCATATTAACATTTTCTATTTCACTTATTTGTATTGTACATAATAACATGTTCTATTTACTTATTTGTACTGTACATAATAACATTTTCTATTTTAGTTATTTGTACTGTACATAATAACATTTTCTATTTTAGTTATTTGTACTATACATACTAACATTTTCTATTTAATTATTTGTACTGTACATATTAACATTTTCTAATTATCTTATTTGTACTATACACATTAACATTTTCTGTTTAACTTATTTGTTCAGTACATAATAACATTTTCTATTTTACTTATTTTTACTGTTCATCATAACATTTTCTATTTACTTATTTTTACTGTACATATTAACATTTTCTATTTTAGTTATTTGTACTGTTCATAATAACATTCTCTATTTCACTAATTTGTACTGTACATATTAACATTTTCTATTTACTTATTTGTACTGTACATATTAACATTTTCTATTTACTTATTTGTACTGTACATAATAACATTTTCTTTTTTACTTATTTGTACTGTACATATTAACATTTTCTATTTATTTATTTGTACTTACATATGAAAAATTTCTATTTACTTATTTGTACTGTACATAATAACATTTTCTATTTACTTATTTGTACTGTACATATAAACATTTTCTATTTTAGTTATTTGTACTGTACATAATAACATTCTCTATTTCACTAATTTGTACTGTATATATAAACATTTTCTATTTACTTATTTGTACTGTACATATTAACATTTTCTATTTAGTTATTTGTACTGTACATAATAACATTTTCTTTTTTACTTATTTGTACTGTACATATTAACATTTTCTATTTATTTATTTGTACTGTACATATTAACATTTTCTATTTACTTATTTGTACTGTACATAATAACATTTTCTGTTTACTTGTTTGTACTGTACATATTAACATTTTCTATTTACTTATTTGTACTTTACTTAATAACATGTTCTATATACTTATTTGTACTGTACCTAATAACATTTTTATTTTAGTTATTTGTACTGTACATAATAACATTTTCTATTTTAGTTATTTGTATTGTACATAATAACATTTTCTATTTACTTATTTGTACTGTACATATTAACATTTTCCATTTACTTATTTGTACTGTACATAATAACAATTTCTATTTACTTATTTGTACTGTACATAATAACATGTTCTATTTACTTATTTGTACTGTACATATTAACATTTTCTATTTACTTATTTGTACTGTACATATTAACATTTTCTATTTACTTATTTGTACTGTACATATTAACATTTTCTATTTACTTATTTGTACTGTGCATATTAACATTTTCTATTTTACTTATTTGTATTGTACATAATAACATGTTCTATTTACTTATTTGTACTGTACATAATAACATTTTCTATTTTAGTTATTTGTACTGTACATAATAACATTTTCTATTTTAGTTATTTGTACTGTACATGATAACATGTTCTATTTACTTATTTGTACTGTACATAATAACACTTTCTATTTTAGTTATTAGTACTGTACAAAATAACAATTTCTATTTACTTATTTGTACTGTACATATTAACATTTTCCATTTACTTATTTGGACCTGTACATATTAACATTTTCTATTTTACTTATTTGTACTGTAAATAATAACATGTTCTATTTACTTATTTGTACTGTACATAATAGCATTTTCTATTTCCTTATTTGTACTGTAAATAATAACATTTTCAATTTCCTTATTTGTAATGTACATATTAACATTTTCTATTTTACTTATTTTTACTGTACATATTAACATTTTCTAATTATCTTATTTGTACTGTACATATTAACATTTTCTATTTTACTTATTTGTACTGTACATAATATTAACATTTTCCATTTACTTATTTGTACCTGTACAAATTAACATTTTCTATTTTACTTATTTGTACTGTAAAAAATAGCATGTTCTTTTTACTTATTTGTACTGTACATAATAGCATTTTCTATTTACTTATTTGTACTGTAAAAAATAACATATTCTATTTCCTTATTTGTACTGTGCATATTAACATTTTCTATTTCACTTATTTGTATTGTACATAATAACATGTTCTATTTACTTATTTGTACTGTACATAATAACATTTTCTATTTTAGTTATTTGTACTGTACATAATAACATTTTCTATTTTAGTTATTTGTACTGTACATACTAACATTTTCTATTTAATTTTTTGTACTGTACATATTAACATTTTCTAATTATCTTATTTGTACTATACACATTAACATTTTCTGTTTAACTTATTTGTTCAGTACATAATAACATTTTCTATTTTACTTATTTTTACTGTTCATCATAACATTTTCTATTTACTTATTTTTACTGTACATATTAACATTTTCTATTTTAGTTATTTGCACTGTTCATAATAACATTCTCTATTTCACTAATTTGTACTGTACATATTAACATTTTCTATTTACTTATTTGTACTGTACATATTAACATTTTCTATTTACTTATTTGTACTGTACATAATAACATTTTCTTTTTTACTTATTTGTACTGTACATATAAACATTTTCTATTTATTTATTTGTACTTACATATGAAAATTTTCTATTTACTTATTTGTACTGTACATAATAACATTTTCTATTTACTTATTTGTACTGTACATATAAACATTTTCTATTTTAGTTATTTATACTGTATATATAAACATTTTCTATTTCACTAATTTGTACTGTATATATAAACATTTTCTATTTACTTATTTGTACTGTACATATTAACATTTTCTATTTAGTTATTTGTACTGTACATAATAACATTTTCTTTTTTACTTATTTGTACTGTACATATTAACATTTTCTATTTATTTATTTGTACTGTACATATTAACATTTTCTAATAACTTATTTGTACTGTACATAATAACATTTTCTATTTACTTGTTTGTACTGTACATATTAACATTTTCTATTTACTTATTTGTACTTTACTTAATAACATGTTCTATATACTTATTTGTACTGTACCTAATAACATTTTTATTTTAGTTATTTGTACTGTACATAATAACATTTTCTATTTTAGTTATTTGTATTGTACATAATAACATTTTCTATTTACTTATTTGTACTGTACATATTAACATTTTCCATTTACTTATTTGTACTGTACATAATAACAATTTCTATTTACTTATTTGTACTGTACATAATAACATGTTCTATTTACTTATTTGTACTGTACATATTAACATTTTCTATTTACTTATTTGTACTGTACATATTAACATTTTCTATTTACTTATTTGTACTGTACATATTAACATTTTCTATTTACTTATTTGTACTGTGCATATTAACATTTTCTATTTTACTTATTTGTATTGTACATAATAACATGTTCTATTTACTTATTTGTACTGTACATAATAACATTTTCTATTTTAGTTATTTGTACTGTACATAATAACATTTTCTATTTTAGTTATTTGTACTGTACATACTAACATTTTCTATTTAATTATTTGTACTGTACATATTAACATTTTCTATTTACTTATTTGTACTGTACATATTAACATTTTCTATTTACTTATTTGTACTGTACTTTATAACATTTTCTATTTTACTTATTTGTACTGTACATATTAACATTTTCTATTTGCTTATTTGTACTGTACATAATAACATTTTCTATTTTACTTATTTGTACTGTACATATTAACATTTCCTATTCTATTTATTTGTACTGTACATAATAACATTTTCTATTTTACTTATTTGTACTGTACATATAAACATTTTCTATTTTACTTATTTGTACTGTGCATATTAACATTTTCTATTTTACTTATTTGTACTGTACATAATAACATGTTCTTTTTACTTATTTGTACTGTACATAATAGCATTTTCTATTTACTTATTTGTACTGTAAAAAATAACATATTCTATTTCCTTATTTGTACTGTGCATATTAACATTTTCGATTTCACTTATTTGTATTGTACATAATAACATGTTCTATTTACTTATTTGTACTGTACATAATAACATTTTCTATTTTAGTTATTTGTACTGTACATAATAACATTTTCTATTTTAGTTATTTGTACTGTACATACTAACATTTTCTATTTAATTATTTGTACTGTACATATTAACATTTTCTAATTATCTTATTTGTACTATACACATTAACATTTTCTGTTTAACTTATTTGTTCAGTACATAATAACATTTTCTATTTTACTTATTTTTACTGTTCATCATAACATTTTCTATTTACTTATTTTTACTGTACATATTAACATTTTCTATTTTAGTTATTTGTACTGTTCATAATAACATTCTCTATTTCACTAATTTGTACTGTACATATTAACATTTTCTATTTACTTATTTGTACTGTACATATTAACATTTTCTATTTACTTATTTGTACTGTACATAATAACATTTTCTTTTTTACTTATTTGTACTGTACATATTAACATTTTCTATTTATTTATTTGTACTTACATATGAAAAATTTCTATTTACTTATTTGTACTGTACATAATAACATTTTCTATTTACTTATTTGTACTGTACATATAAACATTTTCTATTTTAGTTATTTGTACTGTACATAATAACATTCTCTATTTCACTAATTTGTACTGTATATATAAACATTTTCTATTTACTTATTTGTACTGTACATATTAACATTTTCTATTTAGTTATTTGTACTGTACATAATAACATTTTCTTTTTTACTTATTTGTACTGTACATATTAACATTTTCTATTTATTTATTTGTACTGTACATATTAACATTTTCTAATAACTTATTTGTACTGTACATAATAACATTTTCTATTTACTTGTTTGTACTGTACATATTAACATTTTCTATTTACTTATTTGTACTTTACTTAATAACGTGTTCTATATACTTATTTGTACTGTACCTAATAACATTTTTATTTTAGTTATTTGTACTGTACATAATAACATTTTCTATTTTAGTTATTTGTATTGTACATAATAACATTTTCTATTTACTTATTTGTACTGTACATATTAACATTTTCCATTTACTTATTTGTACTGTACATAATAACAATTTCTATTTACTTATTTGTACTGTACATAATAACATGTTCTATTTACTTATTTGTACTGTACATATTAACATTTTCTATTTACTTATTTGTACTGTACATATTAACATTTTCTATTTACTTATTTGTACTGTACATATTAACATTTTCTATTTACTTATTTGTACTGTGCATATTAACATTTTCTATTTTACTTATTTGTATTGTACATAATAACATGTTCTATTTACTTATTTGTACTGTACATAATAACATTTTCTATTTTAGTTATTTGTACTGTACATAATAACATTTTCTATTTTAGTTATTTGTACTGTACATACTAACATTTTCTATTTACTTATTTGTACTGTACATATAAACATTTTCTATTTTAGTTATTTATACTGTATATATAAACATTTTCTATTTCACTAATTTGTACTGTATATATAAACATTTTCTATTTACTTATTTGTACTGTACATATTAACATTTTCTATTTAGTTATTTGTACTGTACATAATAACATTTTCTTTTTTACTTATTTGTACTGTACATATTAACATTTTCTATTTATTTATTTGTACTGTACATATTAACATTTTCTAATAACTTATTTGTACTGTACATAATAACATTTTCTATTTACTTGTTTGTACTGTACATATTAACATTTTCTATTTACTTATTTGTACTTTACTTAATAACATGTTCTATATACTTATTTGTACTGTACCTAATAACATTTTTATTTTAGTTATTTGTACTGTACATAATAACATTTTCTATTTTAGTTATTTGTATTGTACATAATAACATTTTCTATTTACTTATTTGTACTGTACATATTAACATTTTCCATTTACTTATTTGTACTGTACATAATAACAATTTCTATTTACTTATTTGTACTGTACATAATAACATGTTCTATTTACTTATTTGTACTGTACATATTAACATTTTCTATTTACTTATTTGTACTGTACATATTAACATTTTCTATTTACTTATTTGTACTGTACATATTAACATTTTCTATTTACTTATTTGTACTGTGCATATTAACATTTTCTATTTTACTTATTTGTATTGTACATAATAACATGTTCTATTTACTTATTTGTACTGTACATAATAACATTTTCTATTTTAGTTATTTGTACTGTACATAATAACATTTTCTATTTTAGTTATTTGTACTGTACATACTAACATTTTCTATTTAATTATTTGTACTGTACATATTAACATTTTCTATTTACTTATTTGTACTGTACATATTAACATTTTCTATTTACTTATTTGTACTGTACTTTATAACATTTTCTATTTTACTTATTTGTACTGTACATATTAACATTTTCTATTTGCTTATTTGTACTGTACATAATAACATTTTCTATTTTACTTATTTGTACTGTACATATTAACATTTCCTATTCTATTTATTTGTACTGTACATAATAACATTTTCTATTTTACTTATTTGTACTGTACATATAAACATTTTCTATTTTACTTATTTGTACTGTGCATATTAACATTTTCTATTTTACTTATTTGTACTGTACATAATAACATGTTCTTTTTACTTATTTGTACTGTACATAATAGCATTTTCTATTTACTTATTTGTACTGTAAAAAATAACATATTCTATTTCCTTATTTGTACTGTGCATATTAACATTTTCGATTTCACTTATTTGTATTGTACATAATAACATGTTCTATTTACTTATTTGTACTGTACATAATAACATTTTCTATTTTAGTTATTTGTACTGTACATAATAACATTTTCTATTTTAGTTATTTGTACTGTACATACTAACATTTTCTATTTAATTATTTGTACTGTACATATTAACATTTTCTAATTATCTTATTTGTACTATACACATTAACATTTTCTGTTTAACTTATTTGTTCAGTACATAATAACATTTTCTATTTTACTTATTTTTACTGTTCATCATAACATTTTCTATTTACTTATTTTTACTGTACATATTAACATTTTCTATTTTAGTTATTTGTACTGTTCATAATAACATTCTCTATTTCACTAATTTGTACTGTACATATTAACATTTTCTATTTACTTATTTGTACTGTACATATTAACATTTTCTATTTACTTATTTGTACTGTACATAATAACATTTTCTTTTTTACTTATTTGTACTGTACATATTAACATTTTCTATTTATTTATTTGTACTTACATATGAAAAATTTCTATTTACTTATTTGTACTGTACATAATAACATTTTCTATTTACTTATTTGTACTGTACATATAAACATTTTCTATTTTAGTTATTTGTACTGTACATAATAACATTCTCTATTTCACTAATTTGTACTGTATATATAAACATTTTCTATTTACTTATTTGTACTGTACATATTAACATTTTCTATTTAGTTATTTGTACTGTACATAATAACATTTTCTTTTTTACTTATTTGTACTGTACATATTAACATTTTCTATTTATTTATTTGTACTGTACATATTAACATTTTCTAATAACTTATTTGTACTGTACATAATAACATTTTCTATTTACTTGTTTGTACTGTACATATTAACATTTTCTATTTACTTATTTGTACTTTACTTAATAACGTGTTCTATATACTTATTTGTACTGTACCTAATAACATTTTTATTTTAGTTATTTGTACTGTACATAATAACATTTTCTATTTTAGTTATTTGTATTGTACATAATAACATTTTCTATTTACTTATTTGTACTGTACATATTAACATTTTCCATTTACTTATTTGTACTGTACATAATAACAATTTCTATTTACTTATTTGTACTGTACATAATAACATGTTCTATTTACTTATTGTACTGTACATATTACATTTATTTACTTATTTGTACTGTACATATTAACATTTTCTATTTACTTATTTGTACTGTACATATTAACATTTTCTATTTACTTATTTGTACTGTACATATTAACATTTTCTATTTACTTATTTGTACTGTGCATATTAACATTTTCTATTTTACTTATTTGTATTGTACATAATAACATGTTCTATTTACTTATTTGTACTGTACATAATAACATTTTCTATTTTAGTTATTTGTACTGTACATAATAACATTTTCTATTTTAGTTATTTGTACTGTACATACTAACATTTTCTATTTAATTATTTGTACTGTACATATTAACATTTTCTATTTACTTATTTGTACTGTACATATTAACATTTTCTATTTACTTATTTGTACTGTACTTTATAACATTTTCTATTTTACTTATTTGTACTGTACATATTAACATTTTCTATTTGCTTATTTGTACTGTACATAATAACATTTTCTATTTTACTTATTTGTACTGTACATATTAACATTTTCTATTCTATTTATTTGTACTGTACATAATAACATTTTCTATTTTACTTATTTGTACTGTACATATAAACATTTTCTATTTTACTTATTGTACTGTGCATATTAACATTTTCTATTTTACTTATTTGTACTGTACATAATAACATGTTCTTTTTACTTATTTGTACTGTACATAATAGCATTTTCTATTTACTTATTTGTACTGTAAAAAATAACATATTCTATTTCCTTATTTGTACTGTGCATATTAACATTTTCTATTTCACTTATTTGTATTGTACATAATAACATGTTCTATTTACTTATTTGTACTGTACATAATAACATTTTCTATTTTAGTTATTTGTACTGTACATAATAACATTTTCTATTTTAGTTATTTGTACTGTACATACTAACATTTTCTATTTAATTATTTGTACTGTACATAATAACATTTTCTATTTTAGTTATTTGTACTGTACATACTAACATTTTCTATTTAATTATTTGTACTGTACATATTAACATTTTCTAATTATCTTATTTGTACTATACACATTAACATTTTCTGTTTAACTTATTTGTTCAGTACATAATAACATTTTCTATTTTACTTATTTTTACTGTTCATCATAACATTTTCTATTTACTTATTTTTACTGTACATATTAACATTTTCTATTTTAGTTATTTGTACTGTTCATAATAACATTCTCTATTTCACTAATTTGTACTGTACATATTAACATTTTCTATTTACTTATTTGTACTGTACATATTAACATTTTCTATTTACTTATTTGTACTGTACATAATAACATTTTCTTTTTTACTTATTTGTACTGTACATATTAACATTTTCTATTTATTTATTTGTACTTACATATGAAAAATTTCTATTTACTTATTTGTACTGTACATAATAACATTTTCTATTTACTTATTTGTACTGTACATATAAACATTTTCTATTTTAGTTATTTGTACTGTACATAATAACATTCTCTATTTCACTAATTTGTACTGTATATATAAACATTTTCTATTTACTTATTTGTACTGTACATATTAACATTTTCTATTTAGTTATTTGTACTGTACATAATAACATTTTCTTTTTTACTTATTTGTACTGTACATATTAACATTTTCTATTTATTTATTTGTACTGTACATATTAACATTTTCTAATAACTTATTTGTACTGTACATAATAACATTTTCTATTTACTTGTTTGTACTGTACATATTAACTTTTTCTATTTACTTATTTGTACTTTACTTAATAACGTGTTCTATATACTTATTTGTACTGTACCTAATAACATTTTTATTTTAGTTATTTGTACTGTACATAATAACATTTTCTATTTTAGTTATTTGTATTGTACATAATAACATTTTCTATTTACTTATTTGTACTGTACATATTAACATTTTCCATTTACTTATTTGTACTGTACATAATAACAATTTCTATTTACTTATTTGTACTGTACATAATAACATGTTCTATTTACTTATTTGTACTGTACATATTAACATTTTCTATTTACTTATTTGTACTGTACATATTAACATTTTCTATTTACTTATTTGTACTGTACATATTAACATTTTCTATTTACTTATTTGTACTGTGCATATTAACATTTTCTATTTTACTTATTTGTATTGTACATAATAACATGTTCTATTTACTTATTTGTACTGTACATAATAACATTTTCTATTTTAGTTATTTGTACTGTACATAATAACATTTTCTATTTTAGTTATTTGTACTGTACATACTAACATTTTCTATTTAATTATTTGTACTGTACATATTAACATTTTCTATTTACTTATTTGTACTGTACATATTAACATTTTCTATTCTATTTATTTGTACTGTACATAATAACATTTTCTATTTGACTTATTTGTACTGTACATATAAACATTTTCTATTTTACTTATTTGTACTGTGCATATTAACATTTTCTATTTTACTTATTTGTACTGTACATAATAACATGTTCTTTTTACTTATTTGTACTGTACATAATAACATTTTCTATTTTAGTTATTTGTACTGTACATAATAACATTTTATATTTTAGTTATTTGTACTGTACATAATAACATTTTATATTTTAGTTATTTGTACTGTACATAATAACATTTTCTATTTAATTATTTGTACTGTACATAATAACATTTTCTATTTACTTATTTGTACTGTACATATTAACTTTTTTATTTTACTTATTTGTACTGTTCATAATAACATTTTATATTTTAGTTATTTGTACTGTACATAATAACATTTTCTATTTAATTATTTGTACTGTACATATTAACATTTTCTAAATACTTACTTGTACTGTACATAATAACATTTTCTATTTTACTTACTTGTACTGTACATAATAACATTTTCTATTTTACTTATTTGTACTGTACATAATAACATTTTCTATTTACTTATTTGTACTGTACATAATAACATTTTCTATTTACTTATTTGTACTGTACATAATAACATTTTCTATTTAACTTATTTGTACTGTACATAATAACATTTTCTATTTACTTATTTGTACTGTACATAATAACATTTTCTATTTACTTATTTGTACTGTACATAATAACATTTTCTATTTTACTTATTTGTACTGTACATAATAACATTTTCTATTTACTTATTTGTACTATACATATTAACATTTTTCTATTCTATTTATTTGTATTATCATAAGGTTATTTGACTTAAATTTCTGTATCCAAAATAGATTTATTTGAAATCTCAAGGATGTCTGATATAAAAAGACTCCTTTTAACATTTCACTAAAAGATTAAACTGACTGAAATGCTATGTTAAAAAAGTTGTTTGAAAATTCTTTAATGGCGATTCTGTTTTTTTCCATCGTAAAATTAATTAACTCTCTTTTTGAAACCTATTCAACATTAAAAGAATATAATTAAGAAATTGCCTGAACCATGTGTGGCATTTTTTTCATTACAGTAAGATCTATTTTTCTTTGCTTTTATTCATAAACATCCTTCATTTCTTCACAAACTTTTATACCACCTAAATCTGACTGAACAAACAAGAAAACAGACAAATGAACAAAACTGTGTTATCCCTGATAAGTAACTGAGGATGAAATCTATCATCTGTAATATAATACTGTTGCACAATTACAACATTTTGTTCTTTCTTCTGTGGACAACTTACAGAAGCTAAGTTTGTAGAGTGCTTGCTTTGTGTGTGGAAGGTTGGGGTTTGAACCCGGCCTGGTCTGAACAAATTTAAAAGGTAGTAGTGACTGTTCAGTCACCAAATCAAGGGGTTCTTCAAAGAAGACCTTAAAAACCAATGTTCCATGTCATAGTAGGTGTGGCAAGATAAAGAACCCTCCCTGCACATTGCCCTGAACACATTGCAAAAGTCAAAATTTTTGTCATTTTACCTGTAGGTGGTGGTGCATTACATACTCAGAAAACAAGGAACAAAACTTTATTTTGTTGATTCTGTTTTGTTTTGTTTTTTCTTTTTATTTATCTATTTTTTTTCCTTTTGGTTTACATTAATTTGTAAAATCGCAATCCCTTTCTCACATTCAAAGAAAAGGGAAAAATATGATAAACTAACAAGGTAACAGTTTAAAATAGTTTTAAGACCTGCAATGCCCATTTACTGACCATCATAGTTTAAACCACACCATCAATATCTTAATTAAAATCATTGTACCTAGTTTATTCTTATTGCCTCAAAATAAGCAGAGATTCAAAATCTTACTTCCCTTAAACATCACTCAAGTCTGACAGTATTTTCTAAAATAAATTTAATAACAAATGCTTTATGAATAAATTTTATTCGACAAGATTCATTTCCCTTAATTATATTTCATGAATATTTTATATGTTCTTAAATAAAAAAATAGAAAATTTGACATGAAAAGTGTGCAGTAGTGAAACCTTGCACCAGAATTTAATTTGTTTTCAATGTATTGTCTGTTTATGTATTTATTTATTCATACATGTATAAATCATATTAGATGTTTTTGTATATAAAATCAATAATAAGATTTCATTTAAATTCTTTTTATCACCAGTAATTTATTTGGGCTACTCTACAGTTTCCCCATATTGAGATCAACTGCAAACACTTTTGAATATTGATGACTACATGCCCTTGGAATGCAGCATATAAATATAAGACTTAAAATCCCAGATAAAAATCAAACATTATGGGTCATTCCATTCTTTTTCTTTCCAAAGTGTATCTTGAAACCGATAACTGTTTATACCACTGACTCTGTTGTTGCTATAACAAAATTTTAAATACTACCAGTGCCTGTCTGCTTGAACACTTAACTTTTTTCACAGAAGTAATATTTTTGCTTTGACAATTAACATGAAACTTTAGAAAAAATGACAACTGTTCAGTGATACACAAGTTGCAATACTTAATTAACATACTGGTAAATCAGTATTTGGTTGTTGTTGTTGTATTGTTGTTTAACATGACATCAACAATTTTTCAGCTATTTGCAATGAGAGCAAGGCCGTTAATCTTTATGAATTAATCTAAAAACAAGTTTGTGTATGGGTGTGAAGTGTGAAGTGTGTACTAGCACACATTCAGTGCTAAATCACTGAGTCAGTATGCCCCAGTTATGTATACCACTCCCCCCAATCTGTGTGTACCGTGTATCCTCCTAATATCAAGTGATAGGTGATAAAGCAATATCTCAAATTTAAAAGTTTTATAAATGACCTGGATAGGGTTCAAACACATGAACCCCTACTCTTGAGGTGGACGCTCTACAACTAAGCCACTGAGATAGTTAAATCATTATTTGGAATACATGTATTAAAGTAATTTAATATTAAACTTTATTCTATTTCATTTCTTTATAATTATGCTATAACCCATACATGTATATATAAGTATTTATAACATCACTTATTATCAATAAGTGCAGTGTTACAATAAATTAAAATTATCAGGTTGGTAATAGATTTGGAATTGGGATTGTCACCATGTTTTGTTGATCAAACAAACAATGGAAGTTATTTATTCAATATGTTTGATATTTCATATTGCCCTTCACTCCAGACAAATAGAACAGGAAACCTGTTATGATTTACCTTCCCTAAAAAGTATGATAATTGTTTTGAATGTCACCATGCAGTTTTCAGTTTTTATCAGTTTTCATTCTAAAATAAATTAAAACTGAAGATTTCTGGAAGATGAAATATCAATATGCAAACAATGACATGTAAATCTGTTACCAGGATTAAATTTGGCTTTTAATTCACTTTGATTCCACTTACATTATCTTTTAGAAAAAAAGATTAAAGTTTATGGGTAAACACACAGACACATGTCTTCCATGATATAAGGTTATACATGTATAACCTTTGGCCAGGTGAGCAAAAAATAGGTACTTTAAGAATTCTATACCTTTAACATACGCAGTTTTTTCACACCCTTTTTTACTACTCCTGAACATCTAATCTTTCATTTCACTTCTTTTGTAATTTTTTTCACCAGATTTTTGTTTGATCTGAAATACATCATAAATACAATGATTAAAGTCAGGGAAAAAAAACAACAATGGTTAAAATAGTATTATATATAAAATAAATTAAAATTACTTACATGTATGTATGAAAATAATATATGTCAAAATTAAAATTTGTAATTACTTTGAATTCAGGTAAGTTAAATACTACTTACCTGTCAGTTTTATCATTCATAATAAGTCATAAAGCATGCATACATTTTTTTTAACTTTTCTATAAATAAGTGCAAGGTGAGTGACATTCCTATTCTTTCTTTATTTCTGCCCTTTGACCTGAATAACCTCATTTCTATAAAATATTGCATGTATATTTCACATTTGTGACATTACAATTAAAACCCATATGACCTAAATCAATTGGACTGTAATTAATTTCACTGTTTCCTTGTGTGTATTACTGTATTAAACAATTAAAAGTAAGTAAGCAGAGTGTTTTGAATCTCATCTTTGAAATAAACAGGTCAAAGACTTAGTAACAAAGTTGATTGAAAATCATAAAAAAAAGAAAAATTAGAAAAACTTGAAACTCGTCATCTCTCTATAAATATAAAATATAATGTTTATCTTGTTAGAGCAGTAATGGGATGTGATATCATTGGTCGTCATATTGACACTTTCTTGCCATCTTTAGTAGTTTTTTTTTTTTAATTTCATTCTATGATGTATGTACATACAAAACAAATTTTTTATAGTTAGCTCTAACCATGATATGACCCTTTCTTTGTAGAACAAGACCCAAATAGGGCCTGTATGCTCACCTGAAGAATAAAAAGGGAAGGAAAACATGTAACATTTTCATGATTTTTTTAAATTTATTTATTATTAATTTTTTTTTGCAGAAATACTGCAATGACAAGTTCTCTCACAAATGAATTTCCCTTAGTACTAAGGCACTTTCTATATTTAAAATTTGAACAAAATCTGTACATTAATAAACCTGTAACAGTCTATTTATAAACCTGTAATGCTACATAAATTAACTGGTAATGCTACATTTATTAACATGTTATTACTATTTGTAGTAATTGAGGCCATCATTGACAGACACATCAGATAAATTTTAAATCTTACAACCCAAGTCCCTATAAAATAAGGGGTAGTTTAATTTGTATTTGCCAAGTACTTTTAGGGAAGAAAATATTCCAAAATTTAAGCTCTTAATACATCTAAGATGTAAACTGCATAAATATTGAGCGAAACAATTGTATAAAATTCCCATTTAATACTTTAAATATTCCAATTTCATATTTTTTAAGCTGAAACATTTAGAAAATTTAGTAAACATGTACATGAGAATCATTAAACGAAACAATTCCATTTAACCGCCATTTTTAACTTCATTGTGAAAGGCTACTTTGCACATGATCCAACTGTAGATATTTTGTTTCAATTGGTAATGTTAAAACATTTCCACAAATAAGCACTGATCAAGTAGTTTTGTGGACAGTATAAAACGATAATACATGTAGTACTATCAGTTGATATATCAAATTAATGTACATCGTTGACCTACTTGGCACTTCATATGCAGGAATGGTTTCACTTAGGAAGTCTTTGAAATTGCCCTGTCTACTGTAGTCAAAGGTTTCAGGTCATACAATGTGAGTTGCATTTTAAAAGCAATCAGAGACATTTGTTTTTTGTCAACAGATCGATGTATTTGAAAGTTCAGAATGGTTAAATTTCAGGTTATTCTTTATTGTCCCAGTACTGCTGCTGGTATAAGCTACCTCTTCACATCAAAGTTCACATCTTACTTTCTTTTCAATAACATTACCATCAACAACTATAAAGTACATGTATTTCCATGCATTTTACAAAAAATTCACACATTTGACAAGAAAAGACACTTTTAATGATGTAAATGTGATGACATATTTTTTTGCGTTTAAATGTTTACAAATTTTGTAAAAGTTAACAAATACACTAAACTGCACCGTGTACATGTGTAACCATTTCAGCCTTACCTATTTCTACATTTAAATTTAAATTCTTTTTTTTTTTTTACAAATCTGATGGCATTTTTAAAAAATTTTTCTATTTATTGTAATTCAATGTAGTTGTCACCTTTGATTCCTGACAGAAACACTGAAAATAATATTTAATATCCAAGAAAATTTTGATGAAAAATAAATCTCATATGTAAAAAGTAGAAATATTGCACAAATAAACAAGAGCACCGCCGAGCGTAGCATTATACGCCCGTGTTATATTGATCGAGTAGTACTATTTACTAGTGTGGCAACACCTTTAGGGGTTTCGCGGGAAAGAATGGAACAATCTAGAGGATTTCTATCAGTAGAGCTCATCCACAGAACTTGCCACTCAAAAGTTTGACACAGACCTAACGGATAAGTGCCAAACCTACCAATAATTTGGTAAAGAATTGGTTACTTTAATATGGGTACGAATTCAAAACGGTACGTTAAATTGTTTTTGGATGATAGCGCCGACTTTAAACAGTTATTGTGGATTTTATGTAAAAGATAGAAAAAATATAAAAATACCGTCTTTTCCGTCAGATCTTAAACATTTTTCGGTCAATGGACGACTTTTTCGTACAATGAATTGTTATTGAACAGGAGTGCGTTAAACGTAATTGTTTTTTGGAAAAATTCATTTTTCGCATGTTTGACCCCAAAATTAAGTATGATACCGATTTTTCCCAAAAATTTCACCAAGTTAGATAGCTAGATCGCATTAGACTCCATAACCTCAGAAATTTTTAGCAAAATCTATCGAGGAGTTTTCAAGGTCCCCAAGATGCAAATATATGCTGCTAAAAAGGAGAAAGTTGTCGCCTTTATCATTTCACATCCAGAGGATGTTCCGAATGAATTCGTCACTAATCCTCTAGATTGTTCCATTCCTTACTGAGAAGTATAAGTACAACTAGGATATATGTATGTAAAAATATATTGCTAAATGAATAGTGGTAGACTGCTATATAATTCATATTCATTTCCAGGAAGGAAGAAGTTTAAAATATAATGTTAGGTCATGGCAGTGTTTTCATGTGTTAAGCATTGCATGCAGGAAGATTTTAGGAAACAAATACATTTTTTGTCTGAAATGTTTTGAGAACCTTTTTTTTAACCAACCTGAAATAATTTATATCTATAAAGCTTAATTATAATTTGAACTGTTGTCGTGATCTGTGCAGTATGATAAAAAGGTGTTTTAAGTTAAAAAAGGGGCATAACTCCTCCAAAAATAATCTGAAAAAGTTGTAATTCGAACTTGCACCAGATAATAACATCGTAAATGTGTATACCAAATTTCATTTCAATCCATAAATAGTTGTAGGCTCTGATGATCGGAAACCACATGGTCATACATACAAAAATTTCTAAGTTAAAAAAGGGGCATAACTCCTCCAAAAATAATCCGAAAAAGTTGTAATTCAAACTTGCACAAGGTATTACCATGGTAAAGCTGTATACCAAATTTCATTTGAATCCATAAATGTTTGTGGTCTCTATTGAACGGAATACAAATTGTTAACAGACACCCGCCCGCCCGCCCACCCGCCCGCCCGGACGGACAGCACCGTAACATAATACGTCCCGTCATATGACGGGCGTATAAAAACTGAAGGAAAAACTTGTTGCACATATATGATTCCCCAAGTTTTATTTTCTATATTTAACCAAATTGGAATATCAATAAATCTGTAATGATTTCTTGTAGTAATAGTGGCCATCTTGGATTTCTGATACACAATTCAGATATAGTTTTTTATCTTTATTACCCAAGTAAAAATAAATTTTGTTCAAATTGGACTTGTAGTTTCAGATGAAAAGACTTTGCCAGGTGAGCTAAAATAATCAAATACACATCTAGAACTTGACAAACCCTCTTGAATGAACTTAAATCTTATACATTCTGCAAAAAAAATTTCACATCATATTACAGTAGTTATTCATAACATGTTTTAAATGTTTGAGTTTTTTGTTTTGTTTTTTTTTGTTTTTGTATATAAAGTGATCTTTTTCTTTAATGAATTCCACTTTTCCAATTTTTTGTAATTTTATTAAAATCAAATCAGGGATTCTGCTGCTTTTTAGAAAAAGAATAATAGAAGTAAGGCAGAAAAACAAAAAAACTGAAAAAAAGAATGATCAATGAATGACATGACCACATCAAAAATATGTATGAAAAGAATACTGAAAAAAAAGAAACACAAGTACAGGTTTATATGTGACCAAAGAACACAAAGCAACAACAACTTGTGGAAGATATGGAACAAAAAGTAAAAACAGACAAAACATGTAAAAAAAATATAATGAACAAAAAATAAAATATAATTTTGTAAATGTAAAAATTTTGCAAATTTAGCTAACAGAACAAGATGTTAATTTTATTTTTCGCAAAAGGACAGTACCGTAGCTACGTTTGAGGCAGCCGAGGCAACTGCCTCGGTAAAAAAAAATCGCCAATAACATTTCTCACCCCTGCAGCGCTAGTAAATCAATAAATTCATAATTATTTGGTTGAAAGATTTACTAATTAATAAATCAAACTTCAAAGAGAATCAAGAAATTCACAGAATATTGATACCGGATTTGTAGCCGTTGATTTTCCACTTTAGAATTTATTATCACAGAGTTTCTTCCTTATCTGTGCTGCGAATTAACGCATGTTTACAAGATGAAGAAAAGAAAGATTGATTATCCAAAACTGGACAGTTTTTTTCAACCCAAAGCCCCAAAATTTAATCAGAAACTTAATCAACCGGAAAACGTTGAAAGAACTGAATTACCAACAACGTCTTCAGTTGCGGAAGTTTCTCCATCTACATCATATTGCCCATCTGATTTGCCCCATTTAGCAAAAGATCAGTCTCCGTCCGCGCCTAGTAACATTTCCAAAGCATTTCAATATATTGATCCTGTAGAGTACAAACCAGGAAAACTTGACGATCGCCAGCGACGCTTGTTGCTATGTTCGAAGCGAGAAATTAAGACAACGTTTCAGTATCCAAAAAACAACCAAGGACGTAGATTTAATAAAGAATGGGAAAATCAGTTTGAATGGTTGAGGTATTCTGAATCAACTGATGGTGCATACTGTGCATATTGCATAGCATTTCATTTTGACCCTGAAAGCCACGACCGAGAATTTGTCTCAAAGGGTTTCACTGATTGGAAGAACGCACAAGGTGAAAAGAGGGGCGCATTACGCTGTCATGAGAATAGTGAGAAACACAAAATTTCTCGCTATAAAAGTACAGAATTTCTTCTGTGCACAGAAGAAAGTAAACCAAACATTAAAGAATATTTGAGTTCTGCATATAAGGAGAAGATCGAAGGTAACAGAGCAGCTCTCTTGTCAATAATTGATATCGTTTTAGCTTTGGCAAAGCGCAACATTCCATTCAGGGGAAATTGGATTAAGGAAAAGCAAGCCGAAGATGGCAATTTTAATTTCTTTATTAATTGGAAAGCTAACCATGATAATGACTTGCAGAAGCACTTAACAAATGCCTCCCCTAGGGCGAAATATTTATCACCTACAACGCAAAACGAGTTAATTGTATGTTGTGAAGCGGAGATACAACAAAATATCAAATCTCGCATGTTAAATGCTTCTTTTTTTAGTGTGATGGCAGATGAGACAACAGATGAAAGCAAATTGTCGCAACTGTCAATTTGTGTAAGGTATGTCGACTGGACTGCAAAAACACCGGAAGTGGCTGAAGATTTCATAGGATTTATTGAAGTTCAAAGAACAGATGCTGAAACCATAACTACCGCCATTATTGATACACTGCAAGGAAAATGGTCATTAGATATGGACAAATTGAGAGGCCAGGGTTATGATGGTTGTAGTTCTATGTCCGGTGAGATATCGGGAGTGAAGCAGAGAATTAAAGAAAGGTATCCAAAAGCAAAGTATTTTGTTCACTGTCGATCGCATAAATTGAACTTAGTAGTTGCTAACACATGCAAGAAAGTCCAAGTCATTCAGACAATGATGACAACGTTAGGCAAGTTCACTTGGTTTCTTACAGGGTCTGCAAAACGTAAGTCTATTCTCTTGAAGTCTGTAAAAGACGGAAGCGATAAGGACTTTAACTTTGACGTATTGGATGACCGTGAAGATGACGTTTTTTCATCAGGAAAAGGTCGTAAATCTATAACTTTATGTGAAACTAGGTGGTCAGCGCGTATTGACAGTTTGACGTGGCTTATGCGGAATTATGGTTCAGTGATGGAAGCACTAGACACAATTATCGAGGAATCTAGTTCACAATCAGCATCTGACGGAAGGTCTTATCGAGAAGCCATTCTTGCTTTCGAATTTATTTCTGCTGTTGTCTGTGCGCAGTTTTTGCTTGGGTACTTAAAACCGTTGACAATCGCCCTTCAAGCAAAGGACTGTGATTTAGTCTATGCACACAGCGAGGCACAAACCTTGGTTAGTGTTCTACAAGATCTAAGAGGCAATGTTGACGAAAGGTTTCATGCGCTGTATTTGAGAAGCTGCAATATTGCATCCGAGTTTGAAGTACAGCCAACTCGTCCAAGAGCAACCGGGCGTCAGCGTCATAGGGCCAATGCCCCAGCGGGATCTATAGAAGATCATTATAAAGTAAACATGTTCATACCATTCTTGGATCATGTTATACAACATCTAACAGAGAGATTTCCGCCAGATCTCGTTGGTCCTTTGTATGGTTTCTACTTGATACCTGCATTTATTGATAAATTAACGGAAGATATAATTCAGACTGTTGAGGATACATTTCAAGATGAATTGCCTTCTCCGGATGAATTCACACAGGAAATCGAAAAGTGGATCGAGTTATGTAGTAAAGATAACATTAAGCCTATCAGCACCCTTATTGAGACATTGGCAATCGCTCTAAAGCAGTACTACCCAAATGTGAACACAATATTGGAACTTTTGATTGCACTTCCTGTTGGTACTTGCAGTTGTGAAAGGTCATTTTCGTCACTTAGACGCCTAAAAACATGGACTCGATCGACCATGTCAGAGGCACGACTTTGCGGACTAGGAATGTTGTACATTCATAGAGATGACCATGTGTCGGAAATCTCTCCATTAGAAGTGTTAAGGAGATGGGACAGAACCGGAAACAGAAAAATTGAACTGGCCTTTAAAGACGATGATGATGACAATTAGTGATGAACTTGTGAGGTTCTACGAAATTAAAACATAGACTAGTCAATTCGTAAGTTTCGTGTTTTTATTTCCATTCTATAATTAATTCTCCTTATTAAAAGAGAGTAAAAGGGTTCTAAAAATGGGCTTAGCAGTATCTGCCACATAAATTGAGACCAACATCTTTATCATCTCCGGTTTGATTGGAGATGTTCATCTAGTCAGTCATGGTGAAGTCTTCAATGCACAAATGTGCACCCCACCACGACTAGTACTATTAACAGTAAAGGGACTTTTTGAGAGTTGAAAATAAGACTAGTCAATAGACTGGTCAATGTTGGCAAGTTTTGTAGCTATGGTTTGACTTTCTGATGTTTGATTGGTTTTGGTTTCTCTTGTTAGCTGGTTCAAGCTATCATGACATGATGTTCATCTAGTCAGTCGTGAAAAAAAAACAACTAAAATTTGCACAGAAACAAAAATAAGTATACACACTATAATGAAAAATCAGAGACTGAAATGGTCTCAGGATGCACCATTTTCAACGATTTTTTTGAAAATTTTCCGGGGGGGCATGCCCCCGGACCCCCCTAGTAGGCGAAGCGCCTTTGGCGCTTCGAGGTATGCTCTTTGCAGATTATTGCCTCGGTTAATTTAAAGGCCTAGCTACGGTAATGAAGGATGTGAGCAATAAGAATGTAACTGATTCCTATACACTCCGGCCTAAAAGCTGCTATGTTTAGAATTTCTGGAATTTTAAAATAGTGCCCAGTATTCAATTGAAGTTTTTCAAGCAGAAGTTGTATTTAGACTTGACTTAATCCAGCCAAGAAGGTTTAATAGAGAAAAGATATAAGGAAGAGTAAATTTTAGCATAAGTGCATTTCTGAGTGGCTAGATTACTTGTCAAGTATTTTTTCTTTTTAAAAGCTTTCATAAAAACAAATATATCAAATAAATAATTAAAAGTTGCTGACATTTCTTTGCATTAAAACTTATAAGGATAATTTTCATTCTTTTGCATAAAAACTGATAAGGAAAATTTTCATTCTATCAATTTTTTTTTTCCTAAACCCTTTGTTTTGACACTAGACATATATTAACAGTATATTTCATTGACAATAACATTTAAAGATCAAGTTCAAATGTGAGTGATTTTCTATGATCTGTATAATTATCATTTTATTGTGATAAATCTTATAGTTGAAGACATTATATATACTGTAGAACTTGTTTTGGAGTAATATTTGGATATCTCCTTAGGGCTCCCAACAAAGCATGTCCACATGTTCTGAACATGTAAAATTAAGACAGGACACACAAAAAACTCAAGTAGGTTTTCTGGATGCATGGAAATTTCAAATTATTTTATCTTTTTTCACACAATTTTTTAATCAGTTATCAAGACTGTCAGAAGCAATCAACAGTAATGTGATTAGAAAGGGAAATACTAATTAGGCTGTATTTTAAACATCAAATCTTTTGCTGGTGTAAATATTTTGGTCTTAAAGTAATGGATCCAGCCGTGACCAGGTAGAAATTCAGATGTGTGGTTGATTACTGTATATATAAACATTTAAAATAATAAAATTATTGCTTGGGATGCAAGAAGTGTTTATCTTTGTGATTTAGATTTAAAATAAAGAGTTTTGTTTACATCATTTTCATGTTGCTTGCTAGGGTTGCCATAATTCATTCTGGATCTGTAAGTCTTTAATTAAAACAGACAACTTAAAAACATCATGAAGATTTTAAAATGTTGCCAAAATAAAATTATATTCATGAGTCAACTTCCAAACCTCATTTAAACAGTTTACACAACCATCAATGAAAACTGTTAAGATGTGACAAAATTGGGGCCTCCATACTTGATTTCAATGAATTTTTATAATTAAAAAAAATGAATACATGGCTTCTGATTTAAATGAAAGATGTGTTATTTAGGGTTTATTTTCATTTTAGTTATGCAAGACAATAAAAATATTTTGTCAAGTCATGAATTAAAGACTTTGAGGTTTGAGGAAAACAAAATGTTTTGTGACGTTTATCAGGATGCTTTTAATCATGGCCAACCTGTAACAAACAACCTTGTGATCAGTGGAAATAACAACTTTCAAATTGCAATGTTGCAAAGACACATGAAAGGTAAGTCTGAGCATGACAACATAATCAAGGCAACTTTTTATTATGAATATTGGAACAAATCAACTCAGAAAGTGAATGAAATTAACAATTCAACTAACATGTATCTGTTTTAAACTACACACTTTATCGCCAATGAAGAAATGGCAAATTCTGCTTGAAATTAAAGTCTGAAGTATATTAGCGGTATATCACATATTACAAAAACAGTCTTGCATTTAGACAAGTAGTAATAAGTATGAAGCATATGAATTATAGGAATAAAGATAAGGACCTTTTTAGGACTCCCAGGCAATGTTCTTGGATCAACCAATTTCAGTCAGGGTGGGACCACTGGATCCACCATAAAAAAATCCTAAGTGGGAGACTTGCTCCTGTTGACTCATTTCATGCAGTTTTGTGACTGGACATTTTTATGTTTGTAGTATCAGTGTGTATATCTGGTGCCAATCCAAAGTCAGATATTTTATGATCAGTTGTGTCAATCTTGTACCATTGTTCATCAATAAAATTCCATATAAAATTCAAATTTGAAACATGCTGTCTCCTGTGATGCTCCAAAATATAAGTTAAGCAATTTTCATTGATCATGAATAAGTCTTTTTATATACCTGGTAGGAATATTTTCAAACTTCCATTTTCCTATTCCCCTTACAAGTGTAAGTAATCACAAGAATATGGGGTTAATTCAACTGACAGGGTCTATAGGCTAATGTTTAGATGGACTGCTGATGGATGTTTCTCTACAATGTCATCACTGTTCCTATGTTGCTGAGAGGACATTTGTCCTCTTAGTCTTGAAGAACGGCACATATCCATATAGCAAAGCCGTTAAGTGTCATGATTTCCAAGACTAAGAGGACATATATCACTGCTTTTTTCAGAGCTGTGTACAAGTGACATATAAGGTGGAGCTTCTCAGGAGGATGCCAAGTGGCCAGAAAGAATTATCTTGAAATAGGAAGGAGGGTAACATACTGTGCCTATGAACTAAACTTTAGCCGATTCCGTAGAGCGTCCCGTCTAACACTAAGCAACGTCGCTTGTGGCCAGCCCTCGGGTTCACGATGACCGAGAAGCACAAACGCTTGTTTCTATAATTTATAAATAAAGAAAAACGGTGGGCCTATATATACATATATATATATATATATATATATATATATATATATATATATATATATATATATGTATAAATAAATAAAATAAGACAATGAACGTCTTATTTATTTATACATATATATACACCGTTCTTCACTTCATTATTGATAAAAACAAGCGCCTGTGTCGCGAAGCTATACAGTGGCATCAAAATCTGATATCGTTTGCATTCATCAGTTAACTTAAAAGCTTAGACTCAGTCTGCTTAAAAATTGTGACAATGTATGCCTGGAGACATCAGTTTGTACATCAAAAACTTACCATTGTGACAAAGCCATAACCAGCTTTCTCTATCAGCTCGACAGTGCGCTAATCTCTAGTACTGACAGATCAACACATTGCCTTATTATTCAACTACAGATGGCGCTGTATATAATTGTCTCATTTCGTAAGTTCTGCCTTTTCTGTAGAGGGAACACTCACTTAAATGCTCACCTGTGGCATGGCTAAGGACTATATTGAAACACAGAGGCGGATTCAGAGCGGGGAATCGCTGGGGTTAGGGTTTTGATGGGGGGGGGGGGGGCTATGTACTAATAAGTACTAGTGAATGTTTCTTCTGTGTATAAGTTAAATAAGACTAAATAATTTTCTATATCAACAAGCATCTTACAGAGTCTGTGCCGTACATGATATATTTTTCATCGATTTATATATTTTTTCTAAAAATAAGTGGATTTGTTTACATGTAATTTATACGAATCAGGTTGTTTGCACATTGTTTGATAAAAATAAGTCTTATTTTTTACTTGAAGGAGATTTTACTGTTAAGAAAATTGCCCTCATGTGTTGGAATTTGCACATAATATTTTATTAATCCTAAAAAAACATGATGTTCAATTTGTTCCTGTTTAAGCCAATGTATATCGTTACTTGAAGTTTTGTTTTTAGACTTTGGAGAATTTCTCGTTCTATACTAAATCAGAATGTTCAGAGCTATGTGACACCAAGCGCTATTTCATTCTCGTAAACATTTATGAAGAATTAGTACATCTGGAAATTTAATATAATTACAGAAAATGAAAATGATAAAGTATTAGTATCACGCTTTTTTAATTTAGAAATCACGGGTGATAAAATGTCACTGTGGTAATTTATGTTGTATTAAAATATTGCCTCTTGCCTTAATTGTAGAAAAAATGTGATTGAAATATCATAAAAATATAGAAAAGGATTAACTAATCTTGTCAGATAATTTTCATTATGTAAGAGTATAACACAAAATATATGATAGATTAGCTTTAGTTTCCATGCATTTTCAAAATTTAACTTACTTCTCCGGATATGTACAATGGAAGTTTAGGTACATACTGCTGTTTAGGTACCAACGGTTGTTAAGAGACAGTTGTTAGGGAACTAATGGTAGTTAAGTAACCAAAGGTTATTTAAGAATTAGCATTAGTAAGACACAAAGAGTTTTTAAATACTATTCATCGATCGTTGAGGGAACATTAATTGGTAATGGGACTAATGCTTGTTTTGAAACCAATGGGTATTAAGGGACTAGCAGTTGTTTTTGAAACCAAGGATCGTTAGGCACCACTGGTTGTTTTGTAACCAAGGATTTTAAGGCACTAACTATTGCTTTGAAACCAAAGATTGATTAGGCATCGGCGGTTATTTTTAAATCAAAGATTATTTAGAAACCAGCGGTTGTTTTGAAACCGAGGATAGTTTAAGCACCAGCGGTTGTTTTGTAACCAAGGATTTTAAGGCACCAGCGGATGTTTTTAAATCAAAGATTGGTTAGGCACCAGCGGTTGTTTTAAAACCAAGGATTGTTTAAGCACTAGCTGTTGTTTTGTAACCAAAAATTGTTTAAGCACTAGCTGTTGTCTTTTAAACAAGGATTGTTTAAGCACTAGCTGTTGTTTTGTAACCAAGCATTGTTTAAGCAGTAGCTGTTGTTTTTTAACCAAGCATTGTTTAAGCAGTAGCTGTTGTTTTGTAACCAAAGATGATTTAAGCACTAGCTGTTGTTTTGTAACCAAGGATTGTTTAAGCACTAGCTGTTGTTATGTAACCAAGGATTGTCTAAGTACTAGCTGTTGTTTTGTAACCAAGGATTGTTTATGCATTAGCCGTTGTTTTGTAACCAAGGATTGTTTAAGCACTAGCAGTTGTTTTGTAACCAAGGATTGTAAAGGCACCAGCGGTTGTTTTTAAATCCAAGATTAGTTGGGTACCATCGGTTGTTTTGAAACCAAGGATCGTTAGGTACCAGCGGTTGTTTTGAAACCAATGATTAATTAAGCACTAGCAGTTGTTTTGAAACCAAGGATCGTTAGGCACCAGCGGTTGTTTAGAAATGAAAGTTTGTTTAGACACAAGCGGTTGTTTTGAAATTTGAAACTGTATAGACATCAGCGGTTGTTTTAAAACCAAGGATTGTTTTGGCACCAGTGATTGTTTTTTTAAAACCAACGGCTGCGTTCAGAAACCACTGGTAGTTTTGGAACAAATAGATGTTTAGACACCAGTTGTTATTGAGTAATGAAAGCTTTCTAAAAGTCTAATATTTGTTTAGAGACCAGTAAATGTGTGGACATCAGTGACTGTTTAGGGGACCAAATGTTGTCAAGGACAACAATGATTCAAGACACGAAAGCAATGATTCAAGACATTGAATGGTTGTTAAGTAAAACAATGGTTGTTTTTGGTACCAATAGCTGTTTAGTAACTAATGGTTGTGTATGGTCCAACAATTGTTAAGCCAACTTTAGTAGTTTGGCTTATAGAACCAGTGGTAGTTTAGCGAAACCGAGACTGTTTAGGAACCTCTGGTAACATGAGGACTAACGGTGATTTAGACACCATTGGTTGTTTAGAAACCTCTGGTAACTTAAGAACTAACCAATGGTTGTTTAAAAACCTCTGGTAACTTAAGGACAAATATCACAAATGCACCCTGTTCCAACCCCATCTCTAACAGACATTGAATTTGTAGGTGTGGTTCAACCATTGCATTAGTTTTGAAAGCTGAATCTATAAACTTGAAATCATCTATATACAGCCTTAAGATTATCATTGTGCTAGGTGTGGTTTAGTTTTTTTTCTACAACACAATCTCCTACAACGTCTTTATTAACAAAGATGCATTAGAAATAATAGTACAAGTCATGTGTGGTTCAAAGATGATTGTATGATAACTGCACAATTGTCTTTACTGGTATCATTATCAGCACATCCACCAAAGTGGCAAACACTAGACATACATGCAAGGTGTGATACAAGGATGGCTTAAAGATCGATTTTATAATCCTGACTGTATTTGTAACTACTGATTAACTACAATTATCACAATCACATACAAACAAATACCCACAACTGTAACTACACATAACCTTTGTGTTCTAAACATCAAATCAAGAGCACAACACACTTTTAAACTTTGAAGAACATTCATGTTCACTTTCATAAAATCCCCCAAAGCAGCAACGCGTAATATTCTGGACTTGATTTTAAAACATACCTTCTGTGACATGGACATTTGGATTTGGCACTGGTTCAACGCAGTGGCACACTTTTTGAAAAGAGTAATAAAATTCTTTTAAAGCAGCCACACATTATATACCATCCAGGCACTATTGTCAAACACAGACCTATCCTTCATAATATTACTTGGTTCAAGGTCATATCAGATTAATGGTCAAATGTGTGAACTTTCATAAAATTTCATTGAAGAAGCAATGGATTCCAACCTGTACATGTTTTTCTAACATGCACTCTCTGTGACTATGTCCCTAAAGATGTGACCTTGGTTCACTCTGCATATATGTCCCTTAAAGATGCGACTTTGGTTCACTCTGTGACTATGTCCCTTAAAGATGTGACCTTGGGTTTAAGTTTATGAGGCACTCATAGAAAATGGAGATCATATGACTCCTATACATCAATCATAGCACTATTAACCCACCCAACCACCTAAATTACATGTAATAATGCATCCATGTAAGGTTAAGCAAGACTATTCCTTAATATTGAAAAAATGTTATTTTAAAGAAAAGTAAGTTGAGAAAGTAATGGTATTTTACCTACCAGTCAAGATTCTTTCACTTACATTTGGGATGGTGAAGAAAACAGCTGTGTCTGGTGGGGTGAATGAAGTGAAAGCTAAACACAATATCACTAGTAAATGAATAACTTAATGGGTTGAATGAAGTGATATCTTAACACAACACCATTCAGTAAATGTACAACTTGATGGGGTGAATGAAGTAAAATCTAAACACAACATCATTCAGTTAATGTACAACTTGATGGGGTGAATAAAGTGAAATCTAAACACAACACCACTCAGTAAATGAACAACTTGATGGGGTGAATGAAGTGAAATCTAAACACAACACCACTCAGTAAATGAACAACTTGGTGGGGGTGGGAATAAAGTGAAATCTGGGATCAATTAATTATATGTACAATTTGCATAGGTGAATGAGGTGGGAGTGAGTGAGTTGAGTAATGGTGTTTAACGTCCCAGTCAAGAATATTTCACTTATATCGAGACGTTGCCAGCTATAGGCGAAAGTGCAGAAATTTTGCCTGTGTGTTGCGCTGATGGCATTATACAGCAGGGTTCTTTATTGTGCCATGCCTGCCATGACACGGGACCTTGTTTATTTTAAGTTCCCATCCGAAAGAACCGTGACTTTCATTTCTTAATGCCGAGTGCTTGGCGAAAGAACAGTCACTACCCACTTTCAAGTCTTGGGTCAGACCCGGCCAGGGTTCGAACTCACGACCTTCCACTTACAGAGCGAGCACTTTTTGAAATAAATCAACACTTCACATTCATAGGTGAATGAGGTGGAATCTAGGGTGAAATCGGGAATAATCAGGAATAATATCTTAAATGAGAACATGTAAAATTAAATGTTTATAAATAATTTTAATCCATAATGTAGCAAAACAAATCAGTAAAAACAAAAAATAACAACAAATTAATTAAATACAATGTAAAAAAAATAGTAAAAATTAATTTTCCATTCACATACAACTGTAAATATGTCACACAAGTGTAATTACATATACTAAACATATATTACATACACCATATGTAATGACATACATGCCTGGAAGTATACACAACATCTGTGTTAACAGCACATATCCACAAAAACAAGACAAAAACATGTATCAAATACGTCAATTTAAAATAGCATTAGTTGAAACTTTTCTGTACTCTCTTAAAGCTCTCTTTTTTTACTGCCTCACTTTTCATCATTTGTTCATTTTAATCTGTATTTTTTAAAATTATGTTTTTCCCTTTGCTGACTAATTAACAGGTGGTTTATATATACAGGTGTGAATGCTAAAATGATGTCTGTTTTTTTCCTGGAGAACTTTAAACAAATGTGGTTATGTTTTAAGGCAGATTCTACAATATTTAAATTTGTACAGCATGTTTTAACATAAAATTACAGTAGCTGATCAGTAAAAGACCAGTATTGTTGATCAAAACAACATAGTAATTCACAAATAACTTAAGATAGATTTTACTGTAATTCCATTTCTATTATGTAGATACTACATATGCTCTGTATAGCAGTCCACACACACACAACACACACACACATACACACAGCTATATATCAATGCATGGCAAGCTTAAAGACTAGAAATTTGAAATAAATCAACACCTCACATTATGTATAACATACCATTTTAAAACCATAATTGTGTATGATGTCAATTCATTATATAATCAAATACATGTATAAAATTTTCCCCAAAAGTTACATCAGCACCTATAACAGTTACATGACACTTTCCTCTAAATCTGGTATACAAATAATCTTTGGCTGTGCCCCATTTGAAACAGCCTAATATTTTTGCAAATTTATTTATAGTCATATATATATATGTAAATAAGGGTTTAATTGTTGGCATGTGTAAATAAGGGGTTGGTAGTTGACATGTTGTAAATAAGGGGTTGATTGTTGGCATGTGTAAATAAGAGGTTAATTGTTGGCTTGTGTCAATAAGGGGTTGATTGTTGGAATGTTGTAAATAAGGGGTCGATTGTTGGCATGTGTAAATAAGGGGTTGGTTGTTGGCATGTGTAAATAAGGGGTTGGTTGTTGGCATGTGTAAATAAGGGGTTGGTTGTTGGCATATATTTAAATAAGGGGTCGATTGTTGGCATGTGTAAATAAGGGGTAGATTGTTAGCATGTCGTAATTAAGGGGCCAATTGTTGGCATGTGTAAATAAGGGGTTGGTTGTTGGCATATGTATATAAGGGGTCAATTGTTGGCATGTATAAATAAGGGGTTGATTGTTGGCATGTTGTAAATAAGGGGCCGATTGTTGGCATGTGTAAAAAAGGGGTTGGTTGTTGGCATGTGTAAATAAGGGGGTGATTGTAAGCATGTGTAAATAAGGGTTGGTTGTTGGCATGTTGTAAATAAGGGGTTAATTATTGGCATGTTGTAAATAAGGGTTTGATTGTGGCATATTGTAAATCAAAGCACCGGAGGTGCCGTACGAACAGAGAGCATGGAAACGCAAGAGGCTTTGAAAGTGAGTGTAGGTAGTATTACAATCTGCCTTATCCCATTCCATTCCTATGCGAGCAAGATTGTAAAACACCATATGGAAGGGGAGTAAGAATTCATGACTGGAAAAGTGTCCATTATATTTTTTGTATTAGTGTTGGCAAATTACCACATTCAGAAGAGTCTGTGCTGAAGCAAGGTCCTTTCACATTCTAAGCATTTCTCCAAGAAAAGACAAAAACGTTCATACGTAACATTTTTAATTAATTACACAAACAGAAAGATGTTTTTATGGTGTCATCAATCGTTATATTTCTCAATAACGACAAAACGGTTCCGGGACATTTCGGCCCATAAAAAAAACGGACCATGACAATATCAGCCTATAACAAAATCGGCCCATGAAATAAATGCCTTTATCAAAGATTGCTACTCATTTCGTTTATTTGCATTGTTGTGCATAAACATGTGTTAGTATTATTATGCTTTGAAACATGTAAATTTTAGTAAGTTTATTCAAAGCAATACAAGAATTAATTCAAATTATCATTTCTAATCAAGTCTACCACTAATCTATTAAAACTCAAATAATGGATTATATATATGTCTCATTTTTTTTTTTAAATGAATAATTTAAAAACAGGAAGGTGTACCCATACTTTGTTTTAATCTTAAAATTTTTTAAAAAATAGATAATCTTAATTATAATCTTAATTTAATATTTGTATTATTATGATGCTTTAATTACATGTAGTGTGTAAAGAAAAATAACCATAAGAATGAATTGAAAAGAAAGATCCTTTTCTTGTAAATATAATTTGTCTTTAAAAATCCTGATACTTTAGTGTTTTTACATAATTGTAGATTCATACAAGTTACATTCAAACTGTCTTTCTTCTACGCTATCTGCACGAACTAGTTTAGATCGATCAGAATCGACGAGTCTTACAGTCATGAGTAACTCTGACTAAAACATTTGTGAACGGAGTGTGTGCATCATTTAAAGGTTGATCTAATATGAAATAAAAAATAATAATTTCTTTTAAAAATAAAATTAAAACGAAGGCATAAGTCATGACAAAGTTGTCCAAATTTAGGTGTATTAAATATTTTGAATATATTTTATTATGGGCCGATATTGTCATAGGCCGATATTGTTATAGGCCGAAATGTCCCGTAGCGCAACAAAACAACTACAAATGATGGTTGCAAAAAACTGTTTATGCCGCGAATCAAGGACCATCGCGAATTTAGGACCGACGACGATATACAAACAAGAGGCCCATGGGCCTTAACGCTCACCTGAGAGTATCTCCAAAATTGTTTACAAAGTGCAACAGACAATATATCAAGTACAGAAAATTTAAAGAAACTCAAGAACTCCCAAAAAAATTAATCAGAAATATTCAGTCACATTTCATTAATAAGCAGCTAATATGCATAAAGTGACTGTAGTCTTCTTTTGCAGCTGTCACCTTGACCTTTCAACATATGACCTTGAATCATATATCAAAATGATTGCCATGTCAATATCTACAATATTCCAACATGCATGCCTATACAAAAAGTTAATAGTTTACAAGATAATTAGCAATTTAAGTCTTCTTTTGCAGTTGTGACCTTGATCTTTTGACATATGACCTTGAACTATATATTAAAATCATCGTCATGTCAATACCTACAATATTCTAAAATACATGCCCATACAAAAAGTTAATAGTTTTCAAGATAATTAGCAATTTAAGTCTTCTTTTGCAGTTGTGAACTTGACCTTTCAACATATGACCTTGAACCATATATCAAAATGATCATCATGTCAATACCTACAATATTCTAATATACACGCCTATACAAAAAGTTAATAGTTTTCAAGATAATTAGCAATTTAAGTCTTCTTTTGCAGCTGTGACCTTGACCTTTAAACATATGACCTTGAAATATATATCAAAATGATCGTCATGTCAATACCTACAATATTCTAATATACATGCCTATACAAAAAGTTTATAGTTTTCAAGATAATTAGCAATTTAACTTTTCTTTTGCAACTGTGACCTTGACCTTTCAACATATGACCTTGAACCATATATCAAAATGATCGTCATGTCAATACCTACAATATTCTAATATTCATGCCTATACAAAAAGTTTATAGTTTTCAAGATAATTAGCAATTTAACTTTTCTTTTGCAACTGTGACCTTGACCTTTCAACATATGACCTTGAACCATATATCAAAATGATCGTCATGTCAATACCTACAATATTCTAATATATATGCCTATACAAAAAGTTAATAGTTTTCAAGATAATTAGCAATTTAACTTTTCTTTTGCAGCTGTGACCTTGATCTTTCAACATATGACCTTGAACCATATATCAAAATGATCGTTGTCCAAATATCTACAATATTCTAATATACATGCCTATAAAAAAAGTTAATAGTTTTCAAGATAATTAGCGATTTAAGTCTATTTTTGCAGCTGTGACCTTGACCTTTGAACATATGACCTTGAACCATATATCAAAATGATTGTTGTCGCAATACCTACAATATTCTAATATAAATGCCTATACAAAAAGTTAATAGTTTTCAAGATATAGTGACAAATAAATAATTTTTAGCAATTTTCCCACTAAGTTCCTTGCCATTTCCCCATTTTGAGCCCCATCGCTTTCATTTGTGCAAATCTAAAACTAGATGACCTAAGAATGTTATAAGTGAAATAACTAAGGTATATCACTTGTACATTCAGAGGAGAAGATTTTTAAAGTTTTTCACTATTTCCCCCCTTATGGGGCCCCAAGGGGACATAACTCCTTCATATGTGCAAATCTGAAAGGCCTTCACCCAGACATCATCATCACCAAGTTTCATCAAATTTGGGTTGGTAGTTTTAGAGGAGTTGATTAAAATGTAAAATGTTAACGCACGACGGACGACGCACGACGCACGACAGACGACGGACGGTGAACCATCGCAATAGCTCATCTGAGCTTTCAGCTCAGGTGAGCTAAAAACACGCCACCTACCGAGGATTTACCCTAAAGCTTTCCATGTAAACTTTTAGAGTACATCTTGCACAATCGACAGGAACTCGTGAAATCTCTCAGCAATAGCTTTTTCCGGTCGATTTCACAATGCTGCTCTCAAAATCGTGTATATCATTTTTATGCTACGTCGACAAAATTAAAATGTAAACATGTCTACATCAGATATAGGTCAAATTTTGTTGGGGCTTCGAGGAGGGGATGGGAAGGGAAACGAATGAAAACAAATACATTCCTATAAACATGACATTTGCTATCTTGCATGTAAGACATGATTTCTTTACAGCACTTTCCGCAACCTATACTTTTACTTACACGCTCAAACTTCAGGTAATGTTAAAAAAATATTGCTTTATTTACTGTGGTTCACTCTTCTCGCCAAAACGCATGCTACCAAGAAATGACACGTCATATAATTCATCCAATCAAAAGAGACCATTTAAATTATTGGATATCCACGAAAATGTTGCAAAAATAGGTCTTTGTTTACATAAACTGTTCATGTATTCTTCCGCTGCACCGCATTGTATCCTTTCCACCAAAAGTTTCTCCACAGAATCCATGTATAAATTTTATTTTCAATACCACATACATTCATCATTGTGCGGTTACCCTCAGCACGTACTTATCACCCGCAAACTACCATACTATATTCCACATATATAGCCCAAGGATTTGACATAGCGGTGACATAGCCTGTCCGATTTAAAAAAAAATTAAATTTCTTCACTGACGTTAGGAAAAAATGTTTCGTTTAACATTTCCCTGTTTTGGGTTTACTTGCCCCCATCTATGAACATCTCTGTCACCCTGTATCCCTATCCCATTTTAAAGATATCTACGATTTCCTTGCCAAATGCTTGCGACGTATGTGACAATACATCACAGAGATTCCTCTCTGTTCGTAATAAGGGGTTGGTTGTTGGCATGTCTAAATAAGGAATTGGTTGTTGTCATGTTGTAAATAAAGGGTTGATTGTGGCATATTGTAAATAAGGGGTTGATTGTGGCATATTGCAAATAAGGAATTGATTGTGGTATGTTGTAAATAAGGGGTTGATTGTGGCATATTGTAAATAAAGGGTTAATTGTGGCATGTTCTAAATAAGGGGTTGGTTGTTGGCATGTTGTAAATAAAGGGTTGATTGTGGCATATTGTAAATAAGGAATTGATTGTGGCATGATGTAAATAAGGGTTTGATTGTGGCATGTCGTAAATAAGGGGTTGTTTGTGGCATGTTGTAAATAAGGGGTTGGTTGTTGGCATGTTGTAAATAAGGTTGATTGTGGCATGTTGTAAATAAAAAGTTGATTGTGGCATATTGTAAATAAGGTTGATTGTGGCATGTTGTAAATAAGGGGTTGGTTGTTGGCATGTTGTAAATAAGGGGTTGATTGGGGCATGTTGTAAATAAGGGGTTGGTTGTTGGCATGTCTAAATAAGGAATTGGTTGTTACGTTGTAAATAAAGGGTTGATTGTGGCATGTTGTAAATAAGGGGTTGGTTGTTGGCATGTTGTAAATAAGGGGTTGTTTGTGGCATGTTGTAAATAAGGGGTTGGTTGTTGGCATGTTGTAAATAAGGTTGATTGTGGCATGTTGTAAATAAAAAGTTGATTGTGGCATATTGTAAATAAGGTTGATTGTGGCATGTTGTAAATAAGGGGTTGATTGTGGCATGTTGTAAATAAGGGGTTGATTGTGGCATGTTGTAAATAAGGGGTTGGTTGTTGGCATGTTGTAAATAAGGTTGATTGTGGCATGTTGTAAATAAAAAGTTGATTGTGGCATATTGTAAATAAGGTTGATTGTGGCATGTTGTAAATATGGGGTTGATTATGGCATGTTGTAAATAAGGGGTTGATTGGGGCATGTTGTAAATAAGGGGTTGGTTGTTGGCATGTCTAAATAAGGAATTGGTTGTTACGTTGTAAATAAAGGGTTGATTGTGGCATGTTGTAAATAAGAGGGTTGGTTGTTGGCATGTATAAATAAGGAATTGGTTGTTGTAATGTTTGTAATTAAGGGGTTGATTGTTGTCAAATTCTTAATAAAAGGTTGACTGTGGCATATTGTAAATAAGGAATTGGTTGTCATGTAAATAAGGAATTGAGATTGTGGCATATTATAAATAAAGGGTTGATTTTGTAAATTAGGGGTTGAATGTGGTATTATTTATAAAATGTTGATTGTTGGCATGTTGTAAATTATAATGATTAACTTTACAAATCCAACCTGGAATTGTCCAACTAGATATCATATATGTATATTAAAATCTAGATTTACTGCTCTGTAATATTTTGTGATAAAGAGATGTTGTTGTGACATATCAAGAGGGAGAAACAGAAACAGATTCAGGCATCAAAATAGGGTGGAAATATGTGAGGTTGGCAAGGGGCATTAAAAACAAGCCTTTACCGAGTATTCAAAAGAATTTTTCGGCTTTTCAACTCATATGAATTACTTCATTAAAAAAATCTTTGCTGCAGGTATAAATTTGTGATTTTGAGGTAAGAACTTCTGGCTTGATTAGAACCGTTTGTCATTTACGATAACCTTCAGCAAACTTGTGACAAACATCCTAACATAAGAATCTGTCTAGAATGTAAATGAGTGGCACTGTGAGCCTGGGCTTTAGACCACACAGAAACCAAAGCCTAAAACAGAAGGAGATGTGGTAATAAACATCAAGGTATTTGTTAATGGTCATTAATTCTACAATATACAAGAATGTAAATTTTAAAACATAAAAAATTTAGTCAAAAACAACCAATAAAGGTAATGTAAAAGGGGAAGTAACTCTTCTAACATTATGTATAAAATAGAAACAAATATCAAATGCAAACAATAAAAATGAACACATGTATATCAATAAAAAAATGTAACTGTACAAAAATTAAAACCACACAAAAATCCTCTACAAAAAATATATAAACTTATAATCTATGGTAATACATAAATAATACAAACTATCTTTTCTCTGTGAATACTGTTCTAGATACATCAATTTGTAGAATTTTTCATTCAATGTTCACTATTGTAATACATTTTCAGGACACTTAAGAATAAAGCTTTTTTTTCACCAGGATTACAGAACTGTCTATGATGTCTGTTCAAATTTACTGGTAACTAAAAGTTATATACATATAAGCTTATCATAGGTTGAAACTCTTCTGTATTAAAGTTATAAAATTTCAAGTGTTCTGATTGTCCTTAACATTAGCTGTATACATATATACATATATATGAGCTGCAATTCTTTGCATTCTTTTCATTATAAGCAGATTTCCCCGTAAATTTTAAAATTTTAAACATAAGATGAAAAGATACCTCATTTTTTTAAAGTTTACTTTCATTCATAAATTTACAAATAACAATCCCATACTGTACTGGCCCTAGTAAAAAAATTTTTTCCATTTCCTTCCCTTTCTGTACAGTTCAAATGACAACTTTGCTTGATAGTACCTATCTTCATAATTTTTTAAATTTTGATATTTTGAACATTTTTCTTAAAAATTGAGTATCTTACAATTAAAAGTAGCATCTATCTTGATTATTTTTTTAATTTTTCTTTTTTCATTCATATAATTATTATAATTTTGAATACTGACATTATGAACTTAGTTTTCTTTGAAACTTATTTGATAATCAAGTGCACTGTGTACAGGCAGTTAGTGAATAAACAAATCAAACTGTAATCTTGTAACTGATAAAAGGGAGACAAATCACATCGTTATCTTATGTTAATGTTATAGCCCTGAACACACAGAAAAAAATATTTGACCAAAGAGGGTCAATATGGAAGAATTTTTTGGTTTTTATCTTGTATAACTTAAACAGAGCATTTATCAGTTAAAAAAGACAGTTTTTAAGAAAAAGCCATGGTCAGTTTACCAAACAAGATATTTTTTATCAAGAAGACAATTTTTTAGAAAATAAAGTTTATCACTTATTTACAGTCAGTTTAGTTTTAGTATTAATTATTTAGGCAGCACTGATGTGATGTAGAGGATAATGATATCTGGTATTGTTAACAATATGTTTATTCTGTCCTTTTTTGATGATAATTATTTAGGCAGCACTGGTGTGATGTAGAGGATAATGATATCTGGTATTGTTAACAATATGTTTATTCTGTCCTTTTTTTGATGATAATTATTTAGGCAGCACTGGTGTGATGTAGAGGATAATGATATCTGGTATTGTTAACAATATGTTTATTCTGTCCTTTTTTGATGATAATTATTTAGGCAGCACTGGTGTGATGTAGAGGATAATGATATCTGGTATTGTTAACAATATGTTTATTCTGTCCTTTTTTGATGATAATTATTTAGGCAGCACTGGTGTGATGTAGAGGATAATGATATCTGGTATTGTTAACAATATGTTTATTCTGTCCTTTTTGATGATAATTATTTAGGCAGCACTGATGTGATGTAGAGGATAATGATATCTGGTATTGTTAACAATATGTTTATTCTGTCGTTTTTACTGTTAATTATTTAGGCAGCACTGATGTGATGTAGAGGATAATGATATCTGGTATTGTTAACAATATGTTTATTCTGTCCTTTTTTGATGATAATTATTTAGGCAGCACTGGTGTGATGTAGAGGATAATGATATCTGGTATTGTTAACAATATGTTTATTCTGTCCTTTTTGATGATAATTATTTAGGCAGCACTGATGTGATGTAAAGGATAATGATATCTGGTATTGTTAACAATATGTTTATTCTGTCCTTTTTACTGTTAATTATTTAGGCAGCACTGATGTGATGTAGAGGATAATGATATCTGGTATTGTTAACAATATGTTTATTCTGTCCTTTTTACTGTTAATTATTTAGGCAGCACTGATGTGATGTAGAGGATTATGATATCTGGTATTGTTAACAATATGTTTATTCTGTCCTTTTTGGTGTTAATTATTTAGGCAGCACTGATGTGATGTAGAGGATAATGATATCTGGTATTGTTAACAATATGTTTATTCTGTCCTTTTTACTGTTAATTATTTAGGCAGCACTGATGTGATGTAGAGGATTATGATATCTGGTATTGTTAACAATATGTTTATTCTGTCCTTTTTGGTGTTAATTATTTAGGCAGCACTGATGTGATGTAGAGGATTATGATATCTGGTATTGTTAACAATATGTTTATTCTGTCCTTTTTGGTGTTAATTATTTAGGCAGCACTGATGTGATGTAGAGGATTATGATATCTGGTATTGTTAACAATATGTTTATTCTGTCCTTTTTGATGATAATTATTTAGGCAGCACTGATGTGATGTAAAGGATAATGATATCTGGTATTGTTAACAATATGTTTATTCTGTCCTTTTTGATGATTATTATTATTTAGGCAGCACCGATGTGATGTAGAGGATAATGATATCTGGTATTGTTAACAATATGTTTATTCTGTCCTTTTTGGTGTTAATTATTTAGGCAGCACTGATGTGATGTAGAGGATAATGATATCTGGTATTGTTAACAATATGTTTATTCTGTCCTTTTTGGTGTTAATTATTTAGGCAGCACTGATGTGATGTAGAGGATAATGATATCTGGTATTGTTAACAATATGTTTATTCTGTCCTTTTTGGTGTTAATTATTTAGGCAGCACTGATGTGATGTAGAGGATAATGATATCTGGTATTGTTAACAATATGTTTATTCTGTCTTTTTTGGTGTTAATTATTTAGGCAGCACTGATGTGATGTAGAGGATAATGATATCTGGTATTGTTAACAATATGTTTATTCTGTCCTTTTTGGTGTTAATTATTTAGGCAGCACTGATGTGATGTAGAGGATTATGTTATCTGGTATTGTTAACAATATGTTTATTCTGTCCTTTTTGGTGTTAATTATTTAGGCAGCACTGATGTGATGTAGAGGATTATGTTATCTGGTATTGTTAACAATATGTTTATTCTGTCCTTTTTGATGATTAATTATTTAGGCAGCACTGATGTGATGTAGAGGATAATGATATCTGGTATTGTTAACAACATGTTTATTCTGTCCTTTTTGGTGTTAATTATTTAGGCAGCACTGATGTGATGTAGAGGATAATGATATCTGGTATTGTTAACAATATGTTTATTCTGTCCTTTTTGATGATAATTATTTAGGCAGCACTGATGTGATGTAGAGGATAATGATATCTGGTATTGTTAATAATATGTTTATTCTGTCCTATTATATCATGAATCTTTTATTTATTTTATCTTTGTAATTTCTGACATTTGTTAATACAGAAATGTAGTTTATGTTTTTATTATTTTTATACATTAAATAAGCTATATTCTAATAATCTACTGGTTTATCTGTTAACACTGCATAGCTGTTAATGAAAACTGTGTAACTAAATATCCCATTGTAATTTCATGATACATATGTAATATTACAGATAAATGTAAGCTTAGTGACATACAGTGCAAACAAAAATGAATTACTCTCAATTATAATGACAATATACCAGTAAATCCAAGGTGAATGAAGGTCTTCATTACCAGTCCTTTAAATCTTTATAAAATTTTCATGGTTTTTCTCATTTTCCTGGTTTCTTAGATAAAGCTATTCACATATAATGACACTGTGTATAAATATAGACAAATCTACACCAACTCAATGAGAAATAACTGCACTGAGTGCTTTAAACATGTTACAACATCATATATACAATATATACATACATCACAGCATACACATATACTGATATTGCTTAAATCTGCTCATATACAAACATAATTCCATATATAAAATGGTTTTTGTTTCCTAAACAACTGAAGTATAAATACAAATTTCACCGTATAGACAAACAGCAAGCTGATCTATCAGCTTTATTGATTTATTAAATTTTATTTTCAAGATAAGTACATTTTAATGTACAACATAACATTTAAATATGTGACATCATCACTTGTGTTCAAAGGTACCAAAATTCTTGTTTTTAAATCTCAAATAAGTCTTTTATTGATTTTTTTTTTTTTTTTTTTTTTTTTTGATTCCTAAAGTTTTTAATGTTTTAAGGGCACCGTAATAAAAATTAGAGGTTAATATTTTAGAATTTAGACATTCATATTTATTATACAATGATGAGGAGTTCAATACAAGGAAGCAAATAAGTACCGATCCACCTAGATTCATTCATGCTTGAGCAACAAAAATAAATTGTCGACTCTATACAAGTCTCTTTTGCTTACTGATTTATTTAACTTTACCCCTTAAAACTTTGATCAATTAAGTTATGGTAATGCTTAACGAAATGGCAAGGAATTTGTTTGGTAAAAAATCCCCTGAAAATGGGAGTGTTTGATTTAAATTTAGAATCGAAATATTTTTCTGTCTATTTTTTCATTTTCCATCAGCCTAACCAAACAAGAGGCCCATGGGCCTTAACACTCACCTGAAGATATGTCCAATATTGTTTGCTAAGTGCAATAGACAATATATTAAGTACAGAAACTTTAAAAGTTTTCTCAAGTTAAGAACTCCCACAAAACTTAATCAGAAATATATCCACTCACATTTCCTTTATAATTAGCTTATATAATATGCATGAAGTAACTGTAGGGCAATAAATAATGTCCAAATCATTAATCAATATTAGTATACTTATGCAGCTATGTCCTTGAACTTTGAACATATATGACCTCAAATCATATATGATTGTCATGTCAATACCTACAATATTCTAATACGTGTATACATGCCTAAGCATGAAATAAATAGCTTTCAAGATAATTAATAATTTTAGTATTCCTATGTTGATATGAACTTGAGCTTTGAACATATAACCTTGAACCATATATCAAAATGACCGACATGTCAATACCTACAATATTCTAATGTACATGCCTATACAAAAAAATAATAGTTCTGAAGATAATTAGCAATATAAGTCTTCTTCTGCAGCTGTGACCTTTCAACATATGACCTTGTATCATATATCAAAATGATTGTTTTCGCAATACCTACCATATTCTAATATACATGCCTATACAAAAAATTAATATTTCTCAAGATAATTAGCAATATAAGTCTTCTTCTGCAGCTGTGACCTTTCAACATATGACCTTGTACCATATATCAAAATGATTGTTTTCGCAATACCTACAATATTCTAATATACATGCCTATACAAAAAGTTAATAGTTTTTAAGGATAATTAGCAATTTAAGTCTTTTTTTGCAGCTGTGACCTTGACCTTTCAACATATGACCTTGAACCATATATTAAAATGATCGTCATGTCAATACCTTCAATATTCTAATATACAAGTTAATAGTTTTCAAGATAATTAGCAATTTAAGTCTTCTTCTGCAGCTGTGACCTTGACCTTTCAACATATGCCCTTGAACCATATGTCAAAATGATCGCTGTCGCAATACCTCTAATATTCTAATAATACATGCCTATATAAAAGCAGTATTTTCTCCAGAGTGCGTTTCTTGCATAGATTGAAATCGGCTACTGTAAATTATAAAAGGTGAAAAGGAAAGTACTGAGCACAAATTCCGTATTGTCGTACCACATGACTATCGTACCATATTACAGGAAGCTAATTACTGATATAGGAACCTGTCTATATTCTTAATCTTTGAAATGATTGTATCGAACGCTTAATTTATAAAGTTATTACAAGTGCTCTTTGCACCAGGCTTAAATAAAAGTTGAAACAATCTCATTTGACAACATTTTTAAATGACCTTGTGTCAAAATCCTGCACGGAGCTCTGAACATGACCAGGCGGCATCTGGTAGTAACTTACTTGCCGACGACTCACAGTCAAATTAAACAAGAGGCCCATGGGCCTTAACGCTCACCTGAGGATATGGCCAACCTGAGGATTTATCCAAAATCATTTGCAAAAAAACTTAAAAAAATATTCTAATATACATGCCTATAAAAAGTTAATCGTTTTCAAGATAATTAGCAATTTAAGTCTTCTTTTGCAGCTGTGACCTTGACCTTTCAACATATGACCTTGATCCATATATCAAAATGATCATCATGTCAATATCTACAACATTCTAATATATATGCCAATCAAAAAGTTTATAGTTTCCAAGATAATAAACAATTTCAGTCTTTTTATGCACCCATGACCTTGACCTTTGAATGTATGACCTTGTGTCACATATTTAAATGATTGTCATATCAATACCTACAATATTCTAATATATATGCCTATGCAAAAAGTTAATAGTTTTCAAAATAATTAACAATTTCAGTCTTTTTATGCATCTATGACCTTGACCTTTAAATGTAAGACCTTATATCTCATATCAGAATGATCGCCATATCAATTCCAACAATATTCTAATATACAGTGCTTCAGATTGTTTGGGTTCCATAGGGGCCACATTGGCCCATACAACAGGAAATAAGGGGGTCATTTCTGAAACTAGTGGGTCAATAAAAACAATAAATTTGTTAAGTATTTAATCGGAAGGTTTGTCAGGCCTACAACACTACCGGTGTAACTTCAGAATCTACAGTGCATATCTAAATTTTTCGTGAACACTGGCATCAACATTTTTTTTTTTTTTTGTTGTTCAATAATTCCATCTGTGTTAACATCTTTTTTAACGCTGGTTCGCCTTGTTAAAAAACGTTCTCAAATTGAACCGTTTTCATAATGATAACTAATTATTTCCCCTTACTCGTTACCTTACTACACCCGTTAAACATATGATGGACTTGGGTTGTTCGGGTTAATACATAACACGAATAACACAGTCGTACACTGTAGAAGCAGGTTGTGTTTTGATACATGATTGTAAACGGGATAAAATAAAGTTTACTGATACTAAACTTACAGATGAATTAATAGATGTGTAAAAAATATTATGCGCCTGAATGACCTATTTGGATTAAATCTATAGCGCCATTATTCAGCTTCAATGTGGTAATGACGCGGGCGCACCAACAATCTGAAACACTGAATATACATGCCAATACAAAAAGTTAATAGTTTCCAAGATAATTAACAATTTCAGTCTTTTTATTCACCTATGACCTTGATCTTTGAATGTATGACCTTGAGCCATATATCAAAATGTTCATCATGTCAATACCTACAATATTCTAATATATATGCCTATACAAAAAGTTTATAGTTTTCAAGCTAATGCACAATTTTAGTTTTTATTAGCAAAAAAATAACATTTCAGGGGCAACAACTCCTACATGCATTATCATACAGTTACGAAACTTTGTACCTTTTTACATTTTGTCATGCTGAACATTTTAACAATGTTTTGATATTATATATCTCTTAAAATTTTAAAGAAAACAGCCTAAAACTGCACAAATTACAAACTAGGTCATGACCTTGAACTTTGACCTTGACCCCTATTTGAAGGTTATTTCAAGAAAAAGTCAAAACTGAAAACCCCATGTCAATAACTATTCATATAGTCAAGTTATGAAAATTTGAATCCATTTTACGAAATTTTTAAAATTAAACACAAAAACGCGTAACCTAATTTTTTACCAAATTTCACGAAATGAACAATTTTTAAGCTTAAGACCCTAGAGAAGCCAAATATCACATTAGATTTTTTCTCCCATCATCGCTTTTGGAGAAGAAGATTTTTTAAGTTTTTTGGAACCATAGGTCACCTTGACCTAGTTTTGGGAGCCAGGACAACGTCGCGAACAAATCTGAATTGCACTGGCCCATATATGCATCTGACCAAGTTTCATTGAAATCTACCTTGTAGTTTCAGAAAAGAAGTCGAAAAATGTAAAAGTTTATGCCGCGGACGCCGACGACAATCGACAGACAAATTTTGATCAGAAAAGCTCTCTTGAGCCTTCGGCTCAGGTGAGCTAAAAAACTTATGTAAATAATAAAATTAACAAAATTTGGTTAAACAAATATCCTTTGATGATTTATGAAAATAATAAAATAAGTAAAACAGGCATATCAGAAGGGATGGATAATAATAATGAATGATAATGGTCTGATTGTAGAACATGGGATACTGTCTAGATTTTACATTTTCAATATTACAGATATACTGATTGTAGAACATGGGATACTGTCTAGATTTTACATTTTCAAATATTACAGATATAAGTAGCATTTGGAATAAAACACTTAAACATTGACAGACAGATTAATACTGATCCTGTAACTACAAACAAAATATTCCCTTTATTGTAAAGTATCAAAAAAGTAATTTTTATTCTAAAAATTTCACGACCCCTTCATTTTGAAAAATGACCCCTTCTTTTCATGTAAGGGGGTCATTGATGACCCCCTGTTTTAATAAGCTGGAGAAAAAACACTGCAACAAGTTAATAGTTTTTAAAGATAATTAGCCATTTAAGTCTTCTTTTGCAGCTGTGACCTTGACCTTTCAACATATGACCTTGAACCATATATCAAAATGATCCCTGTCGCAATACCTACAATATTCTAATATACATGCCTATACAAAAAGTTAACATTTTTCAAGATAATTAGCAATTCAAGTCTTCTTTTGCAGCTGTGACCTTGAACTTTCAATATATGACCTTGAACCATATGTCAAAATGTTTGTTATGTCAATACCTACAATATTCTGATATACATGCCTATACAAAAAGTTGTATAGTTTTCAAGATATAGTGACAAATATATTTTTTTTAGCAATTTCCCCACTAAGTGCCTTACAATTTCCCCATTTTGAGCCCCATGGCTACCATTTGTGCAAATCTTAAACTAGATGACCTAAGGATGTTTTAAATGAAATAAGTAAGGTATATCTCTTGTAGATTCAGAGGAGAAGATTTTTAAAGTTTTTCACTATTCCCCAACTTATGGGGCCCCAAAGGGACATAACTCCTTCATTTGTGCAAATCTGAAAGGGCTTCACCCAGGCTTGATGGTTACCAAGTTTCATTAAATTTGGCCCAGTGGTTTTGGAGGAGAATATTAAAATGTAAAAAGTTTACGCACAACGGACGACGCACGGAGATGGATAGCAATAGCTCATCTGAGCTTTCAGCTCAGGTGAGCTAAAAAAAGTGGTCCCTAAACTTGTCCAAGCTTTTGAAAATGTAAAAGCTTGTAGCTAAAGGGAAATATCTCTGATTTGAACATTTAAAGTACATGTATCTACAAATGACAGCAGTATTTCATAATTGAAAATTGAAAAAAAAATCTGTACATAAAAAACATTTATAAATGACAACTTGGCAAGCAATTTATTATTTAAAACTCAAATTTTCTATATAAACTTTTTACAAGCTCCAAATAAAGTGTTTTTATAGTATGACTGCTCTGATCGTTTTTCTAGATAAAGCACATGTATATACCAGGTGACTATCACAATAAAATTCAGTAAGGCAACTTCTGTACTACTACTGACTCAAATTTAGGTATATAATGAATTTACTGCTAAATTTAAAATCTTGCTGAATAATTGAAGAAAATAAATTTTCAATTACTTGAAATATTTTAAGTCAAAAAACTGTTATGTCTTGAAAATAATTGCAAATCTTTCTAACACTGCTTGGTCATTAATGATATCATTGCTTAGAATGCTTTGTCAAGGAAAATAAGTAGGAGTTTCTGATATTTCAGACATATGTATTTGATAAACTAGCAGCTTTATTTAATTGATGCTGTTAAATAAAACTTTTCAGTAAAGATTTGACCCCTAAAAGAAAGATCTAAGTAATATGGTAATGCAAAAAGTTGTGATACAGATCAATGCATGACAGACAGCCTGCTAATGAAATGACATAAGATTAAATATGTTTATAATAATATTTAATTACTAACTTTTTTAGGTAAATATAAGAATTTATCAATCTGAAAAAGTTGTAAAGCCTGGGATAGATGCATCATTTTTGGCATTGATAAACCAATGTATATCATGAAATTTAGTACATGACAGAAACAAAACTTATTACATGTACATGTATATGCATTACATAAGAATAGACACTTTATCAAATATAGGGTATAGGTTGAGCCAGCTTTAAAACACATGTTTAACATGTAACATCATCAAAAAACAAGGTAAACACACTTCACCAGATAGCCATTACTTTTCTAAATATTAGTCACCTGCAGATCGATCCGAGGATTATAACAGTGTGTAAAAAAAACCTTTTGACTTTACAGCATACCAGTTTTTTCAGCTTAATGAATTCTAGCATTTGCCTGAATTATAATATCACCCTGGTCATCAGTGTGTGAAACAACAGGAGGCTGCATACCTGGAGACAATTATATCTTTAGCTCAACCATGGAATGTGTAATTTTGAGAGTATGGTTGGCTTTTGAATCTTGTGGGATGCAGATTAATAATTGCTTTTTACAATTAAACAGAAAAGCTCACAAATTTGATAGAAGAACATTTTTGATTTTGAAAATTGGTTTCTGAATTGTGTGTTTGCTTTTTTAAATAAATGGGATCTTCGTAACACACTCAGTGAAATATGATTAATGCCTAAATCTTGATATTCTTTCAAAAAAAATTTGATCCAAATATTACAAGCTGCTCGGGCCATCAAGATTTTACCGGGGCTACTTAGTTTTAAAAGTTCATGGCTGTGAGTCCTTCATCTAATTCCAGCCTGCATTTCATTCAATGATGATCACTGGGTTTTATGGGACAACAGTATAAAACATACAGACTTAAAGTAATTAAGTTATCTATGTATAAACCATTAAAACAACTGACGATTATTCAATAAGGAAGAACTCTTCATCTAAATGTGTACTCTGACTTGTCTCTGGTTCACTTGTCGGCGAAGAAGACTTCATACATGTGAATCCATCCACTGGGAATGACTTCGATCTTGTTCTGAAAATAAAAGGTAATAAAAACATTGAAGGGAAGAAGGACATGGCTTAAAGGATAGAGATACCTCGTTAAATTAAGCATCCTAAAAAAATGCCATGGCAAGGTTAACCTAATGTAATTAAATTTGACTTTCTCACTGTTCTATTGATAGATTAAAAAAAACCTTTCAGATTACATGTACATGCATTTCTTATTATACCCATAAAGCTATTTGCTGCACTAACTCATGTGCCAAATGGCATAAACATACTTACACAATACAATGGTCCGGCCAATAAATTTGTTTATCTCCAAAACTAAAACTTTCATCACCTATCAGCTCTCGTGCCCAGCTTTCTATGTTATAAGGTGGCTGCATTCCACCTAGTTCTGCTGGAAGTACTTCTTTATGTATATGTATATGTAAGGTTCCCAGATTAATCCCATGCATGTATATCTACAACATTATAAACACATATATATATTCTTATACATTCTTGTTCATACATTCTTATGCTAGGTAAGATGGTGCCAAAGAATGTGTTCAAGCTCATTCAGTGGCAAATAATATATAATTTTATCAAAATGAAGTATTCAGTTTAGTTCTAAATTTAAAGAAAAAGTTAAAAACAGCTTAAAATAATAACAGTAATGTAACAGGATTATGTTTGATACAAACGATGAACAACACATATATCTTTGTATAGTATAAACTGTATATGATGAATACATCAATGAGAGAGGTTTTTTAAGGTATTGGGTCAGCTAATTGCTCATTAATTTAGGTGAGTTGGTGTCTAAAGGATGTGTGTATGAGATTCTACAGTGGCAATGATGATATTATGATCATATACATAATTTATATTTAATTTTGGTTGATTCAGCTATTTTTTTGTTGTTTTAAACAGTAACTGACCTATTGTGTCCTTATCTATAGCAGAGATTAGTCATATGACCTAGGTTTTAAAGGCTACCTGTAACAATTTTCAGTTTTGACATATTTTATTCTTCGTACTTAAATATGGCTGTAGCGAAAATTCGCCATGACGTCATACCAGTAACATACCTCCACAGAATATTATATACCAACTACTAAAATAAGTCAAAACCAAACTCGTAGTATAACTTTCTATGATTATTTTAAGAGAAAACTATTTAATAAAGTGGAATTAACATCCGTTTGACATGTACGTGTAATTAAGATTATTATTAATCTTTTTGTTTATTAGACACATTCCTTAGATTCAGTCCCACACCTGTAATTAACAGGATGTCACTTATAATTTGCAAAATTGATTTGCAGGTTGATACAGTTATCTTACGTCCTGTAATATATTTACCAGTTTACAGTTTGAGTAAAATAAAATATTTTTATTTGGTAAACATTATTTGTCATATACATGTACAGTATAAAGATTTCAATCTGGAAAATTTTAAAATTTTAAAAAGTAAGAAAAAGAAATTTTGCTTAGTTTTCATGTCAATAATAATAAAAATAATAATAAAAGATAACTTTTAGGCAAAATTGAAAATTAAAAATTGACGACAAGAATAGTCTATTTAAAACATGTTTATTGATCTACTTACAGCATTAATTTTGATTTTATTAGATTTTAGTTTCACTTTTCCTTGGGCATACATTTAGCTGCGATATTCTTAATTTCTTTATTCTATACAAATCCATAAAATTATTATTATTTTTATTATTATTAGTAGTAGTAGTAGTATTATTATCTTGTTTTTTTTTTTTTAAATGTGGTCCAATTCTAAAATCCGTGTCATATCATTTCAAACAATTATAACATATTTCGTGTAAAATAATTTGAGATGGAATATCTTCTTTCTTTTTTTTCTTTTTAATTACCCCAGCATTAATTAGCCATCGGACAGTTGAAAAAAACTATGTTACAAACTTTAATTGTGTGAACATTTTCCAATTATCAAGGAAATGTGAGGCCGCCAGACTACTTATCATGATTATTTAATTTCAACTGTCAATAAACATTGCACAAAAGAGCATAGGCAATTGGATTTTTATGTATTGATTTTTAGCCGGTGCAACTGTCATTTTGAATTTTTGAATGCATTTTTTAATAGAAATTCAAAATCAGCACATGACACCACAGAAAGTTCCATAACATTCATCCGGTAGTCTGTTCAGTCCAACTTGATATTTAATTCATTTAAAATGTTGAAGGTAAAATTAATTTTTCGTGTATTTGACAAGTTAAAAGTAATCACGTATTTTTTGCTATAGCTATGTAAGTTATTGTAATTCTTAAGTCTGTCCAGTCAGACTTCATAAAATAATATATTTTCTTAAAAAAGTCAGAGATATAATCAATTTTCATGTTATTGACAAGTTAACACTCGTCAAGTATTTTTCAACAGCTATGCAATCAAATGCAGTCACAATTCTTGAGTAGGTTTGGACTCAACTCAATATAATCATCAGATTAGTCCATTTCTGGTTCGAATAAATAACGGTTATACTCCAAATTCATCACTTATAGGATTGTCTACTGCTTCCCAAAATAATGACGAACTATTTGACATAAATAGGTACATGTCAGAGTCGTTAATTTCTTCTACATACATGTGCGTCGATATATCATCATTGTTACTACCGTCTATTATGTTAGACACTACTTCTAATACTGCAAAGACATCACACGTTTATAACTCAAAATGAGGCATTTCACTTTTCAATAAAGAGAAAGTTATAAAATGTGGATTTCAAACCCCTATAACTTTTTTATTTTGTCCGGTTTTCAATAATATATAAAACAATTGAGATAAAAAAAATTTTGGTTACAGGTACCCTTTAGGTTCTAAATTCAATCAAAATTTGAGGAATTAATGTAAAAATTGACTACCAATTAGGTTGTCATAGGTTCATTAATTGAGTGGATTTTGTCGATCTCATACTTTACGGATACTTTAAATTTTAATCATATGCAGTGACTGAGAAATTTAATCAATATTGCAGGAATTATTAGTCATTGAACTCTACAGTAGATTCAAAAATAAATACTAGTATATTGACAAGTTTTGTCAAATTCCAATTAATATCAGAAGCGTAACCATTCAGAAAATTAACACAACTCACAACCAATTAGATTGTAGTTTGCTTATTAATAATAAAAAATATCAATAAATAGAAGTTTTAACATTTTTTAAAAAGTGTAAGTCCACATCAGCCAATGTTTTACTACATACAACTGCAGGGATGTTATTTTGTTATTGATTCTATTATTTTTTCCTCCTAGTGAAAATCATCAGATATAATTGCTTGAGCTATGATGCAAATTTGACTTCTTTTCTATTTCTGACTTCATACATGTTTGATTGTGACATGTGCAACTGAAATACATGTATAATATTTCTACCTGTGAATGTGCTCATCAAATCAATTGTCAGTGCAGGTAATTACAAATAAAATATAATAATATACATCTATGTAACAAGAGGCCCAAGGGCCTTAACGCTCACCTGAAGATATGTCCAATATTGTTTGCAAAGTGCAATAGACAATATATTAAGTACAGAAACTTTAAAAGTTTTCTCAAGTTGAGAACTCCCACAAAACTTAATCAGAAATATATCCACTCACATTTCCTTTATAAGTAGTTTATATATTATGCAGGAAGTAACTGTAATGCAATGAATAATTTCCAAATCATTAATCAATTTCAGTAAAATTATGCAGCTATGTCCTTGACCTTTGAACATATATGACCTGGAACCATATATGATTTTCATGTCAATACCTACAATATTCTAATATACATGCCTATGCATGAAAATAATAGCTTTAAAGATAATTAATAATTTTAGTTTTCCTATGTTGATATGACCTTGCCCTTTGAACATATAACCTTGAACCATATATCAAAATGACTGTCGTGTCAATACCTACAATATTCTAATATACATGCCTATACAAAAAGTTAACAGTTTTCAAGATAATTAGCAATTTAAGTCTTCTTCTGCAGCTGTGACCTTGACCTTTGAACATATGACCTTGAAACATATATCAAAATGATCGTCATGTCAATACTTACAATATTCTATTATACATGCCTGTACAAAAAGTTAATAGTTTTCGAGATAATTAGCAATTTGTCTTCTTCTGCAGCCGTGACCTTAACCTTTCAACATATCTCCTTGAACCATATATCAAAATGATAGCTGTTACAATACCTACAATATTCTAATATACATGCCTATACAAAAAGTTATTAGTTTCCAAGATAATTACCAATTTAAGTCTTCTTTTGCAGCTGTGACTTTGACCTTTTAACATATGACCTTGTACCATATATCAAAATGATCATTGTCGCAATACCTACAATATTCTAATATACATGCCTATACAAAAAGTTAATAGTTTTTAAGATAATTAACAATTTACATCTTCTTTTGCAGCTGTGACCTTGATCTTTCAACATATGACCTTGATCTATATATCAAAATGATTGTCATGTCAATACCTACAGTATTCTAATGTACATGCCTATACAAAAAGTTTATAGTTTTCAAGATATAGTGACAAATATATAATTTTTAGCAATTTCCCCACTCAGTGCCTTACAATTTCCCCATTTTCAGCCCCATGGCTACCATTTGTGCAAATCTATAAATAGATGACCTAAGGATGTTATAAATGAAATAACTAAGGTATATCTCTAGTAGATTCAGAGGAGAAGATTTTTAAAGTTTTTCACTATTTCCCCCTTTATGGGGCCCCAAGGGAACATAACTCCTTCATTTTGCAAATCTGAAAGGCCTTCACCAAGGCATGATGGTTACCAAGTTTCATTAAATTTGGCCCAGTGGTTTTAGAGAAGATTAAAATGTAAAAAGTTTACGCACGATGGACGACGGAGCTGGATAGCAATAGCTCATCTGAGCTTTCAGCTCAGGTGAGCTAATAATGTTATTTTGCCACATATAAATTTCTTGGGCTATGGTTGGTTAATTTCAAACCAAATTTCATTAAAATATTTACCATTTCCAAATACAAATGTAGCTGGTCAATACTGGCATGCAACAGCCTGCTTAACAAGAAAAATTCAATATTCTGTCAAGAATATTCCTACATGATAACATCTAACAAAACAGTCCACTCAACTCTTAACCACCATTGTCAGGGGCAGGTAAATTACTTGATAATGCATAAATGGTGAGATAGAGATGACCACAAAATATTCTAAAGTTTTGAATCAGTAGTGCCCTTTGTTAAGGGGAAAACTGGTGAGTCTCCACTCAGAAAATAAACAGGGAAACATTCTACAATATTCCCACAACACTGGGTACATTTTATATCATGGTGCTATAACAATGTCTTGATATTCACTACTTACCTTATTTCTACTTTTTTCCTTCAGGAATGGCTTAATCATCTTAAATAATGCCTCTATGTACCATGGTTGGTTAACAAAATGTATTGCTGTAAATCTGGCAGGGAAACAATCCTACAATTTAACATTGATATTATATAAGATAAAACACATCTATATTCGGTGACTAGGAAATAATCCCAAATTATTATAAATTATATAAGCCTGTCCTGAAATCTGTGTTATATAGTCATAAAACTAGGAGACCATGAAGGTGCTGGACACTGGACTCTTAATAAACTTTTTAGTATGTATTGAAGCCACTACAAAATTAACAATGTTTATCTATGATTTCCTGAAGAATTATTATAAATATCTAAAATAATGAAGTTGTTAGAAATAACAAACTTTATCCAATTGTCCTAATTAATCCCTTTACATCTTGGCAAAATTAAAACAGATTTACAAATTCTAGAATAATGTAAAAAAAACTGAAGAAATCAAGTCCCAGTTTTTCGCATCAAAAGGGTGTTTATATGAACCACTATAGTAAGTCAGTTGGCAGAGTGCTTGCTAAGTATGTCAGAGGTTAAGGTAAAATTCCGGCAGGGTCTAACTAAAATTTGAAAAATGGAGTAACTGTTGCCAAGCACCTGACATTTAGAAATGAAAGTCAATGGTTCTTTAAAAAGGACCTAAATAACCCTTTTCCCTTCTCATGGTACGGAGGTAGGAATGGTATGGAGTTAGGAATGGTATGGAGTTAGGAATGGTATGGAGGTAGGGATGGTATGGAGTTAGGAATGGTATGGAGGTAGGGATGGTATGGAGTTAGGAATGGTATGGAGGTAGGGATGGTATGGAGTTAGGAATGGTATGGAGGTAGGAATGGTATGGAGGTAGGGATGGTATGGAGGTATGAATGGTATGGAGGTAGGAATAGTATGAAGGTAGGGATGGTATGGAGGTAGGAATGGTATGGAGGTAGGAATGGTATGGAGGTATGAATGGTATGGAGGTAGGGATGGTATGGAGGTATGAATGGTATGGAGGTAGGAATAGTATGGAGGTAGGAATGGTATGGAGGTAGGAATGGTATGGAGGTATGAATGGTATGGAGGTAGGAATTGTATGGAGGTATGAATGGTATGGAGGTAGGAATGGTATGGAGGTAGGAATGGTATGGAGGTAGGAATGGTATGGAGGTATGAATGGTATGGAGGTATGAATGGTATGGAGGTATAAATGGTATGGAGGTAGGAATTGTATGGAGGTATGAATGGTATGGAGGTAGGAATGGTATGGAGGTAGGGATGGTATGGAGGTATGAATGGTATGGAGGTAGGAATAGTATGGAGGTAGGGATGGTATGGAGGTATGAATGGTATGGAGGTAGGAATGGTATTGAGGTAGGAATGGTATGGAGGTATGAATGGTATGGAGGTAGGAATGGTATGGAGGTAGGAATGGGTAGGAATGGTATGGAGGTATGAATAGTATGGAGGTATGAATGGTATGGAGGTATAAATGGTATGGAGGTAGGAATGGTATGGAGGTAGGAATGGTATGGAGGTAGGAATGGTATGGAGGTAGGGGTGGTATGGACTATTGAGGTAGGAATGGTATAGAGGTAGTAATCTACAAAGTTTTCATCACTAATTTGTAGTTTGTTTTATTACATATGTATATTTTCATAGACATGGCTTTAATATCAAAATACATGTAGGAAGCAATATTGTTCAAACCTTCCTATTGCTATGTTCAGTTTTGGCAAACTTAAAAGAAAATTGTAATATTCTACATTTTAATTGATAAAAATTTTATTAAGATTGATTAAGAAAATCAGAATTATTCACCAATGATTAACGATATCTGAGAGGGGTATCTTTATAATCACTTAGAATATGAACATCTTTTCCACCTCTGTAGATTATATGACTCTTTTTGGCACTGACTCAAACCATTCTTTAATGTTGTTGTTATTTCTGCTAAAGTTTAATGAAACCACAAAACTTGTGTTAAAATTTGTTGCCGATTAATTTTCCCTTTGCTAATAAGGAATTTTAACATTTTGATCTTCTTGATTACTGAAATCATCCTTTTGTTTTTACATAAAATCAAAAAGCCACCTACAAACATGACAGCATGGAGACAAAATGAATCACACTCCAATAACATTATAAAGACATAAAAATGAACACACATACACAGTACTGACAAAATATCACCTATACACATTCATGATTTATTATACCTGAAATCCCTCTATCATGAGTTTGAGCACCTTTGGGTTGAGCCATGTAGATTGACGGAATGTAAACTGACTCCAATCAACAATGATCACAAATCCATTTATTTGTACACTTTCTTCATCAATTAACTTTTCTAAAGTTAACAATATTGCACGATAAATAGCCACTAATCCATAACGACTGTTATCCCAATTAGCAGAATTCAACACTAAGATGTAACGACCATAATGATCCTGGTTTGGAAGAACTCCTGGAAGACCATCAAATAAAGCATCTTTTATACCTGTCTCTGATGCCTGGAACTTTTTGAAAAGATTTGGGTTGTTTTGGCGATATTCAAAGTACTGAGCTAGAAGTTTAAATGCCTCAAATGTGTCAAATTTTCTGGCTCTTAAAAATCTCAAAATAAATGCATCATCAGTCCTTAGAAATGCTGAAAATAAAGAAAGGATGACATATATACAATATACAGCAGTGGAAATTCTTTTGTCATCAATGGACTTGTTTTTGGTGGTGGTGGGGGAGGAGGGAAACCAAAAAACCCTATACTTCTGCTCTGGCAAATAAATACATGTACTATATTTCAATGACTGACATAAAACAAAATACTGTAATCGTCAATATATAGTAACAGTAAATATTTCGTGATTTTGCCATTTTAATATTTTGTTGAAAGTAAATCATTTTTAAAAATAAATCTCATTAGAGACCTCGGCAGTGAAAAACATTATTTTTTGTAGTTTTCATTAACCCATGAAATAACAAAATTTAATCCATAAGAACATTTGTGATTTTACAAGTCTACCTTGAAATAATTGATTTTGTAATTTGTATTATAGGATAAAACATTATTCCCTGCATTTTTACACCAGAAAACAAATGTTACTGTTGGCTACGTCAAAACATAAATTGTTACATGTTAGCATTTAATGCAGTTTTTAAAATGTGCAGATTCTTTTAATACCCAGAAATTACAAACTTACACTGGTAACATGATTAAACTAACTGATTATTTAACTATCGTATTCAAATCAAGAAAAAAACTGTTTTAAAAGTTCTTTTTCAAGCATTAGTTTGACAAGTGCTGTACTTGATATTTCCTTTCCAAAAAGTAACCCTGTATATTATGTTCACCTGCCTATTAAGTCTACTTTTGGCCATTCCCTTGAACGGCTTTTATATACAAGTTATACATGTATATTCATTCCTTTTCTCTAGTATCTGGGAACCTTTGGAGCCATTTAGTCATAAGTGTACACTTACAGATCACAACAATTCTTATCACCTCGATTTGACTACCACTCAGGCAGATCCTCGCGTGATAAAGTCTGTCAGATCGCTTCCTGAGGGTCAGTGGTTTTCTCTTGGTACTCTAACTTTCATACACCATCTAGGAACTAACCATATAACTCAACACTTACTGATGTCTGGACATGTTACAATCTGTTCTGTACTCCTCTCTCTGGTACCTCAATACTTACTGATGTCTGGACATGTTACAATCTGTTCTGTACTCCTCTCTCTGGTACCTCAATACTTACTGATGTCTGGACATGTTACAATCTGTTCTGTACTCCTCTCTCTGGTACCTCAATACTTACTGATGTCTGGACATGTTACAATCTGTTCTGTACTCTGTTCTGTACTCCTTTCTCTGGTACCTCAATACTTACTGATATCTGGACATGTTACAATCTGTTCTGAACTTCTCTCTCTGGTACCTCAATACTTACTTATGTCTGGACATGTTACAATCTGTTCTGTACTCCTCTCTCTGGTACCTCAATACTTACTGATGTCTGGACATGTTACAATCTGTTCTGTACTCCTCTCTCTGGTACCTGAATACTTACTGATATCTGGACATGTTACAATCTGTTCTGTACTCCTCTCTCTCATACCTCAATACTTACTGATGTCTGGACATGTTACAATCTGTTCTGTACTCCTCTCTCTGGTACCTCAATACTTACTGATGTCTGGACATGTTACAATCTGTTATGTACTCCTCTCTCTCATACCTCAATACTTACTGATGTCTGGACATGTTACAATCTGTTCTGTACTCTGTTCTGTACTCCTCTCTCTCATACCTCAATACTTACTGATGTCTGGACATGTTACAATCTGTTCTGTACTCCTCTCTCTGGTACCTCAATACTTACTGATGTCTGGACATGTTACAATCTGTTCTGTACTCCTCTCTCTCATACCTCAATACTTACTGATGTCTGGACATGTTACAATCTGTTCTGTACTCTGTTCTGTACTCCTCTCTCTGGTACCTCAATACTTACTGATGTCTGGACATGTTACAATCTGTTCTGTACTCCTCTCTCTCATACCTCAATACTTACTGATGTCTGGACATGTTACAATCTGTTCTGTACTCTGTTCTGTACTCCTCTCTCTCATACCTCAATACTTACTGATGTCTGGACATGTTACAATCTGTTCTGTACTCCTCTCTCTCATACCTCAATACTTACTGATGTCTGGACATGTTACAATCTGTTCTGTACTCTGTTCTGTACTCCTCTCTCTCATACCTCAATACTTACTGATGTCTGGACATGTTACAATCTGTTCTGTACTCCTTTCTCTCATACCTCAATACTTACTGATGTCTGGACATGTTACAATCTGTTCTGTACTCCTCTCTCTCATACCTCAATACTTACTGATATCTGGACATGTTACAATCTGTTCTGTACTTTGTTCTGTACTCCTCTCTCTGGTACCTCAATACTTACTGATGTCTGGACATGTTACAATCTGTTCTGTACTTTGTTCTGTACTCCTCTCTCTGGTACCTCAATACTTACTGATGTCTGGACATGTTACAATCTGTTCTGTACTCCTCTCTCTCATACCTCAATACTTACTGATGTCTGGACATGTTACAATCTGTTCTGTACTCTGTTCTGTACTCCTCTCTCTCATACCTCAATACTTACTGATATCTGGACATGTTACAATCTGTTCTGTACTCCTCTCTCTGGTACCTCAATACTTACTGATGTCTGGACATGTTACAATCTGTTTTGTACTCCTCTCTCTCATACCTCAATACTTACTGATGTCGGGACATGTTACAATCTGTTCTGTACTCCTCTCTCTGGTACCTCAATACTTACTGATGTCTGGACATGTTACAATCTGTTCTGTACTCTGTTCTGTACTCCTCTCTCTGGTACCTCAATACTTACTGATGTCTGGACATGTTACAATCTGTTCTGTACTCCTCTCTCTGGTACCTCAATACTTAATGATGTCTGGACATGTTACAATCTGTTCTGTACTCTGTTCTGTACTCCTCTCTCTGGTACCTCAATACTTACTGATGTCTGGACATGTTACAATCTGTTCTGTACTCCTCTCTCTGGTACCTCAATACTTACTGATGTCTGGACATGTTACAATCTGTTCTGTACTCCTCTCTCTGGTACCTCAATACTTAATGATGTCTGGACATGTTACAATCTGTTCTGTACTCTGTTCTGTACTCCTCTCTCTGGTACCTCAATACTTACTGATGTCTGGACATGTTACAATCTGTTCTGTACTCCTCTCTCTGATACCTCAATACTTACTGATGTTTGGACGAGTTACAATCTGTTCTGTACTCCTTTCTCTGGTACCTCAATACTTACTGATGTCTGGACATGTTACAATCTGTTCTGTACTCTATTCTGTACTCCTTTCTCTGGTACCTCAATACTTACTGATGTCTGGACATGTTACAATCTGTTCTGTACTCCTTTCTCTGGTACCTCAATACTTAATGATGTCTGGACATGTTACAATCTGTTCTGTACTCTGTTCTGTACTCCTCTCTCTGGTACCTCAATACTTACTGATGTCTGGACATGTTACAATCTGTTCTGTACTCCTCTCTCTGATACCTCAATACTTACTGATGTTTGGACGAGTTACAATCTGTTCTGTACTCCTTTCTCTGGTACCTCAATACTTACTGATGTCTGGACATGTTACAATCTGTTCTGTACTCTATTCTGTACTCCTTTCTCTGGTACCTCAATACTTACTGATGTCTGGACATGTTACAATCTGTTCTGTACTCCTCTCTCTGGTACCTCAATACTTAATGATGTCTGGACATGTTACAATCTGTTCTGTACTCTGTTCTGTACTCCTCTCTCTGGTACCTCAATACTTACTGATGTCTGGACATGTTACAATCTGTTCTGTACTCCTCTCTCTGATACCTCAATACTTACTGATGTTTGGACGAGTTACAATCTGTTCTGTACTCCTTTCTCTGGTACCTCAATACTTACTGATGTCTGGACATGTTACAATCTGTTCTGTACTCTATTCTGTACTCCTTTCTCTGGTACCTCAATACTTACTGATGTCTGGACATGTTACAATCTGTTATGTACTCCTTTCTCTGGTACCTCAATACTTACTGATATCTGGACATGTTACAATCTGTTCTGTACTCCTCTCTCTGGTACCTCAATACTTACTGATGTCTGGACATGTTACAATCTGTTCTGTACTCCTTTCTCTGGTACCTCAATACTTACTGATGTCTGGACATGTTACAATCTGTTCTGTACTCCTCCCTCTGGTACCTCAATACTTACTGATATCTGGACATGTTACAATCTGTTCTGTACTCCTTTCTCTGGTACCTCAATACTTACTGATGTCTGGACATGTTACAATCTGTTCTGTACTTCTCTCTCTGTTACCTCAATACTTACTGATATCTGGACATGTTACAATCTGTTCTGTACACCTTTCTCTGGTACCTCAATACTTACTGATGTCTGGACATGTTACAATCTGTTCTGTACTCCTCTTTCTGGTACCTCAATACTTACTGATATCTGGACATGTTACAATCTGTTCTGTACTCCTCTCTCTGGTACCTCAATACTTACTGATGTCTGGACATGTTACAATCTGTTCTGTACTCCTTTCTCTGGTATCTCAATACTTACTGATGTCTGGACATGTTACAATCTGTTCTGTACTTCTCTCTCTGGTACCTCAATACTTACTGATGTCTGGATGAAATACATTCTATTCTGTACTCCTCTCTCTGGTACCTCAATACTTACTGATGTTTGGACGAGTTACAATCTGTTCTGTACTCCTTTCTTTGGTACCTCAATACTTACTGATGTCTGGACGTGTTACAATCTGTTCTGTACTCCTCTCTCTGGTACCTCAATACTTAATGATGTCTGGACATGTTACAATCTGTTCTGTACTCTGTTCTGTACTCCTCTCTCTGGTACCTCAATACTTACTGATGTCTGGACATGTTACAATCTGTTCTGTACTCCTCTCTCTGATACCTCAATACTTACTGATGTTTGGACGAGTTACAATCTGTTCTGTACTCCTTTCTCTGGTACCTCAATACTTACTGATATCTGGACATGTTACAATCTGTTCTGTACTCTATTCTGTACTCCTTTCTCTGGTACCTCAATACTTACTGATGTCTGGACATGTTACAATCTGTTCTGTACTCCTTTCTCTGGTACCTCAATACTTACTGATATCTGGACATGTTACAATCTGTTCTGTACTCCTCTCTCTGGTACCTCAATACTTACTGATGTCTGGACATGTTACAATCTGTTCTGTACTCCTTTCTCTGGTACCTCAATACTTACTGATGTCTGGACATGTTACAATCTGTTCTGTACTTCTCTCTCTGGTACCTCAATACTTACTGATGTCTGGATGAAATACATTCTATTCTGTACTCCTCTCTCTGGTACCTCAATACTTACTGATGTTTGGACGAGTTACAATCTGTTCTGTACTCCTTTCTCTGGTACCTCAATACTTACTGATGTCTGGACGTGTTACAATCTGTTCTCTTACAGCAATTATACATTCTTCCCTCCTCTCTGGAATCTCATTAAGTTCTGTGTTTGCCTTTCGTACAAGCTCCTGAGACAGACCCCAGCCATATTCAGCCATTAACGTATTAATTAAATACAGAAATACAAATCCTGGAAATGGGAAATAAAATCTTGATTTAATATGATACTTTGTTTATTGACCTATAACAGTAAAATCCTCACTTGAGGATATGTCCAAAATCATTTGCAAAGAACTTAATTTAAAAAAAAACTAAGTTATCTCAAGTTTGGAACATTAGAAATATCTTGTTTCATGTAGTAACTATAGTACTACCAATGATTTATAAATAATTTCCTCATGCAGCTTTGTCCTTGATCTTTGAACCATGACCTTGAACCATATATCAAAAAGTACATCATATCAATACCGAACCATATATCAAAATGAACATCATATCAATACCTACAATATTCTAATATACATGCCTATACAAAAAGTTAATACTTTCTAAGACAATTATCAATTTCAGTTTTCCCTTGTAGCTGTGACCTTGACCTTTTAACTTATGAACTTGAGCCAAGTATCAAAATGACCTACATTATTCTAATGAACATGCTTATATAAAAAGTGAATAGTTTTCAAGATATATTGAGAAATATATTATTTTTAGCAATTTCCCCACTAAGTGCCTTGCGGTTTCCCCATTTTGAGCACCATGGCTACCATTTGTGTAAATCTGAAACTAGATGACCTAAGAATATCATACATGAAGTAACTAAGATATATTTTTTGTACATTCAGAGATTTTTAAAGTTTTTTACTATTCTTAACCTTTATGGGGTCCCAAAGGAAAATTACTCCTTCATTTGTGCAAGTCTGACACATGACGCATGAAGATGGATGGCAATAGCTCATATGAGCTAAAAAAGCCTATCAAAACAACAAAAGCTAAATAACTACTGTAACCTAAATTAATACTTTTAATACCCAAGTCAACTAGATATGTCCCTATGCAAGATATCTTAGATATTTCTTAAGTTAAAATTATAAAATACCAAAGATCTGTTAAAGATTACCTAGTTATCAAGCGTACATTAGTTCATGCTTTTAAACAGTCACAATTCTATTTAGAAACTTATGGCTGGATGCAAATAAGCATTTAAGAGTTACTTCCCTTTCCACATTAAAAATTTTCAAGAACGATTTGTCATTCATCTTTCCTTAACGTTTACCATAATTTTACTACAATAAGTGATGGAGAATTTTTGAAATTCCACACGTTAATAATAACAATAATATTTCAAAACTTTGAATAATACAACCTTTATCAAACCAGATCTGTGCTTTGGTTTTCCGACATGACTGTCAGCATCATCAACATGCGAAGACTGACCCAACATGACCTTTTAATCAATCTGCAGTGGATGGATTCCAGCATTTCATTGGTCAGTTCATTTACGCAATTTTCCGATACTATCCGACTATTCCGGCTTTCGTGTTCAAAAGTAGTTCGACATAAATCGTTTCATGGGAGATTATGAAGTTTTCAGGTTCTCGCTTGATTTATTATTGATTTTTTTACTCTTAATTTTAAAATGTTGCAATGATATGAAAAAAAAAAAAAAAAACCAAACAGGCTTTCTCAGAACACGAATTTTATTTAAAATCCAATATTTGAAGCAATTTACACAATTCCGAATTAGTTATCTAATAGAAAAGGATCATATTTTGATACAAGCGACTTTAAAACGTTTAAATTGTCGCTGTTAATACAACCAACAAAAAGAAGACATACTGACGACAATGTTGTAAAGTTAAGAAAATGAAAAACACATTTATTATACTGTTAAAAAATAATAAAATAAAATAAAATAAAACATAAATAAATAAATTCAAAAGTTATTATTGCCAATCTCTATCTGAGAATTTAAAACAAGCCCCCACTTAACCCCATAGATTTTTATCAATTAACAAAACAGATCCCCCTACTCTATTAAAAAGTCGTTAGATTGACTGAGAACAGTTTTCTTTAGTTGAGAAATGACCTGAATGGATGTTGTGCACAATTTTGCCTCGAGCATTACACAGTGTGCACAACGTTTATTCAATGCCGAATTTAGTGCAAGAATAAACTGTAAAGTGCAGGTTATAGTTCTATATATGGAGTTATTTAAAAACGGGAAATGGCATATTTAAATATTTAATCCACACTATTATACCAGCAAGAAATTACTTATAACTTGTAAAAATCGGGAAAAATCATCTTTAAATTCTTTTTTCACGGTAAAATGTCGGGGTAGTTTTCGACAGTCAAATACCGTATAGGCTAACTAAACGACTATTTGTCAGTATTTTGAAGACTTTAGTATTTTTGAAGACTTTTAAAGTCTTTACTACAGTCCATTAAATAACTTAAATTGTCAAAATAATAATACCCCTACCCCCCCCCTCCAAAAAAAAAAAAAAAAACATAACTACAGTTGATATAACAGACACAGTTTACTGAAACAGATGCAAGTTTCTAGGCCCGTTTCTATGACGATTTCCTTTGTTTAGAACCGCGAATTGGAAATAAATTTCGCTTAACACAACAACTTTACACACTCTTTGGACAGTTATTCTAAATTTCACTGAATACAACTTAACACACTTTTTGGACAATTGTTCAAAATTTCACTGAATACAACTTAACATACTCTTTGGACAGTTACTCTAAATTTCACTGAATACAACTTAACACACTTTTTGGACAGTTATTCTAAATTTCACTGAATACAACTTAACACACTTTTTGGACAATTGTTCTAAATTTCACTGAATACAACTTAACACACTCTTTGGACAATTGTTCTAAATTTCACTGAATACAACTTAACACACTTTTTGGACAATTGTTCTAAATTTCACTGAATACAACTTAACACATTCTTTGGACAATTGTTCTAAATTTCACTGAACAAAGCTTAATTCACTTTTTGGACAATTGTTCTAAATTTCACTGAACAAAGCTTAATTCACTTTTTGGACAATTGTTCTAAATTTCACTGAACAAAGCTTAATTCACTTTTTGGACAATTGTTCTAAATTTCACTGCACAAAGCTTAATTCACTTTTTGGACAATTGTTCAAAATTTCACTGAACAAAGCTTAATTCACTTTTTGGACAATTGTTCTAAATTTCACTGAACAAAGCTTAATGCACTTTTCTGACAATTGTTCTAAATTTCACTGAACAAAGCTTAATTCACTTTTTGGACAATTGTTCAAAATTTCGCTGAACACAGCTTAATTCACTTTTTGGACAGTTGTTCTAAATTTCGCTGAACACAACAACTTTACACACTTTTTGGACAGTTGTTCTAAATTGTTCTGACAATTGATCTGAAGCACACCAGGTACATTAAGAGGCAGATCCTGATTATTTTCTTATTAGATTTGTTTCTATGAATGAAACGCGAGTCCAGAGGCCGAACAGTGATCTTAACAATTGAAGCACCATGAATCACCCCAAATCAAAGACGACAAAGAATGTTTCATCAGCTGGATAGGTTCTGGCCTTGGGTTCTCTAGTATGGTGATGTGGTATTCTGATGGTAGCGCCTTCAGCGCTTCGCCTTTTAGGGGGTCTTGGGGCTTGCTTCTCCGGAAAGAAAAGTTTTTAATAGCTTATAGCTGGATAAACATCTCTATTGAAACCATCAAAATACCATAGTCACACAACAATCTGATGCAGGGGCCCAACAACAACATAACTTGTATGTGGACGAAACTAATCATGCTTACAACAGCATAACCTGTATGTGGACTAAACCAATTAAGTTTATTACAGAATAGCTCGTATGTGGACTAAACCAATCAAGCTAACAACAGCATAGCCCGCATGTAGTCGAAACCAATCAAGCTAAAAACAGAAAAGCTCGTATGTGGACTAAACCAATCAAGCTAACAACAGCGTAGCTCGTATGTGGACAAAACCAATCAAGCTAACAACAGCGTAGCTCGAATGTAGACAAAACCAATCAAGCTTAAAAAGTATAGCTCGTATGTGGACAAAACCAATCGAGCTAAAACAGCATACCTCGTATGTGGACAAAACCAATCAAGCTAAAACAGCATACCTCGTTTGTGGACTAAGCCAATCAAGCTTACAATAGCATTACTCGTATGTGAACAAAACCAATCGAGCTAACAACAGCATTGCTGCTATGTGGACAAAATTAATCTAGCTAACAATAGCACAGCTCGTGTGTGGACTAAACCAATCAAGCTAAAAACAGCAAAGCTGGAATGTGGACCAAACCAATTAAGCTTATAACAGTATAGCTCGTGTGTGGACTACACTAATTAAGTTTATAACAGCATTGCTGGTATGTGGACTAAACCAATTAAGCTTATAAAAGCATAGCTCGTATGTGGACTAACTAATGAAGCTTATAACAACATTGCTGGTATGTGGATTAAACCAATCAAGAAACAACAACACTGCCTGAATGTGGATAAAACCAATCAAGCTTATAACAACATTACTGGTATGTAGACTAACAAATCATGCTAACAACAACATAGCTCGTATGTGGACTAACCAATCAAGCTTATAACAACATTGCTGGTATGTGGACTAAACCAATCAAGAAAAAACAACACTACTGCCTGAATGTGGACTAAACCAATCAAGCTTATAACAACATTACTGGTATGTAGACTAACAAATCATGCTAACAACAACATAGCTCGTATGTGGACTAACCAATCAAGCTTATAACAACATTGCTGGTATGTAGACTAACAAATCATGCTAACAACAACATAGCTCGTATGTGGACTAACCAATCAAGCTTATAACAACATTGCTGGTAAGTGGACTAAACCAATCAAGAAACAACAACACTTCTGCCTGAATGTAGATGAAACCAATCAAGCTTATAACAACATTGCTGGTATGTGGACTAACAAATCATGCTTACAACAGCATAGCTCGTATGTGGACTAAACCAATCAAGCTAACAACAACATTACTGGTATGTGGACAAAACCAATCAAGCTAACAACAGCATAGCTGGTATGTGGACAAAACCAATCAAGCTCACAACAGCATAGCTCGTATGTGGACAAAACCAATCAAGCTTAAAACAGCATAGCTCGTATGTGGACAAAACCAATCAGGCTAAAAACAGCATAGCTCGTATGTGGACAAAATCAATCAAGCTAACAACAACACTGCCTGTATGTGGATGAAACCAATCAAGCTTATAACAACATTGCTGATATGTGGACAAAACCAATCAAGCTAACAACAACACTGCCTGAATGTGGATGAAACCAATCAAGCTTATAACAACATTGCTGGTATGTGGAAAAAACTAATCAAGTTAACAACAACACTGCCTGAATGTTGATGAAACCAATCAAGCTTATAACAACATTGCTGGTATGTGGACAAAGCCAAACAAGCTTATAACAACATTGCTGGTATGTGGACAAAGCCAATCAAGCTTATAACAACATTGCTGGTATGTGGACAAAGCCAAACAAGCTTATAACAACATTGCTGGTATGTGGACAAAGCCAATCAAGCTTATAACAACATTGCTGGTATGTGGACAAAGCCAATCAAGCTTATAACAACATTGCTGGTATGTGGACAAAGCCAATCAAGCTAACAACAACAATTGCTGGTATGTGGACTAAACCAATCAAGCTTATAAAAACATTGCTGGTATGTGGACAAAGCCAATCAAGCTTATAACATTGCTGGTATGTGGACAAAGCCAATCAAGCTAAAAACAGCATAGCTCGTATGTGGACAAAACCAATCAAGCTTATAACAACATTGCTGGTTTGTTGACTAAACCAATCAAGCTTATAACAACATTGCTGGTATGTGGACAAAACCAATCAAGGCTAACAAGCAACACTGCTGGTATGTGGACAAAACCAATCAAGCTAACAACAACATTGCTGGTATATGGACAAAACCAATCAAGCTAACAACAACACTGCCTGAATGTGGATGAAACCAATCAAGCTTATAACAACATTGCTGGTATGTGGACAAAACCAATCAAGCTAACAACATCGCTGGTATGTGGAAAAAACCAATCAAGCTAACAACAACATTGCTGGTATGTGGACTAAACCAATCAAGCTAACAACAGCATAGCCCATATGTGGTCAAAACCAATCAAGCTTAAAACAGCATAGCTCATATGTGGACTAAACCAATCAAGCTAACACAGCATTGCTGGTATGTAGACTAAACCAATCCAGATAACAACAGAATTGCTGGTATGTGGACTAAACCAATCTAACTAAAAACAGCATTGCTGGTATGTGGACGAAATCAATCTAGCTAAAAACAGCATTGGTAATGCTCACACTTAGGGTAGTTCCTTGTCTGAGAAAGTTTTTTTCTTTTCAGTTGCTGAAGGTCTGTGGTTTTCTCTGGGCACTCTGGTTTCCTTTATCTTTTTCTGAACTGGCCACCTCTAAATAAGTGAAAGAATCTTGACTGGGCATAAAACATTATTAATCCAATTAAATCATTTGTGGATTAGGTCCATCAAATTTACATCAGCATAGCTGCCATCTGTGGACTGAGGTCTATTAAATTTACAACAGCATAGCTGCTATCTTTGGACTGAAGCCCATCAAACTTACAACATCATAGCTGCCATCTGGGACAAAGTCCATAAAAACATCAATGCAGTTTAAAGCTAGCCTTTTGACTAAACTTATAACAGCATAGCCATGCTTGCCTATGGATGAATTCCATCAATAAACATAAATCACCTGCTGATTTGGCCTCTGAAACCTACAAGAACATGTTTCTTTTGTTTTGTGGACTAAGTCCATCTGAATAATAACACCATAGCTGAACCTATCCAGCTGATGTAACATTCTTTGCTTATTCTCACAAACTTACAACAGCATAGTTCATAAAATGATGTATAAAAACAACAACACAGTAATTAAGACATTGAATATTTACTAAAGAAACTAGTCATATACATATAATAATAATAAATTGAGGTATTTTAACAAATCCTATACAACCATGTAGCACTATGTTCTGACACATTGAGACTGCAGAGCTGAATTATGAGGTTTGTCACCTGTATGGAACTATTAACAACTACAAGTCATTTACCCTCTCTCCCCTATACCAGTTAAAATAACACATTTCTATTTACCACTAGTTTATAACATGGGACATTCCATTAATACAATAGAGGGGAGTGGCTTTGATTCACGTACTTCTTTATTTGTTGTATGTTTTTGGTATTGTCTAAAATTCAATCCAAGAATCAAGGCATTATATGTTTTATGTGAAAAGGTTTAAAGAAATTAAATGGAACCAAAAAAAAGTGGAAACAAGTGGACATATGTAGTATAGTGGCCAAATGAAATATACAAGTATCTTAACCAGATGGTGTGGTGGACAGCAAAAATATTACTCAGATATCATTGGTATTCTAACAACTACAAAACAAACATGGAATGCATGGATGAGTTCGTTTTTCACCGGGCTTTTAATGGGGTACTGAAAAAAATGCTTTTTAAGACTTTTTGAAACTGCAAAACACACACACACACACACACACACACACACACACAACCTTATGGTCAACTTAATTGTATTGTTAAAGTTTAATGAAAAGAAAATAAAGACAATAATAGTTTTAAATTTTTTTAAAAGAGAAGAGAAAATTATTAGAAATTTTAGTATTTTTTTTAACTTTTTGTCAAATTTATTGAACAGCAAAAGAACATAAATAGACCACATAAAAAAAGTTTTTATCTGAAATATATTGAAATATTTTAATATGAAAATATGTTTGTGTGTGTGTGTGTTGTGTGTGTTTTGTTGTGTGTGTGGTTGTTTTAGAGAGAGAGAGAAATTGATCTGCAGAGAAAATAGTTCCATAATTTAACCTCCATGTTTCACCGGGCTGAACACAGGGTTAGTAAGCTATCTCTTGTGTCATAATATCACATTAATTTCTTCTTCAGATGTTTTATTTCATTCTTACTATCTTTAGAATAAACATGTACACAAAAAGGCTTTCAATAAAAACTTTATCATTAACTCTGTTACAAAATTCCATTTCATTGAAAAAAATAAAACAAATTAAAAAAAATACATGCCTATACTCAGAGAAATCCCTCTTTTTTTTGGACCACCCTAAATGACCTTGAACCTGTCATGAGACAAATTAAAATCTTGAACACTGATTTCTCTGGTATTTATCATATAAAATGTATTACCCGTCTTTTATAGAGCATGTTTGGATATAGTGTTTATATATATATATGTATATATCAATATTTATATGAAGTAATAGTATGTTTGAGGTTTACAATATAAATGTTTGGACAGGAGAACACACATTAAGTACTGGTATATGGTAACAATGGTAAAAACTAAGTGTAAAAAGTAACAAAGTGACTTCAGATTTTTAAACACAAAAAACTTTTTCTTCTCTATAGACTTTAATGGAATAATCCAATTATCGTTAGGATCATACCATATAAAGACTGAAGGGAGTAATGCTGAAAAAATCTATAAAAAAATTCATTATTGACAAGATTTAACTCAAGCAAAATCTTATTTCTAAAAACTATTTCAAAGTTTGATTTCATTGCATTTACAGATATTAAATGAATTTTAAATAATTCATAGAAACATTATTTTTTGTGATCAAATACAGTTGTTTTTATCTCATTTTATAAAACATGAACAATTATTGTGTTGTATATGACTTTTATAGGTTGTGTTTAAAATATAAAATCTACATTTTAGGCACAGTAACTAAATAACTAAAGTCATTATCTTTAAAAACAAAGCTTAAAATACTAAATGTTGTTAAATGTTTTCTAGAATAGAAGTGAAAGTGAATCTAGAGGTCAAAATTCCAGATTTTAGTGAAATCCTTACAGCATCATGTACTATGGTTTATTTTTACACCATAAAAAAATGCAGAGTCTAATTTGTCATATAAGAAGAAAAAGAGAAAAAAAACATAAAAGCGTTATATACACAGAATGTTGATTTTCTGTAAAAGTTTAAGTAATGGCTTCAAATAAATATGTAGTATAGTTAATCTCCCTCTATACCAGACACTCAACAAAATTGTCCATTGCTGTTTATCAACTGTCACTGCAGCTTTCAAATTTCATTCTTATTTCAAACATTAGAAAAAGGGCATCCTAAAAAACCCAAAATATTCTGTACGAAGTATGTCCAGTGAGGAGAGTTTATAATGTAAAGGAAAATGTAAGGAAAAAAGTGTTCAGGAAAAAACCCTTATTTATGATTGTAAAGAGTTTAAGGAACAAAGGTAACTAAACCACACTTATTGTTTTATTAGGGAAAAATTTATAAGAAAATAAATTACTTTGTGATTTAATTTTTATTCTGCTACTAATTTATATTTTCAGTTGTAACCATAGTTACAATCATAAAACGTGTCACAATTTCTTATGAAAACTACATACTGTAATATAATTGTATAAAATGATACTAATTTTCCAACTTTTGTTTAGTTTCCTAGGTAACGTATCAGAATTTGTTTGGTTTTTTAGGTAACATATTAGAATTTGTTTGTTTCTATATAACATGGATCCTAGAAATTTGGTTGGTTTCCTAGGTAACATTTTATACAGCAAATGGTCAAGGATTTCTAGTACAGAACACATAACTACCCACTTATTTGTTACCATATGAAAACTTTACAGTAAGTGTGCAAAATAAAGAAATCCAGTATAATAATGTAGATGTTAAAATAGTGTTTTCTACCAATATATAACAATACTATATATGGAGAGGTATGACAATGGTTATATCTGATAAAGCAAAACAACCTTACTTGGTTGCCATGTCGATGACAGATTTATAAAATAGTTGACGATACAGTTATCCCTACACCTTGTATGACTACTACATAATAATGTTTGCACATGGTACAACATAAACAAACAACAAATTTTAAATGTTGCTAAATATTTTCACTACAGACAGACAACTAGTTGTGTTTCCTCAGACATCATCCATCTATAAAGAGGTTAACAAGGGTACCACATGTTGTCCCTAAACAAAACCACTGCTTCTATTGGTTAACATGAGGAAAATGTTTGAATTATACATCTTGAGCATAAAATCAATGAAAAAGGGAATCTTCAAAATTCTGTATTCCAAATACAATGATAGACATATTGTTTAGCTGTATCACCTGGTACATGTGGACCTCACTGAAACAAAACATGATACCAGACTACAAACTGATGTTTTTAAATCTTGTTCAGAAAAATGTTTGTCATGAAAAGGTTTGACTTTGACATTCAGATTACAACCTTGTTCAGAAAAATGTTTGTCATGAAGATGTTTGACTTTGATATTCAAATTACAAATGCCTTAGAGACATTAAAATACAATTGGTTCCAATATGTGCTCTAATTAAAGAAGATTCTTTTAAACAGCTTGTAACTCAAGATTTCAATATTGTCATGGAAACAGATTGTTTGTCTTGAAAACATTTAGCAACAAGTATATAATATGGCAGCTTTGCTAAATATGCACCAACAATTTTCAACAAAAATATTTATAAAAGAATCACACAAAAGCATTAACAAAGATGATTTTATACTCCACCTTGATAAAAATGTTGAACTGATATCTCCAAATCAGATAAAATATTTTAAAAAACACCTTTTTTGGTATAATGCTCCCATCATTTCCTTGTTATAATCACACAGGAATCACCTTAACATCTTAATTAAATCCTATCATCTAATTCCTTCTAAGGAAATAATCTTAATCTCCAGTGAAAAAAAAATTCCAACATTCAAATAATTCAGTACTCCGTTCACCAAGAAAAGATGAAATAGGGATGAAAAAGGGTACACTCCTTACCCCCATGTATGGTTGTATAATAATAATAATAATAAATAAGTTTCATTCATTGTAAAATTACAAACCGGAAAGTACCATTTCACTCTCAAAAACTTATTTTGAATATCCAATACAACAAAAAATGTTATTTTCTTTCAATTATTTTTAGATAAGATAATAAAAAAAAATATAATTAGTTGAGTGAATGAAAATAAAAAATACCCCAAACCTTTGGTTGTACTAGCAATAATATCCAGAGTATATACATGAATAATAAAAAAATTACTTCAATGACAGGAAAATATATGATAATACAGAAAGATAAATAAATGACAAGAAAAATTTGTCAATGATGAATTTTAATAAAAATTGGAGATGATAAAATGCAATGTATTGACAAAAAAGTCCAATAACTGATAAATGGTTTGAATTTCTAAGAATAACAGAAATATTTTTTTTTAATTTGGGTTTTCTGTGCTGACTAGAAAAGTAAGTTAAAGCTTTAAGTTATCAAAGATGAACATTACAACCAATCAAATTACAACTTACAAATCACCATTGATAAACAGTTTATACACTATATACATATACATGGGTAAACAGGCTCTACATTTATTGTTTACTTAGAGGAAGTAAAGTTGTGATAAGGATCACCTGAAAACTTGTAACTATGGGAAAAAAAAACCCACACATTTTTGCTAGTTTGTATTTAGGGCGAATAACCTTTTCTTTCTCTCTTTATTAAGTATTAAAAGTGACATAGCTATCTACATGGCAATTGGTCCACCTCCCAAAGAGTGGTTATATATATATATATATATATATATATATATATATATATATATATATATATATATATATATATATGTAGTTTTTGTCCAAGTAACAGATGGAAAGGAAAGATACCTGTTTAACTTCACAGTTTTTTTTAAAGATGCTCTGAGAGTTGGAGGGATTTATTTTGATATGAGTTTAAAATTAGATAAATTCAATAATTTGAAGGTATTTTGCTGATTAATTTTTGTACTCTTTATAGAAAATGATTTGATAAAAAAGAAACAGAATTAAAAGTTAATGGATCAAAGCAATAACTCTCCATTTTAATTACAATACAATACACCAATTTATGGCGTAGTTCTTAAAATCATAAAACATTTATATTGCTAGATAATGAAGAAAAAAATTTAATCACATATAAAAGTTTTGAGATGATCCTTAACATGTGTACATAAAAGGCATCATGGACACATTCGAAAGACAGATAGATAGATAGACAGACAGAAAAAAGTAAACTATAAAAAGAATAAAATGTATACAATAATCACAACCCAAATATCAAAATAAAATTTATTTATATGTATTATATATATATATATGCATTGAGGTATATATATATTTATATATATTAATTGTAAGTGTTGAGGAGTTCTAATATTAGGGGACATCTCACAACTGCATACATGATTTTTAATGAAAATAATCTTATTGGGAAGATACAATTCAAAATTATAACTTTGTTTCCATTTGAAAGCAATGGAAATAATTATATAAGTAATTCAGTTTAAATTTGCAGACTTATTTATTTTAGAAACTTACAAAAATTAAATAATTATTCAACAACGATCTGATAACTCTAAAACTTTGTCACCAATTACCCAGTTCTGAGTGTTGCCTAAAATCAGTGTGTTACTATCAATGGAGGGATTTACAAGCAGCTGTAATATAGCAGGAGTATTGTGGACAGTATATACTAGTATATCATACTTCTGATCTACATTAATTTTTTTAATTTCTTCTTAAAACAAGCACTATATCCTTAAACGCTTTGTGAAAATGAAGTTTACAACAATTTTGGGAATTTGTTTTGAAATAATTTTATATCTTTGGTTATTTATTTTAGAAATGATTTCCATATTTTTCAAATGTTAAGTGGAAGTCAGAGGAGGGTAAGTTTTTGGAGGAAACCAATTTATAATTTAAAGGCACCTTATGAGTGGTTTCCTCCAAAATGTGTAACATATTCACAACCCTAGCATGTCACTTTGGCTGTCAAAGAAGAACAGATATATATATGTATATATATAATTATTACATGTTATACTTTCTGTAATTATGTTTTTACATTATAAAATTGATCAACCTCAGCATAAAAAAATCATATTTTGAATTCTGTATCTTCCAAATAAAACTATATAAAAATCACACGGAAATATTTGAGATAGTCCCCAGAGGTAGTTAGAAGTAAGCTTTATTATTAATTAAAGGCTTATAAAAATACATGAATGTCTGAACAAAATGTATAGTTAAAACAAAGGCATAAAGAAGACACACTGTAGTGATTGCATCAGACTAAACAAAGGCAATAAAAAATCAACTTATAATCTCCTTATGTCATTTATTTATCCCTCAAATGGACGGAGTACCTAAATGTAAAATTTTTAAGATTTTTGGCTTTAAAATTTTCTGGAAATGTTCTTGCTCTTGGATATCTTTGAATACTGATAATACACAGAATTTTTTTCTTTTAGAACTTTGCAATATTATTTTTATCGTTAATTTTCATTTTATAAGACAAAAGTTCAGTTTGTAATTTAAGCTTGCCCTTTCTTCACTGAAGTATAATAAATTATTAAAGTAGAAAAAGGTCATTTAAGAACAAAACTGAAAAGAAAAAAGATGATTTTTTAAGTCAAAGATGACAGAACTCTACAATTATAAATCACCATTATATAAAAGTATTTACTTTCCTAGATCTCTCTGGGTCGTAACAACAAAGAGTAAAAGTAGATATTTTATTGCCTGCATACACATTATATAAATTACAATAACATTTTCTTTAACAAACCAGCAGTTTCAAGTCTATCTATTTATAGTAACAAGATATCACTTAATTTGACAGCTTCAGCTTCAAAATCCGATTTATGACCTTGACCTATGACCTTAAATTAAGTGCACACAAAATTGTCATGGTTGCATACAAGCTTGTGCTTTATAACAAAATATCACATAATTTGACAGCTTTACCTAAGTCTGAACTTTTATCTTTCATAATATATTACCTTGACCATTAAAAATTGTAAGGATAAGGTTTTTTAAGCACACAAACCTTGAACTTTTGTGTAAACAAATTAAAAAATGATCAACATCAAGTACCATTTTAAACTACAAAAGTTATTCAGATTAAAATAACAAACTTTAACAAGTACTGAAAACAAAATGTAACCATGGAAACAATAAAGATCCTGTAAGCATTAATCATAATTAGATAATTACATTTAAATATAAAGCTAACACTGTGATGTCAGATTAACTGAACAATTCACAAGTAAAATACCGTATTTATGATTTTTATGTTGGCTTTATAAGGTCATTATTCACTTAACATTTAAATAACCATTGAAAGGGATTAAAATTAAAATTCATGTTAAATTATTGACAAAACAAAACAAAGATAAATGTAAGCACTAAACTGATACCAAATCATCTAAATAATGATGTTTTACAGCAAAAACAGAAACCATCAAGTCTAAACAGATCTACCAGTACATGTAATTAACTGAGCAATTCATGTAAAAAAGGTCATCACATTTTAACAATTTTGTTATTTTATATTAAGAACATTTTTTTATCATGGCTTTTTGACTTGTGTGTCTAACATAGTAAAATATCTTTGTTGTTGTCATGACAACAGTTAAAGATTCTACTTGATAAATAATAAATATAACCAAGTAACATAAAAAGCAGTTTCATCATAGTTCTGTCTTACCTCTCACAATCATAACCAAAATAAGCTTGTCACAATAGCTAAAATTATTAAGGTTTACTGCTAGACTTCTTCATGCATTGATCTTAGTGTTTTGGTAAATAAAATAAAATGCACATGGTAGAAGAAAAAAATTATCCATCCAAGATATTCGTAGAGAATCTTCCGTCTGATAAACAAGCAACAGGAGACAATTATTGCTGTAATTCATCCTTATTTACAATCAAGGTACTTTGTAACAAGTAGCACTAAACCTTAAACTAATATAATATATATATATATATATGTATATATCAATATATATAATAATCATATATTAAATCTATAACAAGCATAAGATATCCGTAAAGGGAGATAATTAAAAAAGTATATAGATACAACTATTTACAAATTATACTAATTGAGGTAGATTTGTTTATTTAAATGTTGCCATAGCAATTAACTACATGACAACAAATCCTGAGATGTGATTGGTAGAAAAATTTTGGTAAATCTACATATACATTTTACATAATATATGTATAATAGATTGACAATTTTTCTTTGTTTTAGGGACTAATTCAAGACCTGTTGAAGTAAGAGGAATGATGCGTGATGTGTAGCTGAAAATTATTGAATTTCTTTTTAACAATATAAAGTTCTTATTTGCTTTATGCCGAGTAAATTATAATATCACCAAGTACCTCTGTCCAACTAAAGTTTGTACTATTATGGAAAATGTTAATGATGTATTTTAAAATAACATAAAATTTCACTAGAAAAAAGACAAATTTGGCTGTTTCATGTCAAACGAAAATTAATACTTTTACACCAATGCACAAGGACATCACTGATACAAGAAAGGAAGAACTCTATTAAAATATTCCAATAGTTTTACCACTGATGCAATTTCTGTAAAAATTACAATTTTGTTGTAAAAATATATTAAACAAATTGAGGTAATAATTAGTAGAAAAACTCATTCTAGAATTTTTTCTTCACATAAAAAAAAACAACAAAAAGCTTACATTGTTATGGTCATGCCTTATTTGTCAACAGCAGGTTAAAGAATGGTGATACCATACTTGTAGTTGAACTACATCGCCTCAATGAAAATTTTAAATACAATGATATTTTAGTCCAATTATTATTACAATAATCAGCAATTTTGAAGTCAATTTTTGCATCACTGCCAGTGGTTACATTGTCCTTCATACAGGCCAATATACTGAATATGACAGGATTAAATCATTTTAGTTAAAACTTTGCAGTGTTCCCCAGAATGAGTACCTCTTACAAACAATATACAACAGAATGGATTTACCAAGATGCTGATTGACTGAAGTTGTGTGTATATATATATATACCACAACTTTACTTTCCTGAGTGAGTATGTAATAATAACAGGTTAAATTACCCTGGGTATGTATGAAAATAAAAGTTTAAAATCGGAGTAAAAAACAAAATATGTAAACAAATTAATGTAGTCCAAATTATGGCTGAATAATCAGTGTTCCCAATAAAAATGTTAAAAAAAGTTATTAAAAAAAATCTGAACAAATTTCAGCTATTTGACTTATGATAATGTTCAATTCCTATAACCAAAATTGACATTTTATGTTATGCAAGAAGCAGATCTCGTCATAACTATACCAAGATCTAAAATGACCAGTTTTGGCTTGGGATCCACAGATCTGTTCATTTTTTATCTACACTCATGTTCTATTAAGTATTTTATCTATTTATGTAAAACTAGAAACGGGAAAAATTTTCCAGAGAATTTTCCTTTTGAACATCACCATGGCAACATATATACTTAGTTACGACTTTTTTAAGCTTGCTGACTGGAAGTTTTGTATAATTTCAACAGCAAGATTAAAGGAATATAAATTGTCTTAACGTTGATTTAGTGTTGATAATTACAGTTCACCCTTTTTACTATATGATACAGAGAGCTATAGAACAGTGAACATTTAATGAAGGAAACTCATACTGAAAATGATGATAAAATATATAAAATTATCAAACTAAATTTGGTTATATGGATTGACAATTGACATATATGAAAAAAATAAGATTATAACTGATTTATTTATTATTAAAAAACAAATAAAACGGGATTTATATCAATATATATAACCATAATATACTTTTAAGAAAATAACCTGGCATCCAAAACATTGCAATAAAAACATATATACTTAATTTCTGCACCGGTTTAAGAAAAAAATATAAAAAAGTATAACAAAAAAGTCTAAAACTGTTCCTATGATAATGAAACATTTCTATGACCAAGATGGGGGTATATTTGAAAAATGAAATGGAAAAGTAAAACTGATTTACATAACACTACATCATCACCAATATCAATACCTACTAAATAATGAGATGAAATTATCAATAGTATTATCCTTGTTCAATAACCATGACAAGATATAGTTTACCATTTGACCCCTAACATCTGTCAGGTACATGAAGGTTCCATTTATGTCATTTAATATGGGTAAAAGGGTTTTAAAACATGAACACATCATTAAAATATACTTAAATAGGTTGATGTACTGTGATATAAATATGATGCAAGATGATTTCACGTTTTATACAGATAACTTAACATGTCCACCCCTATTAATCCTAAAATGATAAGTTCCCTTTTATCACATTTGGACAATAACACATTCTGAAAGGGGTGATTTATTTGTTAAGTTACTTTCAAAGATATCCAATCATAAAAAAAAAAAAACAAAAAAAAAAACGACCCTGGTGTATTTCTAAATATACATATGATTTTTTCATAATTATAATTCTTGAATTTCTACCAAAATGAAATAACATATTAAATTTTATGGTGTATTTTTCCTACATTTTCGTTGACACATTCAGTGATTACAAGAATACTTTCACCTGTAAATCACTTTAAAGCCATTTAAATGTACAAGTATAATCAGATATATTTTATTAATGATGATTCTAATTTTCACTAACAGTTGGCATGGTAAAGCTTTAAAAAAACCAAGTCCAGTTTATTTTAAAATGGAAAAAATTAACAAAAATACAAAAGAAACAAAAAGGTTTTATCCTTCTAAACAAATATTTACAGCTAAACTAATACTGTCATTTTTAACTAAAACCAAGAGTAAAAATAGTCTGTTAGACACAGAAGGGACCTAGAACAAGACATCAAAGAACAAGAATAACCTGCAGCTCCTTTGACCTTTGATCTTTGGAACTGCATAACCTGCCAGAAACTTGAATAACTTTCATTGTTTTATATTTGTGATCAGTGAATTTTCTTACTATTGCTTATCATTTAAATAAATGTGTTAATATGTTAATATCTTAAAAGCCCCCTACTTGCAGACACCCTCTATCCCCTCCACATGTAGACACCCTATCAGCCCCCTCCACATGTAGACACCCTCTTTACAAGTCTGTAGTAAATATCTAAGGTTTTAGTTAAAATTAACAATGTATTTATTAAGCTTAGACAACATGAACCTCTATAAATCTGATGTGATTCCCTCTAAAACAATATCCACCGGGAGATTGGGGAAAAAAAAAGAGACATAAAATGTATAATAATGATGTCATACTAAACTCTGATGTCATACTAAACTCCAGTTGTTTTATGCTATATAACAAGTGTACTTTAATAAATGATATGAAATGAGTGCTTTTTAAAATATGTATATGTAATTCCTATTGATTTATCGAAAGTGTCTTAATTGTCATGGCATTAAATTTTTTATTGTCATGGAAACATTCAGGGGGATAATTTTAAAACAAAAAATAAACATCTATAGGCTCAGTATTAAACTTAGACAGAGAATATACATGATGTATAACACCAATGAATGAAGAAAAAAAATTGGACATAGAACCATGGGGAAATATTGCACATAGTGTTAAATGCTCTGATAATATTTTATTTTCCAATTTGGAAAATGTTTAAAAGTGTATTGTCTATTCTTACACATTAGAGAATTTGATGTAATCTGAAAAAGTCATGAAACACTTTTAATTTTTTTGCTCTTACAAGTTAAAAAAGTTTAAATTTTACAAAATCAAAAAACTAAGCCAGAATTTCACTACAACATTGTTGACCAGATGTTTTCTATATAAACTTTTGTACCTAATTCTGTATGATTGTAAACTCGATTAGTATTCAATACATGTAAGTATAAATTTTCTCAAAAAGAATTTAGAATTTAACAAAAAATACCAATTTCAGCGAGATCTTTAAGTACAAGTTAAATTGCACATATTTTTAACTCATCACAATAAATGAACACAATTTGGCATTGAAATTGCAAAGGACTTCCTGTTTACGCCTGGAAAGGCATTTAGACTGTAGCTATGGTTACTTAATGATATTAAACAAGGGGGTTAAGTTTATGTGTTTAATGGTTTTATTTATGGTTCAAAAGTCCCTATTTGACTATTATCATGTCAGCCTTATTGAAAACATAAATCTTCAGTTTTTTTTTAAAGTGTTGCACTTTTAAATCCTGAAGAAAAAAACCATTTTCTGTAAGAATTTAGATGATTTTTACTTGATTTCTGGTGGATAGACATTGTCTTTTTCTTGCATTTCTGTACACTGTAAACCTGTAAACCCTTAATGGTTTCTAGGATAGAGCTGTTGCCTTCTCTCTGACCACTCTTAATGCCATCCTTATGCTCCCATATTGTTGTAAAATGGTGGCTGTGTAAGACATGCATTCCAAGGCAGTGCCATTGCTCTTCCACTTTATATTTTAACTATTTAAAATGTAATTCTATATAAATAAGTTAAATTCGAGTCAAATTTTCACTTAATCTAAAAATTTGCTGTTTGTGATAGAAAACTCTAACCAATCCTTTAAAAATCAGCAATTAAAAAAAACCTAAAAATAAGCAACTTTGAAAAACTAAGCCAAAGTCCCTTTAACAGCTAATGTGTTCTTAAAACAATCTTATCTTTGATCAATTTTTGGGATTGTGACATTAAAATATATAAAATTACTATTATGCCAATTTTTACAGTTGACAAGGCAACAGAAAAACCAAAATAATATCAATCAACATGAGATATGATTATGGCACATTAAAAGTAGTAAATATGAAAATTATGCATTACATGCCAGTGTGACAAACAATATTTCAAAAATATACCCTATATTATGAAAATGGTATGGTCTATAAGTGATCTAAAATTATGCCATTATAATACAGGGGGTAAGGGGTTATACATGATGTATTTAATTGATTACAACACCAGGTAAAGGTCAACGATTTAACTTTGACCTCAGATTTAAATACCAAATTGACTAATTAGCAATTTTCACATTGATGAAAAGAAACTTACACAACAACAATAAAGTTTGACATAGATGATAACAAGTAGTTAACATTAGCTTTAATTTGAATTCCACCCAGAGTATGGAATTAAGCTTTGAACTTTTTAACATTAAAATTGAGGGTCAAACATCGAGATGAATCTGATGTAATATAAGTATATACATGTTTGATTGACAATTCATTAAAAATAATTGATTTATGATATAATTCTCCCAATAATAGAAAACATTACATTGATGCTGTTGAAATTCTGAATATTAATTCAACCCAATTAATAATTCAATTCAAAGCATTCAAACATGTGCAATTTAAAAAGACAAAATTTGGGGTTGTTAGGGGAATTATAATGAAACATGATTACTTTGAAAATCAGGGTTAATGAAGTATGATGAAAACAAGAAGAGTATAACATGTTCACATGATATAATTAGCCAATCAGAAGACTTGATGAATATGATGCCACTGTGTAAATGATGAAAAAGGATTAATCCAATAAGATATATTGTAACATGGTATCATTAGATGATCTGTCCAATTAGAAAAAAGATTACATGGAAATTACATACTGTAACCAATCACCTCACAGTAAAGAAAACAACAAAGGGAAACCAAAATCTGGTCGGTGGAAAACAAATCTGTCTCAATTTTAGAAACTGGAAGGGTGTAATAGTCTAAATTAGCTAAGCTCAACATTGTAACCCTATATATGACAAGGAATGTCCCCAAAACTGAGAAGATTCCATGAAACTTTGTTTAAAATCAATGGGTCTGCCATTACAATACCCAAAGAACACATTCCATAGTCTAGAAGAGAATAAAATAGAAAGGGAGATAACAAGTAAAACAATATGATTTTTAATTATTTCAACAACTTCTAATGCCATAATGGTATCACAGTACAAATGATTAGACATAAATGGTTCTGAAATTTGTTTAGTTTAACAAATCTGAGGTCAAGGATCAAAATGATTTAACTGTCATCACATTATTGGCAGTGTCAAATATTAAAAACATTTGTAAAATGATGAAAAAGAATTAAAACATCTTAACTACAGCCATCCCACAATAACATTAAAATTGATGTCTTGATTCCCATGTTTTTCTTCTGTCTGGTATTGTTGTGGTAGATATCTTCTCTCTTTGTGTTTTACATCTGTCTCTAGACTACACACTGTTATTAATGTCTGGACATTTAAATATACAGCCACATATCAAACTGGCATCAAACACAGGATTATCACCATGTTGGTTTGTCTTCAGGAGAAATCTCTGATGGAATTAAAAGATGATCAAAACAGCAAAGGTTATGTTTGGTTACCATGGAAGCAAGGTAAAAGCAACATCTAGTTTAGAGTAGGTACTGTTTGGATGTATCTACGAAATAACAGCTCTTAATTTCTGAAAAATAACATAAAATTAAAATTAATAAATCTATAACCCCTAGAAGCACAGGACTAGTCTATTCCAGACAAATGAACTAAATAATTATGAAGTTCATTATAACTGTTTCATGAAACTATGGTAGTATACCCCTAATCTACATATCAAATGTTTTTTGACCAAGTGAGATGTTCAGAAAATAAGTAATGTGAATCCTGCTGTAGCAATGACCTATTTTTAAATAATAAAAGTTTTTCAGGGATGGTTTTAGACAAGATCAATTTTCAGGGTTTGGTAAAGACAGAATTACAGTTTTCAGGATTGGGTTAAAACAGGATTACAGTTTTTAGGTTCAGGTTAAGACAATATTACAGTTTTTCAGGATTTGGTTAAGACAAGATTACAGTTTTTCAGGATTTGGTTAAATCTAGATTACAGTTTTTCAGGATTTGGTTAAGACAGGATTACAATTTTTCAGGTTTTGGTTTAGACAATATTACAGTTTTTAGGGTCAGGTTAAGACTAGATTACAGTTTTTCAGGATTGGTTAAGACAGGATTACAATTTTTCAGGATTTGGTTTAGACAGGATTCCAGTTTTCAGGGTTGGGTTAAGTCTAGATTAAAGTTTTTCAGGATTTGGTTAAGACAAGATTACAGTTTTTCAGGATTTGGTTAAATCTAGATTATAGTTTTTAGGTTCAGGTTAAGACTAGATTACAGTTTTTCAGGATTAGTTAAGAAGGATTACAATTTTTCAGGATTTGGTTAAGACAAGATTACAGTTTTTCAGGATCTGGTTAAGACAGGATTACAATTTTTCAGGTTTTGGTTTAGACAATATTACAGTTTTTAGGGTCAGGTTAAGACTAGATTACAGTTTTTCAGGATTGGTTAAGACAGGATTACAATTTACAGTTTTTCAGGATTGGTTAAGACAGGATTACAATTTTTCAGGATTTGGTTTAGACAGGATTCCAGTTTTCAGGGTTGGGTTAAGTCTAGATTAAAGTTTTTCAGGGAATGGCAAAGACAGGATTGCAGTTTTTCTGGGTTGGGTTAAGACTAGATTACAGTTTTTCAGGGTTGGGTTAAGACTAGATTACAGTTTTGCAGGATTGGGTTAAGTCTAGATTACAGTTTTTCAGGGTTGGGTTAAGACAGGATTACAGTTTTTCAGGATTGGGTTAAGACTAGATTACAGTTTTTCAGGATTGGTTAAGACAGGATTACAATTTTTCAGGATTTGGTTTAGACAGGATTCCAGTTTTCAGGATTGGGTTAAGTCTAGATTACAGTTTTTCAGGATTGGGTTAAGACTAGATTACAGTTTTTCAGGATTGGGTTAAGTCTAGATTACAGTTTTTCAGAGTTGGGTTAAGACTAGATTACAGTTTTTCAGGATTGGGTTAAGTCTAGATTACAGTTTTTCAGGGTTCGGTTAAGACTAGATTACAGTTTTGCAGGATTGGGTTAAGACTGGATTACAGTTTTTCAGGGTTGGGTTAAGACAGGATTACAGTTTTTCAGGATTTGGTTAAGACAGGATAACTGTTCCTTCTATCCTTCAAATTACCAGTGTGTTGATTAATAACCTTGATTTAAAGCAAAAAATTGTTTTTTGCTGTAATAAAGTGATTAAATATAGATTTTTATTAAAAGTTGATTACATTGATTTGGTGCTGTTAGATTTCTTTATTTTTTAACATTTAAAGTTGATGCTTGTATTAAAAGATAAAGATTAACAGACATCAACTACCTTTATGGAAGTTAAACAATGGCCGACTTTGAGACAAAGGTTGTTGCTATAGCTGACTTTAATCAGACATGAAGAACACTTTATTTACCAACAGACATTAAGTAAACAAACAAATGACAGTAATTATTTCCATGTTAGATATTGATTATTCTTGTCTTTGATGTGTCAATGTCCTCTTGTAAAATCTAAATCCACAGGAAGGAATCAATTTTTACTTGACAATATTTATAATCTGGCCATAATTATGTGCAGGACAAAGACTTCTTTTCCAGTACTTTCTCAATGAAGGGCATTATCAACCCATGTCTAATTTATAATCTACATTGTTCCACATAAATATTAATTAGTTGGTTGATTTTGAGGTTTGTAACCAATTTATTTAAGATTATTTCACTTATAACGAGACTGTTAGTTCCAGATTGATAGAGAAGAATGGACTATACAGAATAAACTATAACTATCTTAACATTAGAATCTGCCAAAAGTGAGAATTTAACTAAAGAGTGAGTGGAGTCATGGTCTTATAGTCCCCAGTTAAGATTTATTTGGATTCATCTAATTTTGGAACTTTGGATTCATTAATTTTCAAATTTTTGGATTAACTTTTTATCTATCAACTTTTTCACACCGTGTGTCTCTGATGAGAAATGAATTCCAAAAATATGCACATATGGCACATCAAAATTAAACAGATATTTACTTATATTGAAGTGGTTAGTTCTGGTGTGGTGGAGGAAACCAAACCTTTTAACAAAGATAACCTTTACACAAAGCTGACCTTTAAACAGACAACCTTTACACAAAGCTGACCTTTAAACAGACAACCTTTACATAAAGCTGACCTTTAAACAGACAACCTTTACACAAAGCTGACCTTTAAACAGACAACCTTTACACAAAGCTGACCTTTAAACAGACAACCTTTACACAAAGCTGACCTTTAAACAGACAACCTTTACACAAAGCTGACCTTTAAACAGACAACCTTTACATAAAGCTGACCTTTAAACAGACAACCTTTACATAAAGCTGACCTTTAAACAGACAACCTTTACATAAAGCTGACCTTTAAACAGACAACCTTTACATAAAGCTGACCTGTAAACAGACAACCTTTACATAAAGCTGACCTGTAAACAGACAACCTTTACACAAAGCTTACCTTTAAACAGACAACCTTTACACAAAGCTGACCTTTAAACAGACAACCTTTACATAAAGCTGACCTTTAAACAGACAACCTTTACATAAAGCTGACCTTTAAACAGACAACCTTTACATAAAGCTGACCTGTAAACAGACAACCTTTACACAAAGCTTACCTTTAAACAGACAACCTTTACACAAAGCTGACCTTTAAACAGACAACCTTTACATAAAGCTGACCTTTAAACAGACAACCTTTACATAAAGCTGACCTTTAAACAGACAACCTTTACATAAAGCTGACCTTTAAACAGACAACCTTTACATAAAGCTGACCTGTAAACAGACAACCTTTACACAAAGCTTACCTTTAAACAGACAACCTTTACACAAAGCTGACCTTTAAACAGACAACCTTTACACAAAGCTGACCTTTAAAAAGACAATATTTACACAAAGATGACCTTTAAACAGACATCGTTTACACAAAGCTGACCTTAAAACAGACAACCTTTACACAAAGCTGACCTTTAAACAGACAACCTTTACACAAAGCAGACCTTTAAAAAGACAATCTTTACACAAAGCTGACCTTTAAACAGACATCGTTTACACAAAGCTGACCTTTAAACAGACATCGTTTACACAAAGCTGACCTTAAAACAGACAACCTTTACACAAAGCTGACCTTTAAACAAAAATAACCTTTACACAAAGCTGACCTTAAACAGACAACCTTTACACAAAGCTGACCTTTAAACAGACAACCTTTACACAAAGCTGACCTTTAAACAGACAACCTTTACATAACGCTGACCTTTAAAAAGACAATATTTACACAAAGATGACCTTTAAACAGACATAGTTTTCACAAAGCTGACCTTAAAACAGACAACCTTTACACAAAGCTGACCTTTAAACAAAAATAACCTCTACATGAAGCTGACCTTTAAACAGACAACCTCTACATAAAGCTGACATAACTGACAAACATCTGTCACTAAGACATAACTGACAAACATCTGTCAATAAGACATAACTGATACACATCTGTCAATAAGACATAACTGACAATCATCTGTCAATAAGACATAACTGACAAACATCTGTCAATAAGACATAACTGACAAACATCTATCAATAAGACATAACTGACAATCATCTGTCAATAAAACATAACTGACAAACATCTGTCAATAAGACATAAGTGATACACATCTGTCAATAAGACATAACTGACAAACATCTGTCACTAAGACATAACTGATACACATCTGTCAATAAGACATAACTGACAAACATCTATCAATAAGACATAACTGACAAACATCTGTCACTAAGACATAACTGACAAACATCTATCAATAAGACATAACTGACAATCATCTGTCAATAAGACATAACTGATACACATCTGTCAATAAGACATAACTGACAAACATCTGTCAATAAGACATAACTGACAAACATCTATCAATAAGACATAACTGATACACATCTGTCAATAAGACATAACTGACAAACATCTATCAATAAGACATAACTGACAAACATCTTTCACTAAGACATAACTGACAAACATCTATCAATAAGACATAACTGACAATCATCTGTCAATAAAACATAACTGACAAACATCTGTCAATAAGACATAACTGATACACATCTGTCAATAAGACATAACTGACAAACATCTGTCAATAAGACATAACTGACAAACATCTATCAATAAGACATAACTGACAATCATCTGTCAATAAAACATAACTGACAAACATCTGTCAATAAGACATAACTGATACACATCTGTCAATAAGACATAACTGACAAACATCTATCAATAAGACATAACTGACAATCATCTGTCAATAAAACATAACTGACAAACATCTGTCAATAAGACATAACTGATACACATCTGTCAATAAGACATAACTGACAAACATCTATCAATAAGACATAACTGACAAACATCTGTCAATAAGACATAACTGATACACATCTGTCAATAAGACATAACTGACAAACATCTGTCAATAAGACATAACTGACAAACATCTATCAATAAGACATAACTGATACACATCTGTCAATAAGACATAACTGACAAACATTTGTCACTAAGACATAACTGACAAACATCTATCAATAAGACATAACTGACAAACATCTGTCACTAAGACATCAGTGATTTTGCTATGGTTTTTAAACAACTACTTTCTACCTTTCAGATTGGGAAAATTTTGACATTTTTTATGTCACATAGTATGCTCAGAATTTTGAAATTCATTGCTAATACTTATATTGTGACAAATCTAACATTTTTGTCTGTCAGAACAGTTTTGGACAACTGGATTTAACTTAAACTATTTGATTGTGTGTCATTGTTGCCTTTTGGGGAATTTTAGTTGTTCAATTGGGAAATTTTAGTCTTATTTCTCAAGGGGAAACTACCTTTTACTGTAGTAATTTCAGGCAAACAAAACCACTTGACATAACTGACAAACATCTGTCAATAAGACATAACTGACAGCTTAATACGTCCAATAATTAGCATATCACTGTTGGCAGGATGTAACAGTAGTAAAACCTGGATTTGATCCTTGAATCCCTTAAATACTTGGGAGATTCTCTACTGATAAAACTACCTGGTCATATATCAAGCCACATTTTTCAAATTCTTAATTTCTTTTTTTTTATTTAACTACAGGTAATTTAAATTGAAATCACCAAGTTTTATTCATTGACCAATTTAGTGGATGGTAACTTCTAAGGGTAGGACAAGCTTTCAAATATAACAGGAATGGGTAAGATGCAGTGACCAAACAGGGACTCAGACCTAGGAGCTTCCCAATATTAGCAAATGCTCTACTGACTGAGGTACCAGACCATTGATCAAGCCCGGTCTACTAAAAGAGTTTACAATTTTCTCAGAGTATGAGTTTTTTAAGGTAACACTGCATTATGTATACATATAAATGATATAATTATCTAACACAGAACATGTTTTTGATATTAATGTGAACTTCATACAGCCAGGGGTTTAATTTTTTTATGAACCAAGTTAAATTAGGTCAAACATTATATAAAATAGGTCACAACTATCTTTACTGTAATGAAATAGGTCATTTTCCAGCTAATCATAATCATTAAAAGAGACATTAATTCAGTTGTTAACACAAAGGTGAATGGCTGGGAACTAAATGTCATTTCTATATTAAGTACAGTTTTGCCTTTTTTCCATTTAAGATTCATTTTTTATTAATGTTGACAGAATTCTTTAATTATCTAACTTTATATCAAGACAAAAACTTTCATCCATTATCTGAACATGTCAGATAATTCACTGGACTTGCTATAACATTATACATTCTCTAGACTTGCAAAAACATTATACATTTATTGAACTTGCTATAACATTATATATTCTCTGGACTTGCTATAACATTATACATTTTCTGGAAGATATTACATTATACATTTTCTGTACTTGCTATAACATAATAAATTTTCTGGACTTGCTATAACATTGCACATTTTCTGACTTGTTACAAAATTATATATTTTCTGGACTTGCTATAACATTAAACATTTTCTGGACTTGATAAAACATTATACATTCTCTGGACTTGCAATAACATTATACAATTTCTGGACTTTCTAAAACAGTATACATACTGGACTTGCTATAACATTATACAATTTCTGGACTTTCTAAAACAGTATACATACTGGAGTTGCTATAACATTATACATTTTCTGGACTTGCTAAAACAGTATATATTTTCTGGACTTACAAAACAATTTACATTTTCTGGACTTGCTATAACATTATATATTTTCTGGATTGTAACATTAACTTGGCTTGATTTTGTACAAGCGACACTCAAAGTGTAATGTGACATTGACTTGACTACATTTTGTACAAGCAAATCAAAGAGTAATGCGACATTAACTTGGCTATATTTTGTACAGGTGACACTCACAGTGCAATGTGACATTAACTTGGCTATATTTTGTACAGGTGACACTCACAGTGTAATGTGGCATTAACTTGGCTATATTTTGTACAGGTGACACTCACAGTGCAATGTGACATTAACTTGGCTATATTTTGTACAGGTGACACTTACAGTGTAATGCGACATTAACTTGGCTATATTTTGTACAGGTGACACTCACAGTGCAATGTGACATTAACTTGGCTATATTTTGTACAGGTGACACTCACAGTGTAATGTGGCATTAACTTGGCTATATTTTGTACAGGTGACACTCACAGTGTAATGTGACATTAACTTGGCTATATTTTGTACAGGTGACACTCACAGTGCAATGTGACATTAACTTGGCTATATTTTGTACAGGTGACACTTACAGTGCAATGTGACATTAACTTGGCTATATTTTGTACAGGTGACACTTACAGTGTAATGTGACATTAACTTGGCTATATTTTGTACAGGTGACACTCACATTGTAATGTGACATTAACTTGGCTATATTTTGTACAGGTGACACTTACAGTGTAATGTGACATTAACTTGGCTATATTTTGTACAGGTGACACTCACAGTGTCATGTAACATTAACTTGGCTATATTTTGTACAGGTGACACTTACAGTGTAATGTGACATTAACTTGGCTATATTTTGTACAGGTGACACTCACAGTGCAATGTGACATTAACTTGGCTATATTTTGTACAGGTGACACTCACAGTGTAATGTGACATTAATTTGGCTATATTTTGTACAGGTGACAATCACAGTGTAATGTGACATTAACTTGGCTATATTTTGTACAGGTGACACTTACAGTGCAATGTGACATTAACTTGGCTATATTTTGTACAGGTGACACTTACAGTGTAATGTGACATTAACTTGGCTATATTTTGTACAGGTGACACTCACATTGTAATGTGACATTAACTTGGCTATATTTTGTACAGGTGACACTTACAGTGTAATGTGACATTAACTTGGCTATATTTTGTACAGGTGACACTCACATTGTAATGTGACATTAACTTGGCTATATTTTGTACAGGTGACACTTACAGTGTTATGTGACATTAATTTGGCTATATTTTGTACAGGTGACAATCACAGTGTAATGTGACATTAACTTGGCTATATTTTGTACAGGTGACACTTACAGTGCAATGTGACATTAACTTGGCTATATTTTGTACAGGTGACACTCACAGTGCAATGTGACATTAACTTGGCTATATTTTGTACAGGTGACACTCACAGTGTAATGTGACATTAATTTGGCTATATTTTGTACAGGTGAAAATCACAGTGTAATGTGACATTAACTTGGCTATATTTTGTACAGGTGACACTCACTATTTTGTACTAGCTAATAAAAAACAGCTAATTTTTCTCCTTTTCTTGTTTTCCCAATTTTTTTATTTGATAATCAAATATAAATTATCTTTTGTTTTTGTTTTTTTATTAAAAAAAGACTTTTTTAATATCTTTTATGAAAGGCAAAAAATAGACATATATATAGACGTAAATTGTTGAATAGCAGTACTGTATTTCAGACAAAAATAATTATTGTCATGGAAACAAGATTCCAGTTACTTATTATAACTTAATCACATATTAAAGAAGAAAATGTGCTCTTATTACACTGTCTTATATGAATAAATAGCTCGACAATTTAAAACTTTAGTCTTATATTTCTTAGTTAACATTTCAACAAATGATCTTTATTTCCAATTTCAAAGTAACATTTATCTCAAACCTACACGTTGACTCTCGTTTCATATTATATTTTTACATAGAATACATAAACTGGATTTAAGACCACATTATGGTGTTAATCTATAAAACCAAGATATTTCATCATGGTGAGATTGATTGAAAAAAAGTATATCTATAGTTAAGATGGAGAACAAACAGACAAAAACTTAGAATGGCAGACATAACAGCATAATGATAAAGGTTAATGAAACTTACCTGTGGGGAGGCTAATTGTCTTCGGTTTAGGAAAGGTAACTCTCTTTAAATGGTTGATAATTTGGTATTGTGTGTGGATATTTGACATGCCACACCAGGTGAAACATAAACTCAATGCGATCCTGACATGGATGTTTACATGAGGGACAACGAAAGGGGTCGTCTTCCATTGGAGAGTGTAAGCTTTGATGTAGGTGAAACATAGTAAAATCTTGAAAGATGATATTACAATGTGGACAATGATGTATCCCAGAATCCACCCCTGGGCTAGCTGAGGTAGTTGTCACATCACGCTTCTCATCACTTTCTGCTTCCGACATAGAAGGACTCTTTGAGGGGACTGAAGTGATCCCTGCCTTCCATTCACTGTCATCTGATTCTCCGCTACTAACAGACTTGTTCAAGCTTAAGTCCATCACTTTTTCTGAGGTATGTCCATAAACTGTGGAGATTGGAGGTAATGTCTGATGAGGTAGACCATTTACTGGAGAATAGCTTGATGTTTCATATCCAGAATTTTGTGGCGGTGATATCATGGAGCTTGAGTGAGGCATTGACGGGCTTCTAGTAAGTAATGGCGATTTTGCTGAGCTCTGAGTAGGCGATATAATCATGCTCGAGTTAGGTAATGGGCTTCTGACAGATGAGGGTGAACTTGAACAGGGACCCTGGTATGTGCTTGTTGGCAGGGCTGCTGGAGGTGAGTGTATCACTGATGGACTGCTCAGGTTATTCTGAAAAAGGAAAAGAGCTTTTAAGAAATTTGCAGTTAAAATCATGTACATATACTTGGCAAAAGCAAATGCGTCCAATAACAAAAAAACAAAAACAAAAAACAACAAAAAAAAAAAAAAAAAAAAAAAAAACAACAAAAAAAAAAAAAAAAAAACAAAAACAAAAAGAAAATTAACTAGATGAGATAAATACATTAAGACCAATGAACATAAAACTCCTGATTTTGAAGGGCCACTAAATTAAAGACAAAATAGTACGGTACTTGTATTTAGTGGTGTCAGAGTTGTAATATAAATAATCAAAGCCAGTTATCTATGATATAACTACAGATAAATTTGGTTTATCTTAATATTACATTAGTCTAATGACATTTGGCATCTTAATTAAGCATTATATAAGTGATATAAAACTGTCTCTTTTATTTTGACATCAAAAGAACACACTCGCTGGTAAAAATGTTTATGATCCTTAGGATGCCGCAAGACAGAATATACATGTATTGATATTTAATTTCATGGATGATTTATTTTCATGATTTATGAATAACCATGACAACAGTTGACATCGATACACAACAAAACACAAGATATTACACAACAGACAATGAGACACAACACAACAAACAACAAAACATAAGTTAATTATATGTCAAATCTAGTCAATCAAGACCTCAGGTAAATGAACTCATCCTGGTTGAGAACAGAAACATATTTTATTAAACAGGCTCAATATTGTTACAAATCTTCATTTTTATGTACTGAAAAGATTTAAGTTGGCCAATAGATAATATTGTTTGTTGTGAGCATGAAATTTTATTTCAGGAACTGATGAGCACTGCATGCAAATCTAGATTATCTAAAAAAAATTAAGTGCTGATAGTAATACACATGTATCACAAAATACCAAGCTACTAGCTCTGATGTTGTATACATGTTACCCTATTATTATTTAAGATGGACAGAGAAAATGAATGAATCAATGACAGAAAAAAATAAAATGTCTAGAGTTGTTATAGACATGGGATAACTGTTATAGAATGCTAATAAGTCTAATGGCTGCCAGACAGAAAATATAAGAAGAATGATTCAATAAACTTGACAACTGGGGAGGAAGGGGGGATTATGGAGTTATGAATTCAAATATTCATATCTTAGAAAAAGTACACCAGATTATATTTGTAAGAAAAAGAGAAACCCTTTAATAGACTAAAAAAAATCAATAAAAAACACAAACAAGTCCAATAATCAACTATTAAGAAACCATATTCTATTTCAGCATTTTTTAGCAGACGACATGTCCTTGGAAGTGGTAGACAGTGTCATGGAGATCAGGAGATCTGAACGCCTTGGATTATGTCAAACGTAATACAGCAAGATAACAGAGAGTTACGACAATTAAGAAAAGTAACACATCGTCGTATAATAGACTTGTATGACATTTTATTACATCATATAATCCAGTCTTCACAGCAGCAGGCGATATTGGATTTTATTAATTCCCTTATCTAAAGCGGTGAGATGTCATGGAGTTTTTCTCTTATTTCACAGCCAAACCTGTATAAATGGGCAATCTTCTATCATTTTATATAATGGTATTTCTTCATCTTAACTGTAAACATGACAAATATAATCTTAACACTTGTCTGGGTCTTAAGTGTTGTTAATGTACTGATCTAAAATAAAGTTCTAGTAACCAGCAAAGTGGAGCCGTGATCATTCACATGTATGATGGGAAACTGACAAGTACATTGTTTGCATTTGAATAATTTTGTAACGGCTAGACAAATCTAAGTGGTCATTTTTTTTAAAATTTATCCCTGGTATATCCAAATCACCTTACTGTTAAACTACTATACAGAAAAAAATTTCATCAAGATTATCAAAATAATATGTACATCAAAACTAAACTAAGGAAAAAAAAAAAAAAAAAAAAAAAAAAAAACCAACAAGAATCATTCATACCTATATGTGTTGTCATGTCATCCCTAGTTTTATGATATGTTAAACTTGACACCCATTCTTAATGTAAATGTACTAGACATATTTAAAATAAAATAGCTAGTTGGTGTTTATTCTTAGAGGATATCCTGCACATTATTTGCCAAGATAGCTCACAATAATAAAGTTTGGCAAGACCTTCTTGAAAATATCTTCAAAAATAAATTTACCAGTTTCTTTTTTTCTTGAATATGGTTACAACACCAGAGCTAGAGAATTAACTCTCATGCATTATTGTCTACTTAGGATAAAACATACTAGTTAATCCACTTACCTGGCCATAGTTTATGGAGCTATGTATTGGCATAAATCTATGCTCTAAGGTGGAGTCTGAATGTGACCTTGCTCTGACAGCCACAGTTACACTATCACGAGGACTGGAGGGTGGTGTAACCTGTTCCAATTTGATTGGACTGTTGATTTGATCAGGTCTACTTGGTGTTGAGGCATCGTTAGCTGAGGTAGTTATCTCATTATTTTTCTTCATAAGAGGTAGATTGGTGTGTGCAGCAACGGCAGCAGCAGCAGTGTCCTGTATGGACTGTGGGGGAACCATGTAGCGGCTCTGTGAAGCTACAGCAACATTCTGCATTAAGCTCTCATAAGTTAAAGCATGTTGAAGCAGTGCCCTCTGCTGCATGGCAAATGCTTGATAAGCAGCAACATTAACAGGTCCCCCAGAAGACCTTGCAGATGGAGTCTTGTAATTAACCAACTTCCCCCGCATATGTACATTTCTCTCGTGACGTCGTAAATCATTTGACTGAGTAAAGCATCTGAAATAAAAATTTAGAACATGTTTGATATGTAGCAGGTAGTTCATTTTAATAAAGAAGTTTAATGATCCTTTGATTATGAAGTTTTTAACACACAGTCATACATTCATGAACACACACACACACACACACACACACACACACACACACACACACACACTCACCATAATTAAATAACAGACATCTCCAGATCAATAAGAGACAAAATAAGAACATGATTAAGACTAGGTAAGCTATTATTCACACACACTCACTGATGTCACAATATGTCTTCTAAAACTAGGTTGCTGCTCAACATGGAGTACATCTAGGTTGATTTCTACTAAAAAATGTCAATTTTACATAACGCCTTGTCCCACAAGTACAATCAGATTATCTAACCTGAGAGACTTACTGGAAGGAGAACAGTCAAGGCCTTACTGTTCACTTGTTGGCTGAATGTGTTAATTGGGAAGATTGAAGTAAAAGTATTTTATTCTCCCTCAAGATTTTTTCACCTATACAAAGGCAGCCAGTTTTTGAAATTGAGGAGGAAATCTGAGTGCCTACAAAAAACAATGCCCTTCAGCAAGAGAACTAACAAAATTTCTTCACACTGGGATCTACTCTAGTGGATTTGATTCCAGGCAGAAAAAGGCTAGAATTAGCTTCATGATTTCAGTTACTAATTAGCCACACTCTCTGGACCTGAGAACCAACACATCAAAGGCTTCTGATCCTTACCTAATATAAAGTCAATCAGAGTCAATCAGAAAAAATACACACATACACAACAGTCTATTAAAAACTGCTAAAGTGATGTATAAAAATACATGAAATTATTTTGATAATAATATTCAAGTCAATCTGCAAACCACTGAATTTAAAAAAAAAAAAAAATAAAGGACTTTGTATTTCCTGAGAAGATGAGGAGCCTAGTGGTTTTAATGGCATGCTTTCTGATCTAAGTGTCTTTAGTTGGACAGATTCTATTGTGAGAAAGTTAGTCATTTTGTTTTCCAAATGTCCGTCTCCTTTCCAGTATTCCAGTTTCCTCCAACACGTGAGAGAATCTTGACTGGGTCATAAAAACTTTACTTTCCCCTCCTTTTTTCTACACCCAACTCTAAAAACCTGAGTGAACAAAAACTCCCCATAAAACATAGTCCACTTATGGACCTTCCAAAAAAATTAAGTTTGAATTGTCCCAATGGTTTCAGAGGAGAAAACAAGTTTATCTAAGCAATGATGCACGCTTTTTAATGCCTTAAACTCAGTTGGCTATAACTAGTTAAGCTAATAAAATGTAAACTTGAGAAGCTGATTGTGTTACCAAGTTAATTTATTTCAGAACAAAAGACTCCACATCTTGTATATAAAAATAAAACAAAAGTAATAACTTATATCTTCATAAACACTTATAACCCACATACTTGTCTTGGATTACCATCTGGTAAAAAAGTAATGATCTATGATTTTTGATTGCGATACCTATATTAATAAAAATCTTTGTAAAGCTATTTGTTAAGCTGACCAGCTTATATTACTAGCCTTTTGTTTTTGATACACTTACTGATAAAATATTGTAGTATTTTTCACCTTTATGAGAGAAAATAAATTATTTCAGCCATATTTTTGAGAGACCTGATATTCACATAAAACTTCTTTCTTAAGAATCATGACCATTTTATTGTTTTCGAAAGCTATTCAACAGTTTAACAGAAACCCTGATTGTCTCACACAAACCCTGATTGTCTCACACAAACCCTGATTGCCTCACACAAACCCTGATTGCCTCACACAGTTTTTTGCGCAGTGTGACTTTAAAACGTAGGCAACCATCACAGTTCTGTGTCATGCTGCTAACTTTTAAGCTGTTGTGGTGTTAAGTATAATCTGAATAGCCACGTTAACTCATGTTGTTGGGTTATCAGATCAATGGTTGTGTATTATTCAAATTTGGAAGCCATGGTTTCATGTCATCATGATCATAATGCTGACTTTCACAGCCATAATTGTGTAATATCAAGATTTTATTTTACTTGCATTCAAAGCCTTGATTGTGCATTCTTCACATGTCTTTCACAACAAAACCATGGTTGGGTATCTTGATGCAGGTACTAATTGGTAAGTGATTTCTAAAGCCAAAGTTGTCAGTTCTTGGTGTTAGCCACCAGGATAATCTTAAAAGATTTCTTTAAAATTACTGGCAGTTGATATGATCATTTTGAATTAACATTTCTGTTACATGACAGCCAAAGTCTATTTACATAATAAGTTTGTTGGGAGGACTGAATAAATTTCTCAAAATATCATATTTTTAAAGAGAAGTGTTTTTCAAGAAAAACAGTTTTGACACAAATGCGGAAATACATGCATAAGAAATAAAAGAATAGCTATAAATAAAAAAAAGTTTGATACAAACATTTCAACTGACCTATTGTCTATCAGTACCTGTACATAGACAATGGGACTCTTCACTTAAATATTAACATTTTTACTGTGACATAATTTACACTATGACATTTCTATGACCAACATTTTACATATTCTACATTATGACATATAAACACTTACACTATGACATATCTATGACTAACATTTAATTCTACATTATGACTTAAAAACACTTACATTATGACATGTCTCTGACTAACCTTTGACATATTCTACATTATGACATATACACTTATACTATGACATGTCTATGACCAACATTTGACATATTCTACATTATGACATATAAGCACTTACACTATGACGTCTATGATTAACCTTTGACATATTCTACCATATTCTAAGTTATAACATATAAACATTTACACTATGACATTTCAATGACTTACCTATGACATATTTTGCACTTGTAAGGTCTTTCACCGGTATGAACTCTTTCGTGAACTTTTAAATTTGATGACCATAAAAATGATTTTCCACATGTGGTACAAACATAAGGACGATCAGCTCGATGTAATTGTTCATGTTTTCTTAAAGTTGCAATTTCTCGAAAAGAGCGTTGACATACATCACATTTAAAAGGGCGTGGTCCAGTGGTTGCAGGGAGCCGGACACACTTTGTCTCACTCCCTTCTCCATCCATTCTACAATTTAAATAAATTCAATAATTAGGCAGGAAAATACTGGTATATAAAGGTGGAAATTCCACAGGAGAAATTCTACAGGTGGACCATGCATTCAATATTAACAACTAAACTGAAGGTGTAAAATCATCTCCGAAAGGAGAAAAATGCAGGGTTAGACTTGGGATAAAACCTAGGACTTATTAGTGATTACTCTACTAGCAAAGCTACCAAGAATACATTTACTACATTTCTTTTTCAGATTTTATAGTTTTCTACATCCTGCACGTCAGAAATCTCAAACCCAAATTCCCGCTGATAAAGGACATTTTTCAATTACCAGTCCATCACTCCCAAGGTTATCACTATCCAAAAAACAGTAACAGAAAAAAAAGTAGAATCCAGCATGGGAGTCAACCTAAGGATTTCTCTGCACTTTAGGCAAGTGCTACAACAACTAAGCTACTCAGATGACTATAAAAGTTAACATTAAGGATACATGTCAGACTAGTTTTGTTTATGTTTGTATAATTAACACTGTTATAATGATCTATGTAGTGTTTTCTCTACAAAATTAATGAAGACAAACAGTTGTAAGATAATATCTGTCAACAAGTTAGTCTTGTCTCAGACATGAAAACCCGAGACATCAAAACAAGAAACTAATAAATGTTTTTTTTCTAAAATGTTTTCTAGATTATTTGAAATAAATATGCTGAGATTATTTCCAAGGCACAAGTACATATTGTATTGATATAAAAATGCATATGTCATTTAGAGCTTCTATTTGACCTTTGTCTCTAAGGGGTCAAAGTGACCAGGCTTCCTTCAGAATCTACTGGGGATAAATTTATAGAAATACTACTACTTCTTTCTAAATATCAGTTTTAAAGTCAGAAGGAGATTCTGTTAATGATGTACATGTAATATGAAGAAATGGCATTGTATGACAAAAGTCTTAAGCACTAATAGTGCCACTGTGGTAGTTCAGTTGACAGCATGCTCACTTTGTATGTGGAAGGTCAGGTTTTGAACCCTGGCCAGGTCTGAATACGACTTGAAAAAGGTAGTGACTGTTCTTCCACCAAGCACTTTGCATTTAGAAATGAGTCATGGGATCCCTCAAAGGAGACCTTAAAAAATGATGTCCTGTGTCACAGTAAGCATGGCATGCTAAAGAACACTGGACATCCCCTGCACAATGCCCCCAGCCAATTGCAAAAGTCAAAATAACTGACAGCTGGTGATATCATGATATAAGTGAAATATTTATGGCTAGGACATTAAACCACATTCAATCTTAAGCACTAATACAAGGTAAAATTATGAGTACACTTGAAAACTGATAGACTTATAGGTTTTACACCACAAGTAAGATAAATTCATAATTTAATGTAAATCAAGACAACACCAGTTAATGTATTACATGTACTATGTACAATGAATGATTTAAAGTGATGATTAATTAAATAAAGTTTGACAACACCAACAAGTCAACAACACTTGTTGCCAGTACCTCTACTATACATAAAGATTGACCATTATTGCCATATATACATGTATATAATGGCCTTGGTGCATATGTGGTCTAATGGGTTCTTATAGGGATCAAAAGCCTTTCACTGCCCTTTCTTTTAAGCAGGTGCTAGATTCAAAAAGTTTACCTAATTGTTTATTATCAGTTATCTTTTGGTGCTCTATTTTTCTCAACTTATCTCCATATTTAAAAGACATAGTAAAAACTTTCAAGAAAAAGATAAGTAAGTTGAAACTTTATTGTACAAAGATATTTTTAAAAAGTCAGAAAACTGCTGAATGGTATGATCAAACAATTTTATGAAATAGGATTTTTTAGACTCGCCCCAAGAGAGTCAATTAAAAATCTAAAAACCAGGTGATCCTTAGATTAAGCTAATAACATTAACATCAGACAGGATTCATAATCAAGCAAGCTTTCAATTAACTTAAAATAGGAAAAGAGATTCCTTGAGACTGCCACAAGTCAGATTTAAATACCAGTGTAGGTCCATTAAAACAGCAACCAGTCAGGTTAAAGTACTACTCAAGGTCCTTAAAACTGTCACAAGAAGGTTCAATTACTAGTGGTGGTTGTTTAAGATTTCAATAGACAGGGTCCACTACTAGTAGAAATCCCTTGAAACAGCCATAAGACAGGTTCAGATACAAGTGGAGATCCCTTAAGACAGCAACCTGACAGATTCAGATACAAGTGGAGATCCCTTGAGACAGCCACCAGACAGGTTCAGATACAAGTGGAGATCCCTTGAGACAGCCACCAGACAGGTTCAGATACAAGTGGAGATCCCTTGAGACAGCCACCAGACAGGTTAAGATACAAGGTGAGATCCCTTGAGACAGACACCAGACAGGTTCAAATACAAGTGGAGATCCCTTGAGACAGCCACCAGACAGGTTCAAATACAAGCAGAGATCCCTTGAGACAGCCACCAGACAGTTTCAGATACAAGTGGAGATCCCATGAGACAGCAACCTGACAGGTTCAGATACAAGTGGAGATACCTTGAGACAGCAACTAGACAGGTTCAGATACAAGTGGAGATCCCTCGAGACAGCCACCAGACAGATTCAGTTAAAAATGGAGATCCCTTACAACAGCAACCAGACAGATTCAGATACAAATGGAGACCCCTAAAGACAGCCACCAGACAGATTCAGATACAAGTTGAGATCACTTGAAACAGCCACCAGACAGGTTAAGATACAAGTGGAGATCCCTTGAGACTGCCACCAGACAGGTTCAGATACAAGTGGAGATCCCATAAGACAGCCACCAGACAGGTTCAACTACTAGTGGTGGTTCTTCGAGTTGACAGATTGAGGTCAACAGTCAAGTACATGTACTAGTGGAGGTTCCTAACCATCCCACTTTTTTACAATCAATCAGTGGTACCTATGTATGCCTGTTAAATAATTCAGTTGACAAAGTTATAATATAACAATCCTGGGGAGATTAAGGTTTTTCAAATTGGATTTACGGAAAAAGAATACTCAGAGTGAATCTAGAAACATTTTTAAAAAAAAATAAGTTTTTGTAAAATTATTTTAGGTCTAAAACTAACAATGCCTAATTTTATTGTGCATAGTAAATTGTGGAGAAATTTATAAATAAATTTTTGAAATGTCAAACATTGAACAGAACTGCTTACTTACTGGATATCAAACAAAATATACTACCGGTATGTCATACATTTTGCTGTTAACAAAATATTTTATCTCTGATACTGTATAGTGGGTTATAACCGCATGGTGCAAATTTCGAGGAATCTGGCAGAAGTATTATTAAGCTTCAAATGGAAATAAGGGTGGAGTAAATAGACCACCACTGCAAAATTTGACAAATTTTTCATAGTAAAGCTGGATTATTGCAAAGTATACATTATGGAAATCTTAAGTATATATTAGGTCAAGTGATTGTAAATACATTTTATCAAGAAAATGAGAAACATTTTCAATGGTTCCATTTTTACAGAGAGATAACCAAGTGTAAAGCATTTCTTATTATACTTTATGTCATAACTTTATTTGTACATATTAATATATTCTCCATATTTTATTTGCAATTATGAGAAATAAACTATGGAAGGACTTGATTTATACTCTGCTAAAATTTTGGTTTGACTGAAAATGCCTAAAATTAACAGAATCAAGCCATTTTGAACAAATCTGTGAAAATAATTTTTCAAAAATTTTACATATAAGTTGATGGGTGGAACAAAAAGAAGTTTTACTTTAAAGAAACAAGCCTCATTCTGAAAGCAAAATGCTGATCAACAACTGTTATCTTCAAAATGAGAAAACATAGATTTTTGTCTATATCACAAATACATTTCAGATCAGATATCTATTTTAGTGCAGATGTGCTAAGCTTAAAAAAAAAGCTTTCAAAGGGATATAAGCTGAAAAGATTTTTTTTTTTTTACATTTTTCCTTTTTATTTTATTTTATTATTATTATTATTTTTAAATCTTTTTAAACATTAACTCCATTAATTGGTATTCATAATAAAAGAATTATTATTTTCTTTCAAATAAAATTGTTAAAATTCAGAAGTTACAAACACTTGAATTAAAATACATCTGTATACAAATCATGTATTTAATGTTTTATACTGTAACTCAAATGGTACCACCCTGCCACCTGTACATGTAAAATAGTCACAATAACATGCAAGAGCCATTATTTTCCATTAAAAATAACAACCCATTCATCATTGCCAGCTATCTCAATGTATAAAAAACTTTATAAAAGCCTTATATACGCTATTTTTTCTTTGTATTAATATACCAGGTCATTCTCCTTAAATCCACTTTGCCCCACATGACTAAGGTGACTGAACTCCCAATGCCAACATCCTCTCGCTAGATTTCTCTTTAATTGACATGCAAGGTGCTTGCTCTCATGTCAGAGTAAATTGACCCACACCATGACCTAATTTCACCTGTATCCATTTTTTTTTCATCTCCCAAAAATATCTTATTATTAAAACGCTTTTTACCAAATTATAAAAATCAATAGAGATAAAATAAATTTGAAAAATATAAACTCATGTAGATCTATGTAATGTTTTTGTAATAGACATAGGGGAAAAACGTATCTTCTTTTTTATCTAATGGTGGATAAGAAATCGACATGCCTTCATTTACCGTACGAATGTATAATAATAGGTAATGGCCGAGTGGGAAATTATTTCGACATGCAATTTCGACCACCTGCATTAAATAACGCGCCAAATGTAACGTGCAAGTAGTACCGAAAAATTGACAAAACAGAAGCTCAGTCAACAAAAATATAAGGTTTTACAAAAAATAAATTTGATGAAACATGTTAATACTTACCTTGGACGGAAGTGATGGTATTCCCCAACGCAAATGTATATATGCCATTTACAAATGGCGTCTAAGCTCTTTCACACCTTCAATGAGCGAATAGTTACACACTGACCTAATTCCGTTCAATGATGACCTACATGCATTTACCGCTGCGGGCTAAGTACAATTTTAGTGTATTGAAAAACAATATCCGTCACACTCCACTGATCATAATTTCTGTAATAAAATGGAAAAAATACTCACAGTAAATAAATAATACGATTCGATGATCGCCAGAGATCTAATAATGCAATACACAATATATTATTTATATAAAGTATGCCGAAATTAAATAGTTATAATTGATATAAAGGCCAACGAACCTGCGGTGAAAGACCACTGCTACATAAATGAGGACTGTCGGATTGATTTCTACAAGGTTGATCTTCAACTGCTGTATATATATCTACGTAATGATGTATATAAAATGTATTTTATCGATTAAGTAAAGGGCACATTGTACATATAGTGATATTCTTCTTACGACACTGTACACAACTGAGCTGTGGCTAGTCAGTGTTGAACTATGCTCTCTCTCTCTCTCTCTCTCTCTCTCTCTCTCTCTCTCTCTCTCTGGGCGTCATGATTAATTTTATTACTTTTTGTTCCACCCGTCAAAATAAACAATTACTTATAGAATTTTAAAATAATCAAAAAAAAAAAAAAAAAAAAAAAAAAAAAAAAAATAGATATAAATAAATAAATCAATCAAAATAATAAAACACTTGTAAAATCGAAACAAGAAGTTAATGTTATCAAAGGACTTGCTGGGTGTGGAGGTCAAAGGTTGTTGGTTGTTAGTAATTATCTGTTGATTAACGTCGCATCAGAATTTTTTGGATATTATCGACGTGAGCAAGTTTATGTGTGTGATATGCGATTGCGTATTATGGTCTACCATATACCGCATATATCCGGTAGCACAGTTGGTAGAGTGCTCGCTCCGTAAGTGGAAGGTCGTGGGTTTGAACTGCGACCGGGTCTGACCCAAGACTTGAAAGTGGGTAGTGACTGTTCCTTCGCAAAGCACTCGGCATTACGACATAAAAGTCACGGTTCTTTCGGATGGGAACTTAATAAAAAAAAAACGAGGTCCCGTGTCACGGTAGATATGGTACGATAAAAATTCCATCAGCGCAATGCACAGGCAAAATTTCTGCACTTTCGTTTATAGCTGACGACTTCTATAAGTGAAATATTCTTGACTTGGACGTTAAGCAACATTACTCAACTCAAATCAACTCTTGTCGAGGTTCTAGCTAAGCAAGTCAGTATGCCACAGAGAAGCATACTATTCTCGGGTCCAGTGACATAGTCCTGGCACAGGGTGAAACAGTCGATTCTCTATCCTCTAACGTCGAGCGTCAGATGAGGAAGCCGGCAGTATCCTAAATTTTAGAGTCGTATGTATACACGAACCGACCTGAGTTCGAATCAACGTCTTTTTATTATACTTGAAATATATTCTCTAGAAACCAATTAAGGACAGGAATATTCAACATTTTACACAACCGCATCGGTGGCATAGTGGTATAGCATCCGTCTAGAAGGCAGGAGGTCATTGGTTCAAAACCCGATCTGATCTTAAATAACACTTAAATTTTGAGATACCACTCCCTCACTTGACGCTAGGTGGAGAATCTACTGGTATTCCCGGCGAGGAGATAATCTCTCTCTCTCTCTCTCTCTCTCTCTCTCTCTCTCTCTCTCTCTCTCTCTCTCTCTCTCTCTCTCTCTCTCTCGTATACCATACATTATAAACATCCATTAAACACAGCTGTTATCGAGTTACTGATCACTACAAGGAAGTTCGATTTAACTATATTCGATTTATATATTGATTAAAACCTCTATATGATTTAAAGTTTAAGAAAATTTACGTACACGAATTATAACATTTCTTAACCACCAGATGTCGCGATAGCTGGACCGTTGTACGGGCGGTTAACATAATTAAATAGACTGAAATTAATGTTAAAGTCAAATGTCCTCTCGTTCTTCAAAAATGGTTTTAAAAAATGCTAAGTTCAAATCACAAGACTAAGGTGACCGTGTGGTTAGAACAGTAGTCTATAAACAGGTCACTGACATAATTATATTGTTAATTTTTTAAGTGGACTTAAAAATCGCCTAAATTTTGATTAAATGAATATGATTTTGCTGAATGGTTGAAAAACGAGCATTGCAAAAATGGGATCAAACAATTTATTAGTTTAGCCCAACAGACACAGTATGCCATTTTCTGGTTCAGCCTAACAGACACAGTGGGCCATTTCTGGCCCAGTCTCGACAGATGTAGTAGGCCATTTTCTGGTTCACTCTACAGACACAGTCGGGCCATTTTCCGGTTCAGTCTCGACAGATGCAGTAGGTCATTTTCTGGTTCACTCTACAGACGCAGTAGGCTATTTTCTGGTTCACTCTACAGACGCAGCAGGATATTTTCTTGTTCAGTCTCAACAGATGTAGTAGGCCATTTTCTGGTTCGTGTTTATTAGAAGCAGTACACCATGTTCTTGTTTGACCTCTACAGACATAGTAAACATTTTCTGATTCGACCAAAGCAGATGCAGTTGGAAATTGTCTTGCCAACGAGTTGTGTAAACTTGTAATTCTCAATGGAGCCGGTAATGACAAAATTAAGGATAAATCTAGTTTCTTTTTTTGGACCCTGTCTAGATAAAACGTAAACCTGTCAACGTCACTGAATGCGGTACCAGTAAAACGTGAACCTGTCAACGTCACTGAATCCGGTACCGATAAAACGTAAACCTGTCAACGTCACTGAATCTGGTACCGATACAACGTAATCTGTCAACGTCACTAAATCCGGTACCGATAAAGCGTAATTCCTTCACTGTCTTTAGACAACACCCCGGTTTCACAATTGTTTCTTAACTAAGATTTTTCTTAACTTAAAATAAGCATATTTTGGCGATCTCTTTTTAACTTACACATAAACATTTGTGATAAAACTAAATACAAAGTGATCTTCAAAATAACAACTTAAATTCCTGAAAATCTTAACATTTTAACAAAATATTTGCAAGAATTGCAAAATCTTATTAAGGGATGATTGTGAAACTAGGACCAGGTGCACTTGATTGGTTGACTTCCTACCATCTTTTGATCCGGTATCTTTAAAGGGTAAACTTTTCCTGGTCTTTTGCCTTGGTACCAAGTACCTTACCATCGTTAGTGCATCCGATATCGTTAAAGAAATATTTTGATTGTCGTTTGACTAAATACAGACAAAATATAAACAATTAACAACTTAAGTCCCTATGAAAATAAAGGATAAACATGTCATCGGCTTTGGATCTGGTACCAATAAAGCAAAAACTTTTCATCGTATTTAAATCCGGTACCGATAAAGTGTAAAATTGTTATCTTTGTTGGAACTGGTATCAATAAAGATAAACTAATCATCTTCTTTGTATTCGGTACTGACAAAGGGTAAACTAAGCATCGTCTTTGTACCCGATATCGACAAAGGGTAAACTAATCATCGTCTTTGTACACGGTATCGACAAAGGGTAAACTAATTATCGTCTTTGTATCCGATATCGACAAAGGGTAAACTAATCATCGTCTTTGTACACGGTATCGACAAAGGGTAAACGAACCATCGTCTTTGTACCCGGTATCGACAAAGGACAAAATGTTATCGTTTTTGGACCCAGTATCGACAAAGGATAAACTAATCATCGTCTTTGTATCCGATATCGACAAAGGGTAAACTAAGCAATGTCTTTGTACCCGGTATCGACAAAGGATAAAATTGTTATCGTCTTTGTACCCGGTATCGACAAAGGGTAAACAAAGCATCGTCTTTGTACCCCGTAACGACAAAGGATAAAATAATCATCGCCTTTATACCCGGTATCGACAAAGGACAAAATGTTATCGGTCGACAAAGGTTAAATTAATCATCGTCTTTGTAATACAATTTATACAGACGGACGGACATTCTTTTCACAATATTCCCCGCTCCGGCGAGGCGAGGTACATTTAAACTTAGACCTGATCTAATTTAAACTGATCTGTAAAGTGTAAGTTACTTTGCTGAATCGTAAATTGGAAGATCACAGGTTCGATTCCCAGACCAAGTCGGAAATATTGTGAAATAGAATTATGTTTTCTAAAACGTTTCTATTTACACACCAACCCTCATTTATAATCCCCTCGCTCACAGTCTCGCACGATTGATTATATGCTCATGTATACTTATAGAATATAATAATGGCAGCGACGTGTTTTTGATGTCTGCAGTTTCCGTGACATACAACATTGACTTCGTATAGCTTGTAGAGTTTGCAACTTTTTGTATCAGAAGTTCATTAACTAGTTTGTTGCTTATAATGAATTAAAAAAAAACAGTGGTGTATTCATTTTCTGAAGTAAGAATGACGTGTATATCAATTTTCTGAATATGCGACCTTTTGTGTTAAAACCTGTACGAGAAGCAATGCTGCTTGTGAACATTCATTCTGAACTAATAATCAACTTGCGATAAATGTCTGTAGATAAATAAAAAGACTATAGTAACTTGTCATGTGCAGAAATTTGAATTTTTACCAAAAGAAATATTCAAAATTCTTCGCATGGCAATTAAATTGATTAACCTACAACTTGCTGTCCAATGTACGACTGTTTAACCTTTTGTATATAATTATGTTATGTTGTATATAAAATATATATCAAATTAGCAGATAAAGGTATAATAATTATGTTATGACTAAATAACAGTGTCTTCGGTCTTATTACAATTTAGTTGGTGCAACTTTGAAGTAGAAAGCAAATTTATTCAGAAATAACAAAAATGTCTGGCAAGGGTCTTTTTGACCTAAAAAGTTCACACAAATGTCATTGCATCGCGTATCATGGAAGTCCAATGTCTCGGGTTACCAATTAAAAAAGCTCTAGAGTCATTTATCCGGACAATGCTACAAATGGGCCATATCCCAATCTGAATTTGATATGTAATAAGCAATAACAACTTTTAATATTGTCCTCTGACTCACTACTGCAATCTTATCCTATATGAAGTAAAATTAAGCTAAGGAAATTAAGTAAAACTTTTCAGAAAAAAAAATAGCAAAAGTTTTCAGAGGATGCTACTGATCAGTAGGTCTGCGACCGCATGCTCTTTTAAACAAATAGGAAGTTTCCGATCGAAATTTTGTATCCAAGATCCCGTAAATTATCGGATTAACGACATTGTTAATAAAGTATGTTCTCAATAAAAAATTGTAAATTGCATTTTGATTTTGGCTCATTCCTGTCCAAAATGTTTCATCCAAAGCGTCCATTATAGTTATAACAAGAAACGGCAAAAAACTAATGACGTAAACCAGCGTTATCGTGAAAAGCATAATTGTTATTCTTATAGCCCTCTTCTGCCGCTTAGGCGTATAGGAAGCTCTTGAATAAGTACTGCCAAATCTGTGCTTTCTCCTGGTGCTTCCGGTTTCGTGTCTGTTTCCGGTGTCGCTGTCGGACTCGCTTTGTGAAAACAAACGCCTTAATTTCTTCTTTGTATGTCTCTGTTTATCAGATTCTGAAGACGTTTTAGGTCTGACTGATACGCTATGTTTTCCATGAGAATTATCAACTATCTTATCGTCTGCTAATTCACCTTTGTAAATAGGCGCATTTGCCGCCACATATTCGATTTTAGTATTTTCACCTTTTTCTGATTTTGTAAAAGTCACAGATTTTATTTCAACATTTCCGCTGTTATTTTCCGAAAATACTTCATCTTCCATTGTTTCTGACGTATTTCCACAAAATTTCCAGCTTGAATTCCCATCTTTTCCGAATTTATCGCCGATTATTATTCGGCGTCTCCATACTTTCAATCCAACAAGACTGTACAGTGTTGAAAGAACAATGGTTGATGACACGAATATAAACAATAATATTCCATTGTAAATCAGCGGAAGTAAGGTATTCACATAGTCATCAGAGATAAAACATTCAGTTCCGGTGATATTGTTTATTCCAATCTCGACTGATTGATGACCATACAGTACTAAATGTGGAATGGCAAAAATAGCGGCCAAAAATATCATAATCATGCACGCTTTACCTGTTCCGAACTCCGATATCGGTCGTTGGAATGGTTTACAAATCTTTTGATATCTGTCAGAAGCAATGAGAACAAGGACAAAGTTGGAAGCAAGAACGACAACCGACATTATAAAACTTAAAGATTTGCAGGCTGCGGCAGAGTAAAACATATAAGGGTGCAACATGTCCGCTATATGAAAAGGCATTCCAAAAACACATGCTGCTGTGTCTAAAAATGCAAGACAGAGAACAAATGTTCTTGAACTTGACTTACGAAATCTAAATCTGTATATGTAGATTACTAAAAGGTTTCCAACAAACCCAATCGCCATTAATGTGCTAATAAATATAATGACCGGAAGTAAAATGTTAGCCTCATTATCATTATAGCGCCGTAATATCTCTTCATCACTTAAAAAAGACGATGCGTTTCCAGTAAATGAACTCATTTTGTTCCGTCTTTAAACTTCAGTTAAATTGTTCAATAAAGCTTAACTAGTATTTCACAAAATGTTCTTCGTTTAGTAAAATCCAAATTATTACAATATGACTATTTTTTAACACTCTTTTACTAACAGCATTTGATACACGCTAATTTTCCAGTAACTTTTTGACTTGCATTTTATGAACATGACAACAATCTTCATATTTGAAATAGTAAAACAAATTGTAAAAAAAAAAAACAGCTTGTTTACAAGTAAGATGCAGTTTGACCGGATATGAACAGATGTCTTATTTATTTCCTTTGGTGACATGAATCATTTTTGTTTATTATTATTGTTTTAAAAAAGGAAATGATTTAAAAAGTAATAGAGGTCACAAAGGCTTTTGTTTACGGCTTACTATTTAAACCAACAAGATGTAAATAACGCTTTGGACTTGAGCTTGGTCGGCATTATTGATAGAGGGCGATGATTTATCGAGTTATAACGTTATCAACATATTTTTAAATATTTCTATGCGTTTGTGATGAATTTAGATTGTTCTAGAACTTATCGGCTATCCCTGGTATCTCTGGAAGCTCAAGCGCTTATTTAACAAATGTCGATTTCCCGATCTTCAAATTCCCTATTTTGTTAACCATCACTGTATCACTCACCGTCCAGATTTAGTGATCCAAGCCTGAGAAAATTTGTCAGATCGCTAGCCGAAAGTCAGTTACATGTATTTTCTTCTGGCATTTAGGTTTTCTCCACTGACCACCCTTGACATAAGCCAAAGAATCCTAACTGGGGGTAAAACACTATTACCTCACTCCATTTCACTCTTTACAAAATTATTTTAAAAAACTTTATTTCTGAAAAAATTCGTAAAACATTATACTGAAGTTTCATGATCTTTAATTGTTTGAGTGCTTTTTTGTATCGTTCCGAAATACCCCGAGTAGTTATTTTAAATTCTATTACTTAAGGAATTTTAAATAAACCAATATTTCTGAAACCTAAAGTATTGTTTAAAGTGAATCTTAAAAACAACTTGACAACTGAAATTGAAACAAAATTTTATCAATTGTACAAACGGCTTTGAGAAACCCCAATGTGGCCATTAACACGCATCGATATAGAAGTATATCACGACAAATTATATATCTTCATGAATTCGTGTGTTATATAAGTGAAAGTGGTTTTGTAATATCTGAGATATTGCTGATGTGACGTTACAAATAAATATGCAACCAATCCAACCTCTACGGCGAAACTATGTAAATTACAAGAATTTTATGACATAAGATCATTTTTATCTAGACATCACCGACTTTTAGATAAAATTACTAATATATGAACCGGCTCAGTGTGTTTGTCTCATAGAATGGGCATGAGCTACTTTTGAATGTATTATTTCATAAAAAAAATCAAAAGTAGCACATGGCGGTATTATTATTGTTATTATTATTATTTTTATTATTATTATTATTATTATTTAGTACTTACCACATGACATATCTGTTTAGAGAACGCATCTAAAGGATGAATATGTTATGTTGTATCAATGAATATTATTAATAAAATATTTTTTTAAACTTAACGTCAACAGATTCTGCAAAGAACAAGGGCCAACTGGGACAAACTGACTCCAAGATTCGAATCAACCAGGCCCACATGAAAAAAATGGATGTAAATAAAACAGCAGTTTGGCTTGGATACGCACGACAAAGTGTCTTCATTGTTCTTGAACACAAGCTCTTTTGTCATGTTTTTTTATGACCTATTTTCAGTTCAGTGAAGTGATCTTTTCTTGGCCAAGAATCGGCATTGCAATCTGAACTCAGCGGAAAAATATATATACAACCGCGTCATTTATAGTCAAATTACCTGTAAATATGTATAAATTTAGTGTCTTCTTCGTATTTTGATTCTGGGACACTCGGTGGCCGAGTTGTGAGCGCAGCGCCTTTTGTCGTCTAGGTTCTTATCTTTTATGTGATAAAGAATGTCAGTTCGCTTGCCAAAGGTTGATGATATTCACCAGGGGTTCTACGTTTCCAGTGACCGAGTGGTCTTAATCGAGTGTACGGATTACCTTCTCATAGCCTAGATTTGACCCAAAGTGTCAGTTACTTTGTATGTTTTGCTAACCAAAGGAAGATTAAAAGGAAACCCCACTATTTTGGATTGGGATATATTTATCTTAACCTAAGGGTGAAAAAATATCATCCCAAGCGAGCCTTATTCCACAATAGGAGTGGATCCCTTTTTCACTGTAACTCATGATATAACTCGAATTTTTAATCCATGTTAAAAAATCAGAAAGTATTATTGAGTTTGGGATACAAGTTTATTTCTATATGGCATATTCATCCGCCAAGTTTATTTCTATATGGCATATTCATCCGCCACAATATATATATATATATATATATATATATATATATATATATATATATATATATATATATATATATATATATATATATATATATATATATATTGGTAGCCCAAACTCAAAAATACTTCTTTTTTATTTTCATACATGGATTAAATATCATACATGTGTGTATACATATATGCATCGAGCTTGACAAAAAGTTGAGAAAAAAATTACTTTAAAGGCGTTTTTATTGATGACTTTACATTTCACAAGACCGAATGTTGGTATCTTTAGTACAACAAAACCAGTAATATTTGAAGAAAGTAAACATTTTTGTTGATGACACGAATTCTTGGAACTGGCACGTACAATCTGTCTTAGGCTAGGGTGAGACAAGGAAATCTCGGTCAGGAACCATGCCGGAAATGTCTCTCCGTGGGTTGAGAAATATTCATCAGGTATTCTGGTTTCCTCTATCAACTAAAAACTTTCCTCCTCGATATAAGTGAAAGTATTTTGACTGGGATATAACGTACATCTTAAAATGTTATTTGATATATAATTGTAATATCTTTCAGTGATTATTATCAGAGCATGGTTGATTAGAGTTAGATAGTGACCATTATCTAAAGAGTTTATTTCTATCAAAATTTTTAAGTGTCAGTCAAGATTTTGTCACGTGAGGTTGGTCTGTTGTTTGTAGTGGTGTTTACATGGGCAATTTTCACCTATTAGCGACGAGAGCAAAATCTCTAATGATTAATCCAAGAACATATTTGTGAATGCAGGAGGTTTGCGACTGTGTATTATGAACTGTCGTGTACTAGCGCCCACTCGGGGAGAATTTTTGTGCTAGCTTACCGAGACATTATGTCGCAGAAACGCATACCATTTTCTAAGTCACATTAACCTGTAACCGGGTGAAGAAGTTCATAATCTGTACTCTTAAAGGTAACAGCAAGACGAGGAAGCAATAGATTTATGCTAAATTTTAAAGTCTTTTGTATAATCCTACAAGGTTTCGAACCCACGGCCTCCCGCTCTGGAGGCGGACGCAATACCACTGAGCTACCGTGAAGGTCGTATCAATTAAAAACGATGATTTTAAAAATGTCAAAAAGTCTCTCAATAAGTGTTTATTTCTCTTGAATATTGATTTTATAATAAAGACTAGTGTTTAAAGTCTATTTGCTAAATAGTTCAACGGTAAGAATCTCCACATAAAAAAGATTACATGTCTATGAAGCACACATTTCAAAGATCCAGTGGGACGTCGTTATAAACATGTTCTTCTGTATTTAATATCTTTTAAACCTGATTGAGATCTAACGGAAGATCATTGAATCTAGAAATTTAAAAAATAAAACAAAGATTCAGAATTATATTAGTAAAATGTATATAAAAGATTTAATATAAAAAAGTAAATTTCAATTGTATCACAGATTGATTCACAAATGGTTTTACCTGTATTATATGACATAGAATACTACTACAAAATTTTTAATGTGTCGAATGTACTAAAATTTCCACATGAGGAAAACGTTGTGAAATGTTGACAAACAAAGCACTATGCTATTTTGCAAATTAAAACAACATATAATCAAAACACGTTAATAAATGAAACAGTTGGTAATCAACAATGTTTTTTTTTTTTGATTTCTCCAAGGCGTATGACGAGATACCTTTTCAGAAGTCATACATGTAAAAAGTGTATTCATATAAAATATTGTACAGACAAGATGTCCAATGAATCAACACACACACACACACACACACACACACACACACACACACACACACCTGTCTCTCTCATATGACACCGAACATTACAGAAAGTTTACTTTGTATATTTCTGTAGATCAGATAAAAGAGATGCTGATGTTTAGTGCAAAAAAATTTAAAAAAAACTGCTACAAAGACTGACACACGGACACAATTATTAAATAACAATTGAAAAAAAAAGTTTTATGAAGTAATTGAAACTGTTTAAACGCAAGAAAAACAATTAGACTTCAGATTTTAATATTAATTTTGATAAAAATTGAAAACTTTTTTTAAAATAATAAATAAACAATAATAATAATAATAATAATCCGGATGCGGAATGCAACTAATTTTGTTTAGTATACCGGATTTCTATATTATTATTATGATTATTATTATTTTTTTTTTTTTAGATATTTGGTTACTTCAACAAATAAAAGCAAACACACACTCTATGTAAATCCCGAATAAATGATTGTTTCTGTTTCCAGTGATTACGTAGGGGCACTTACGGTACCAACACTAGAGTGCGGTGACACGAAATAATGCACTAATTTTCTTCTTCATAATTATTTTCATATATAAAGTTGTTTTTTTTCCACTATTACCCAGTCCATCCCAATTAACTCTAATTAAACTATTTTTATGTAACTATGTCCCGCATATTTCTGAAATAAGCGCTAACATTCTTTCCTTTGTAAGGATATTATTTACCTTCTCATATTTTACTGATTTTTTTTCATTTCACGGATTTAACCTTTTGATACTTTTAATCACTTTGTTTTTTTAAATTCAATTCTCTGAAGAAATTTTTCTAGGAGTTTCATCTGTTTGGACCTCGCCCGGTTTTAGAACATCATCCGGAAGGTCTCGTTGCTTATACGCAGATTGTTTCTCCAGATTCACATTGCATCGTTGCTTCAATTGTTCAATCTTAGACGGAAAACCTCGGAGTTTATTGTCTGAAACATTTAATTCAGTCAAAGAAGGGAGTTTACATATACTCTCAGGTAAAGTTTCCAACAAGTTATCGGAAATATCGAAAGTTTCTAACCCCACCATTTTACCAATATCTCCGGGAATGCTTGTTAAATCATTGCCACCGGCATTTAAAACCTTAATCCGATAAAGATAAGGAAGATCTGTTGGTATCATGTTAATGTGGTTCTTTGTTACGTTCAGGGTCAACATGGACGCCAAAATATCCCATCTATCTTCCGGTAGCCCCATCAATACGTTGTGTGAAAGATCAAGGTGGATCAATTTGTTAAGTTCCCCGAAATTCTCCGGAAGTTCACCAATGTTATTGTCCAGCAAATTTAACTCTTCAAGCTGGTGAAGCTTTGTTAATCCTTCGGAAAAATCTGTCAGCTTGTTATGAGCTAAGTTCAGTCTTCGGAGATTAACGAGTTTGTGAATTTTGACTGGAATTTCCGCCAAATCATTTGAACTAAGATCCAATTCCTCCAACAGGCGAAGCTGACAAAGCTTTTCCGGAATTTCTGTAAGCACGTTGTTTGCAAGACCTAATATTTTCAAGAACTTCATATCACAAACTGAAGCAGGAACTTCGTCCAACTTAATGTTATTGAGGTTTAGAACCGTCATCTGACGTAAATATTCTTTCTCTCCAATCTGAACCAGTGGTGACGACCTAGGGTCTTGAGCTGGTAAGAAAATAGGATTTTCCGATAAATTTAAAGACGTAAGAGTTTTTGGCATTGTGATTTCCGTAAGTGAATTGCCAGAAACATCTAACACACGTAAAAATTTCAGAGTCTCTACAGATTTGGGCACTGCAGAAAGCTGGTTGTGGGCAATTTCCAAACTCTCAAGACTTTGTAATTTTTTCAGGTTTTGTGGAAGTCCCTGAAGTCGATTGTGCGATAAATTAAGATTAAGAATAAGTTGATTTTCTCCGAGACTATCCGGAATAACGGAAATTTTGTTGTCGGCTGCTGCAAATGTTTTAAGTGTTGCTATTTTGTTCAGGTTCTCCGGAATGTATTTCAAATGGTTCCCAGAAACATCCAATAAAACCAGCGATTTCATACTCGGGAGATCCGCTGGAAGTTCTGTCAAGGCGTTATTAGCCAGCTTGAGGGATTCCAAACATTTTATTTTACTAAGTCCCTCCGTGGTTGACAGTTTGTTACCAGAAAGATCCAAGGTCTTAATCGACTTCATTTGTCCGAAATCCGGCGGCAAACCCTCGATTGCATTATTGGCTATTTCTAAAACAATTAAACGTTGCAGACGATGAATGTCCTGCGGAAGCGCTCGGATTTCATTGTCTGATGCATGAAAATAATTCAACGCGAATTCAAGGGTACATATTTCGTTGGGTAAATATGCGATCTTGTTTTTCGAAATATTCAGGTAATGTAGATATTTCAAAAATCCAATTTCCCTGGGAAGATCTCGGAGGTCGTTATCAGAGAGATCCAGCCATGTTAAAGTTGTGACCATGTGAATATTATCCGGAATCGACGATATCTGGTTTTGTGACGCGTCCAATTTCTTCAACGCCGGGTTCTTTACACCAGCATCGGGTAAATCGGTGAGTCTGTTAGCCTTGATATTCAGGAAACCACTTAATTCGTAAACGGTTTTCTTCATTGATTTAATAACATTGTAAGAAACATCGACGTATTCCAAAGATGGCGACTTGTTTATTGTTTTTGGTAATGATTTTATTTTATTATTTGAGAGCAGCAGAGTTTTCAGCGAAGCGGCTTTGTGAATTGTTCCAGGTATACTTTTTATAGTATTATTACTGGCGTCAATTTTTTCTAACGTTTTTATTTTTGATATACTCCCCGGAAGTGACGATAGCGAGTTATTCATAAGACTAATGTATTGTAAAGCTTCTAAATCAGATATTTGTTTTGCAATTTTCTTCAGCCTGTTATTTTCTGCCAATAATTTTGTTGCTTTCATCATAATTTCTTCATTTTTGTAGATTTCAAGCGGAAGTGTTTTTTGTCCCTGAGTTGAGAAATCTATCGTGACTCCGCCTTCTTCTCGAATCATCCGCTTCCTGAGTATGGGTGCCAGACCTACTATTTTACTTCCGGGTCCGACAGCCGGAATAACCTCGTCCTCTTTCTTTTTACTCATTGCTTTTGTGACATCAACTGAAAATTAAGTGGAGAATTCAAATATTAGAAAAAAATAAGATATTCTTTGTTCAGTAATGTGATGCCTAAAACAGGAATTATGGTTTATTTTTAGTTTACTTTTTTTCAATACATGTATTTTATGAAAAATAATGAGCACAATCCCAGAGTTCCATAGAAATAATCAACATGCAGGAATAGGGTTCTCATTCTGGCTTCAACATCTTAAATTTAATACAGCGCTAACGCCACCAATATCCGTTAAACTAGTCGAATAGTACTTAAATATTTCTATTTGAAGAATATCAAAATATCTAAAAAGACAATCATCTTTCTCTGCACAAAAACACTAGATTTTTCACACCGTTAAATGCATTTGAACAATGCAAATTAGTAATAATTGCTGTTAAGAACCACAATACGTCTAGCTATCAAGATTATAAAGGCACAAAAACTGTGTAAAGAGAGATTACTCTATCAGTGTAAGAGAGAGAGAGAGAGAGAGAGAGAGAGAGAGAGAGAGAGAGAGAGAGAGAGAGAGAGTTTAACTTCTTATTGCATATTGTCTACTTAAAATACTCGATATGGGATTTACTTTTATGCTACATAAAAATTCTGTCACAAATCGTTTAAAAGTTCAATCATTCCTTTACATACTCAACCCTCATATTATTTCACAATGTTAAAAAATACAGAATGCCGGATAATTGATTTTTAATTTATATTCAACCGGCTTTGAATATATATGTATTTTTTATTTTATAAAAGCTTAGTAATTGACGAGTTTAAATTACAAACGTGTTTAATTTTTTTGAATTGATTTCATTTCACAAACAAGTAGTTAATCTACAAGCCTTTTTTGTCAAAGATATCAGTTCTAACCTGTAATTGAAATGACAAGGTCACTTATTACGATGAAAAAAAAAATAAATTAAAAGACCTAATAATTCCTACCTGTCGTAAAGATCCTGACGCCAGGTAAATTTTGAATTCAAAGAAGATATATACTTTGATTACGGATCAATATTTCAAGGCTAATATAAAATAATTCGCATATTTCTTTTACGAGAGACAAAATTGATTTTGTGTTGCCTGAAAAGACGGAATTATCGTTATCGTCGTCGTCGTCGTTAATGTTGAATTAAAGCATATCCCGGACGTAACATACGAGACCTCGATCCAAGTTCTGCGTCCCCAGTGTAAAAAAAAAACCCCAAAGTTGTACACGGTTGAAAAATAATAAACCATTCAGAAACTTCAAAATTATTGGGGGGGGGGGGGGGGGCAATTCAAATAATTATGTGTTTAAGAACGTTGCATGACCCCTCAAAAATCGGTCCAGAAATGCATTCAAGGAAATTATTGTTTAATTGCACCACGTAGATTAGTCTGCATAGTGTTTAGCGTCGTATCAGTATGCTGTTTGTGTTGGATTTAGGCCAATCAGAGATACTCGTATTGAATTGTTAAAATTGCCTTCACTTAAACCGAAATGTCACACTTCCACTTATATTGAAAAATCGCATTTTCACTTAAACCGAAATATAACACTTTCACTTAAATCGAAATTTCACATTTACCTTATATCGAAATGTCACCAGTCAGTCAGTGATAGCAGGCATCTACACAGCAGACTAATGGCGATGTGCAACTACATAAAATATTTGTTCCGGTTTAGGGAGTAGCACTAATTAGTTTTTTACCTAAAGTTTATGCAGGTCTATCACTTGTCAAGGCTAACAGTCCCTTACGATTAAGATTGAGACAAGTTTCGTGAAATATTAAACAAATACATGTTTTTATTTTTATACATGACCTTCTTATCAATAAAATATTTTAAAAAATCATTTTTTTTTCTGGAGGATTTCTGTTTCCAGTTAAAAGGTGCTACCATATATATATAAAATTAAAAATAAATAAATAAACAAATAAATCGCTATCTTTTAAAATTGTGCTTTTTAGCTATTATTGTTTGTTTTATTTCACAATTATTTTATAATATAAATATGTCAAACCTTACATATTAAAAAATAAAAACCAAGAATAATTTTAAAGTGGCCTTAAATAATTAAGCTTTGATACACACAGTGACAATTCTACCAATGGACTTTAAAATGAATAAACTTTTTGTTTCGAAGCATTGATTTACGATATAGAATTCATTCAAAACATGTACATTCTTCAGATGAATAACTTAAAATATGATACATCAATGACAAATAACAAG